>OX104044.1:1370000-1827500 GCA_944470415.2 Schistosoma rodhaini
ATAAATAATGGACGGTTGTTTCGTTCAAATGTGAAACTTCTTAGAAGTGCGTACCTACGATGAAAATACTTGTGGCTGCTCTGGTTTTCTGATGGGTTTGGAGAAGTAGGAATTCAAGTGGAGTGTCAGTTGATAACGTGATAAATGTACAGAAACAGAGCCAGTAAATTCAGATTATGTAGTGAAAGCGAAGACAGAACAACTTTGACCTACGAAGTTTTATTGATTTAGTTTTTCTTCTTTTTAGTACATTTTAGGATTGGTTCTGTACGAGGGGCACCCACTGAACTGATAGGTGCTAAGAAACTTATCCTTCCTGGCTTCATGCACAATAAGGAGTGAAGACAGCTTAAACGTAGGCTAATAAAAAGCCTGCTCCCAAATGCCTTGGTACGGCCGAGAGTGTGGAGAGTCACCTCTCCCTCTCGAAATGCTCTCATATAGCCAGCGAATATATAGCCTGTCAGGGAACCAATCGTTGGTCACCGGCTATCGTGGGACTGCATCTCCTCACGATGCTCCACTGCCTTGTGGACTAGACCTTCAGGTCAAAGGCTCCGGGTGTGGCCCCCATAAGAAAACCAGCTGCTTCAGTCTGGGCACCAGAGCAGTATCACAGCCCTCACACAAATCGAATGAGATTTGTGAGGCGCATATTTATCTGGTGCTTCCTTGTACCAATATTTATGTGTTTAAATAAAAAAATAAAAAGCCTATGCAATGATTGTGAGCAGCGGTGTGTAGCGAAAGCAGAGATGAAAAAGGTAGCAGCGATAGGTAACAGTATACAACTGTTCTAACTTATCAAGGAAAGGGATATTAAAAATCCGGCTGTTGATGAAACTATTTCGGAAAAAGATGGGACTATTATATACACTTAATCCAAGAGATTGGACTGAGGGGGAGTATTTTTTAGGGAACAGTTCATTTGGCCTTCAGCCACACCTCAATTACTGTCATCAGAATTGCTTAATTCAAGTGGTGTTCGTCAGGATTGTCCGTTACCCTTATTTTTTAACTTCGCTATATACATACTTTTAGATATAAAACTTTTATTGTCAAACTTTTCATGGATTGATCTCCTATCGGAAAATTCAATTGTTGACTTAGAATACACAGATGATATAGTTCAATCTCGTGAAAATTCTAACAAAATGTTTTGTTATGACTGCTTTAAGCAATAATGCAAACATGTTTGGGATGCAGTTCTCTTTCCAAATGTAAAATGTTGCTTTAAGATTGACTTTCGTCAGAGCCTGAAATAATGGTCGAGAGTGAGGTAGTTGAGCGTATCGATTGCCTCAGCTATATTGGAAATCTCATCAGTTCTAATGATCTGATGTCTGACGAAATCTCGGCATGAACTCGGGACTCAATTGGCTTGTGTTAACTTGGGTCACTTGTGGTGTATGCGAGATATCTACCTACATCCGTCTATGAAGTCTTTGACAATTGCACTGAGCCATGTTAATAGGTGTAGACTACCTGCTTTGGGTCTGCATGATTACCTTAACCAGTGGTCAGACTTTCTATCACCACACATACTGTTAGCACTTCTACCATTCTGGAATCTTGACTGACGACTTCATTTTTCTGAAAAATGGAGTATGGCAACTAGAACTGATGTACACATATACTAGGTTCTACGTTGCGACTAACTGGGAGACTTAGTATGAGCATACGGTAATTGTCCTTTTGCGAAAAATCGAGATAAGTCTAACACGAACGAACAATCCGAATTTAATAATCCATCAATAAATCAAGAAAGTAATCTATCATACATGAGGTTACAACGATGAACAACTATCAGTCAGTTATAAGCCAAACAGAAACTGGCAAATATATGGATCGGCTCAAGCCACCACACAATACCAACACAGAGAGATGAAATTATCAGGACAAATGTCAGAGAAGTAGTAACAGTAAAAATGGGTGGTAATATTTTTCAAAAATGAATTCGTGGGACAAAAAACAAGAACTATAAGATAATTTTAAGACTCGAGATCTAATGGAAGACATATATTGGACACATCTGGCCCACTTTCACTGATTTTGAGCCACGTCAACTTTTAAAAGTTACGTTTCACAACAATAAAATAGAACAGAACGAATTGCTGAGCATTACAGTCGTCTTTTGATATGCAGACAGACATCTTGCCTATGCCACAGGTGATACAAGTTGGTAAAAGCTGACCAAACTTTTAGAGTTGGACAGTTATTCTTGCAACTATAGAACGAAACACGTCGAGTAAAATGGACTATTCATCGGTACGGACATTTTGGTTTCGCTGATGATTCTTAGAACATTTTATGGGCAAGTGCATGAAACTATAAGTTTATATTCTATGAAATTTAGTAAGTAAACAAATGAGTGACGCTTGACCAACGTACTCAAAGTAATCTTTCTCTGCTACATCAACGGGAGTAAGATTAACTAACAGTTGATTAAATAGTTAAAGACTAGTATACTTACTTCAGCAATTGCGCGCGCCATAGCTTCAGCATTTGTAGGAGGCGTAGTGCCAGTTTCAAAATAATTCAATCTATCCTCAATTTGTTGCTTCAAATGTCTCCCATAGATATCACAAAGCACTTCACTAAAGCAGTCGATCCGAGAGGCTATAGCACATTTTGCAGCCAAAAATCTGGAGATTTTTCCTTTGTTTTCTCGCGCAGCACGAGCGATAAATGGACTATGATAAATCAATCCGTACTTTGGTGTAGCACCACGAGATCGTAATGCTCTGAATAACGCTTTTTCCGCCCCCAATATCTGAATTGTCGAGGCAGGGAATTTAGCCAAGTTCGTAAGCGATCCCGCATGAGCAATTAGCCTTGCACTTACTCTATCCCCAATCATTGTGCTCAAGTTTGGAGCAACACCAGCAAGCTTCTTAGCTAAATATTCTTGTGTTAGTCTTCTACGTTCAATTAATGCGTTAATTTTCTCAGTGAATGTTGCCAAATTTTCAGCATCATCATCCGTAATATCAAAGCCTACATGCAATCAAAATCAGAAAAACAGTGTCAACATACCAACGGATGACTTGGCAGATTCAATGATATCTGAAGCAACTTGACTATTAGTTAAGGCCTCCAATGCATCAAGATTTTCTTCTGTTGCACCAGCTCGGGTGCGAATAAGACCGACTACTTTAACGAAAGTTGGATTGTCAGGAACAATTTTTGACAATTCTGGGAAATGATATGAGAACCATTCTTTGACACGCATGCAAAAGTTATTTACATCTTTATCTAATTGGTCTAGTAAATTTATGGATTGAATAATCATATTGTCATTTCTAAACAAGTAGATGAGTAAATGATAAAAATAAACAAACCTGTATATATTGAATTTCACTTTAGCTCTAGAATAACTATGACCCAAACCTATTTGAGCTTTTGATTCATCGAAATGAGAAAACTCTTTGATATATTTAGGAAAGTAAAATCGGAGAGCCCGGTAGACTTCATGAAGGATGGATTCAGAAGAAAATGAAATAGTTTCTGGCAATCCGATTTCAGGCGCTTTAAGAGATTCAGCGAGTTTCCGGTCTGAGATGCACAGCAAAACATCTGAAGAAGCAGGTAAATTCTCCTCTATGAACGTTTTAAGTTCCTGTGGAACAACGCCTTCTGATATCCCATTACAATTTTGTAGAGCACTAGCTGAGGAAGAGAAAGGCACAAATGCATGCAATTTAAAGCATTTCATGAACTCTTCTTCATTGTTCAAAAGATCTGCAGCTAACTGTTGTAACGCAGTAACAAGATTTGAAGTTTCTACTGACTTGATTTTAACTCTGAACAGAGCATATCCTAACGCGTGCTCATACAGAATATAGACCTTCTGAAAAGCAAAAAGGCATCATAAAAATGTGCGCTACGAAATGAAATACTTTTAATGGAAAAACTACAATCAAATTATGGCTTTGGTATTGTTACTTTAAACGGATTAAGGGTGTACTTGTCAAAAGACAAGTTGGGTAAATTAACTTATCCTATGTGATTTAATTACCTACTTCGGTTTAAGCGCGCGAGAATTATCCCAGCCCTCACACAAATCGAATGATGCGGGGCGTGTATAGATTTGATGCCTCCTTGTGCCAGTATTTGCGTTTAAATAGAAACAAAACTTATCATGAGTGAAGCTTTCGTAACATAAAAACTCAATTCCGGTTGATGAGTCAGTTATGCTATCTATGTAGGTTTTAATCAACTTTCTCTACTTTGACTGTTATCCTGAATGTCCTTTGCATTTAGTTAATAAATTCAAACAATCAGTTTAATTGATCTAACTGCAATCGAAGAGTTAGATACGCAATATTTGATACTGTATTTTATGATGAATGGAATAAAATATCACCACCCTAAAAAATGGTTGCATTTTATCAGTCAGTCACAACATACAACTTGGTACGTACGCACATCAATTTGGGTTGCCATACCACATTAGCACAGAGATGTAATTGTCCATTCAAATCTCATAGTGGTAAAAGTAGTAAGAGTATAATCAGTAATCAGAAAGTTTTTTTTATTTAAACGCATAAATATTGGTACAAGACAATAGGTATATGTGCGCCACACAAATCTCATTGGATTTGTGTGAGGGCTGTGATACTGCCCAGATGCCCAAATTGAAGCAGGTGGTTTTCTTAGGGGGCCACACCCAGAAAGATTAGGGTTTGAAGATGTTATTCAAAAAGTATAATCCGGTGAAACAAATTTGGAACCAGAAAAATAGAAAGGGACATGAAGAATTTAGGAGAACACAATGAGTGGATGCACCTTCGCCATTTCAAACGATTTTGAGCCATGTCATTCAAGGTCTCTAACCATCGGTTACTATCACCTTGCGGATCCCAACCAGGTAGTCTACATCTATCAACATGGCTCAGTTCACTCGTCAGTGAATTCATGGAATTGTGTCATGTTTTAATCTGGCCGCCCCTAGCTGTACTTTATGAATTTTGCGGATTTATCTAGAAACGTAAATCTGTACCTACTAAGTGCACTGAGCTTCAAGAATCAATCTCTGTAAGAGCCTATCTAGAACAGAGAGAATTAAATAGGACTCGGAAATTCTGTCTGATAGTCGACGAGTAAAAAGAAAACCGACTTGTCAATAGAATCGGAAGGAGAGTAGCTGTTTACATGAAATAAAAACCACCTACAAAGTGCAGATAAGAGAGAAATCTGACTTCATGAGTTGTACATCGTTTGAGAAAATATCATAATTACCATAACGGTTTACTTTGCAGAACACCATTTCTTCTAAATACCAATGAGTAATCTTAACATGTCACACGATTTAAATTGCCCTTCATTTAGCAGAAACATTAACGGAACATTATTACCGGGGCATACGTTACTCAACTATGCACAGCAGTAATGTGATTTACTTGTCAAGCTGCGGGGTGTAGTTGAAATCAGATCGCACTTTTTGATAAGACTAGTTTACGTTCGACTGAGCAAATCGAAGATGGTATGGGTTGAAGGTTTGGATTAGCAATGTATGACTTTTCTGCAGATAAGTCTCCAAACTCCACTGATGGACATTACCATTCGATTGAAATAATGCTAGTTTCTCCGAACCAAACAAGATTTGATCCATGAATATCAAGTGGACGGTTTAGCTTCATAGTTTCAGGATTCAAAGACATTTATGCAAGTATGCTCACTTATCGCATGGTCAGAAAACCTCATATATGAGTCGGAGTATAAAGAAAATATGAGTAGCATTATAGCTGGTGAACGGATAGAAAAAAACCATGCTTTACACTGAATTTCACACTGTACTAGTTAAGATTTTAAAACACCGTTTGAAATGAGACTTAGATTTGGTTGGGACCAAAGGATTGTTACATGGACGGTCTCAAACAACAGTGTGGACTGAGTATTCAATCCATCGGATATATTGACGGGAAGTAGCAGATACCCACCAGGTTTTATCGCCCGACAGAAGGAACACAGAAGCCTTATGAAAAAGGAATAGCCTTCTCTCTAGGCCTATTGCCTGCAAACCGAAAAGTTAAAACAGCCGAAGTCATCGCATAGCGTGCACGTACCGTCATAGTTTCAAAACATCGCGCGTATGACCTTCAAACAAGTAGTTCAAATGGTTGTGGACGGAATAGAAGTTTTCGCTTAACGGGCTTCCGTGTCTAGTAGCAGTGGATCACCAATACTTTCAGGCAGGAACCTAGGTATAATAATGATAATAGGAAAAAAAGAAATTGGTAAATCATAGTAAGATATTATCCTTTGTCCTTAAGAATAGATCGTTTCCTCTTAAAAGACTACTGAGAAGTCGCTTGAACTAACTCATTTGGCAGAAAATTTTAGCATTTGACAACTCTTAAGGAGTACAAGCTGTGTCTACAGTCCGTTCTGCTATGTCGGGTCTCCAGTTTCTGGGTGTTATCCCTTACGATAGTATTGTGACTAAGCTTAAGTAGATGTTTAAGGAGAGTGTTAAGGATACTGTGAGCCATGAGAAAGTCACCTCTAAGACGCCTATACTCTGACAGGTAAAGGTTAGGTGACTGGAGGCGATCTTCATTATGTTTGAATTTGAGTCCCCGAACTGATTTCTTGGCTCGAAGTTGGATACTCTCCGGAGTGTCCTCATCCTTTTGAAGAGAGGGAGGAAATACTATGTTTCCGTACTCTAAATGGGGACGAATAAAACTGTTGAAGATTATGTGGAAAGTTCTTTCGTCAAATTGGCCAAAAATGCGCTTCACTGTTGCCAGTGCATGGTTTTCTCGAAAGGCGTTTTCGTCACAGTTAGCGACTTCAAGTCATAGGGCACCAACACTCCTAAATCTTTTTGACTTGAGTTACTTCTTGCGAGGAGTTTCATAAGTTGTAACTGTAGTCTGCATCATGTCGCAGATGGACTACTTTACACTTGGAAGTGTTGAAGATAAGTCTGTTGTCGTCTGCCCAATTTTGAAGTCGAGTCATATCCTCATGAAGTACTAGCATATCCCCTTGGTTGCATATCTCTCTCCAAAGTTTCACATCATCAGCAAAAAGCAATAAATCAGACGATACTCGCTGTGGAAGATCGTTTATATAAGTCAGGAAAAGAAGAAATCCTAGTATTGAGCCCTGGAGGACCTCACTAGGACATTCCATAGCCTGAGAGAAAGTGGAATTAACCGCGACCTTAAATTTTCGATTTTTTAAATATCAAGTGAGCCAGTCAATTAGAGGTGGTTTGATACTTAATCGTTTAGGCGTGTTGATAAGACATATATGGTTAACCCTATCAAAAGCTTTTGAGAAATCCAGGTAAATGATGTCAACCTTCCCCTTGGGATCAAGGTTGGTTGTCCATCTATCCACCGCAGTCAGCAGGTTGGCCATACAAGAATGACCGTTTCTGAAACCGTGTTTTTGGGGTGACAAGGACTTTAAGGATAATAAGTAGTCGTGTACACCATCGCATATCAGGGACTCCATAATTTTAGAAGGTATAGAGACTAGGACCACCGACCAGTAGCTTGAAGCTTCGCTGCGTCGACCTCCTTCGAAAATTGGTGTGATGTGAGCCAGACACTGAATTCCCTGTAATGTGCCTCGACTTAACGAGTGTGAGAACATCACGCTAAGAGATGTTGCCAGGATTGAAACTGTTTCTTTCAGTATAGCAGGATGAACCATATCCGAACCAGGAGAAGTGTCTTTTCTTAGGTGCTGCATTTTACGGAACACCAGGTCAGCGCTCACGTTCACTTCGGAAAGTCCTGTGCAGTTGCAGATGAAGGTTACATTAGTGTAGTTTATGTGCGTCGGTTGAAATGTCAGAGAGTATTGTTCAGCCAAGAGGTTAGTGGCATCCCCGTCGTTATTGATCGGACCATTAGGACCTAGCAGTTTGGAAACTCCAGTTTTTGCTTGTCGGACAGAAATGCATAACGGAATAGGCTTTTCGGATTGAAGATAAATTTATCGATAAGCTTGGTCTGGTACTGAAGCCTGTCTTCTCTTATTGGCTTTGTGCACATCTTCCTTAAACGTTCGTATTGCCTGTACGCGCCGTTGTTATCAGTTCGTTTGTATTCAGCACAACGGTGTCTTTTGTGGCTTAGCAAACGAAGAGTGAAGTTCCTGATGATAGTAGGTTTATTTTAGCTTTTGGGGACTGTTTGAGGAACTGAATGCTTAGTAGCACATAAAAGCGTGTACAGTAAGAAATCCCAATGAGCATCCACTTCAAGTTGATGGTGAACACCCCAATCCACCTATTGTAGATAATACTTTAAAGCTTGCACGTTCAATCGCTTGAAATTCCAGCGCCTGTTGGTGGTGAGATATCTTAGCTCAGTTTTGCTGACAAAACTGAAGGATATAATGGCGCGATCGCTTTTTCCCAGGGGAGCCAGAATTAAGAGGCTGTCATTTAGGAAGTCTTCGTTTGTAAATACCCAGTCTAAGTGCGACGCGTCTGACTGTTTCTCCAACAAGTTGCCGACTTCGCATTTCGAATAATCCCAGATCCTCCATGAGGTTGAATAACCGAGCTTCACTTGAGTTTTCACTTCCAATATAGGTATGTTCCACGAAATTGACTCTAGGAAGATTGAAATCTCATAGGATCAGGATGTGAGAGAATCCGAGGCACATAGAGTGGGTTAATCCTTCCGATATACGATTGTCGTACTCGATGTCAGCAGTGGGCTTCCTGTAATGACCCCAACTAGACATTTCGAGGTGGTAGATAATTTTACTGAACACCATAAGGATTCATTAAAATTGAAAAACTCTTGGTTTTGAACTTGGTGTACCTCCAGGCATAATCGCATGTATAAGGCTATCCCCCTCAATCATGTTTTTCTGTCGTTGCGAAACAAAGACACCCCAGATATTGCTAGCTCCTGGTCCGTAAACTGAGAAGATATCCAAGTTTCAGATATTCTTATCAGATGAGCATTAATAGCATTGGTAAGTTTCTCCACTAAGTTCAGGTCCGGCATCTTGTTGTTTGGAGGTCGAAGCGCGTTTCCGATTCCTAAGCTCTTTGATGACCGGAAGGGCATTTTTGAGGGCAGACTGTGTGGCCAAGTTATCAGTTGATCTCCGTACAATTCTTGGGATGTTCAGCTTAGGCGGTGACGCCTGATCTATTTGACTCTGTTAACGTGGGCTCAACCACCAACAGAGTTTTGGGGAACCACAATAACATTCAAGGACTCTGTGCTAGGAGACACAAGTTTGCTAAGCTGGCCTATTACGGTTGACTATATGATGGTGCTGAATTTCGGCATGCCATCACTAGCTCTATTATAGCTCCATCGATAGTAGACGCGTAGATATCCCCCTTCTTGTTTGCACTGCGTGTCCTTTTTTGTCTACCCGTTGTATGACTGCCATTTCCAGACAACTTGTTCCGCAGACCTGTCAATAGGGCAATGATGTTACACAGCAAAACTACAGCGCCCCTATTGTACATAGAACATACCCACCTAAGGCCCGACTTGCTGAGTCTGTTGTAGGCAGTTGCCGTGAGATCTGTGTACGCTTCGTGGAACCAACCTTCGCAGTTGTCGCACTGCATGCCATCCTATTTACATTAAATAGTTCAAGTAGCTGTGAACCTGATAGAAGCATTAAGTTGACGAGCCTATGTGTCAAGCTGTAATGAAGATTACTGTGCGTACAGACCTAGGTATGTGAAACCAGTTAAGGTAAAGTAGTACGTGTATGAATGAACGGTATATGCATGTGATGCTCCGACATGTGATAGATATCAGTTATCTTCTTGAATGACTTCAAAAAATTGTGAAAGCCGTTTCAACCTGTAGTGAGTTTCAAGACCTGACTAATTTTAAGGAGTAGTTGTCTGCATCCCAGTTTAAAGTATTGTACTTCAAATTCCAAGTATTTCCTATTAAGTTCGTGTAGTAAATGCGCTTAGGCAAGTGTTTCGTAAGATTCCTACGGGCTTCAGGAATTTTTTAAATCGTTAAAATTCCACCTTTGAGCTCACTGTGCTCTTTGGTCAAAAGGTTGTGAGATCTGTATGCAGGCCTGAGAACTGATTTCTCTATTCGCATTCGAACACACTCAACGGCAGTCATATTTCTTCGGAGTGCAGAGGAAAACACCATGTTTTCAAAATGATACCAATGAAAACTGTTAATGATTGAATGGGCATGTGTACCATCGATTAGGATGAAAATCCCATTCAAAGACAAGAATCAGACGACAAAGTAGGATGGCTTGTAAGTCAATATTAGTCCTCCAAATATGAAGCTTGTAAATATACCTGTAGTGGTATTGGTTATAACCACACTATTTCTAGAGCTGAAAATGAGATAACTGAGAAAATTCATATTCAGCATTTAACACTGAGAAAGCGTCGGCAATGGTGATAGCATGAAAAATGAATGGAGGTGACATGACTCAACTTTGCGGGCGTTGTCATTTTGTGTAACCTGTACCTCCCCAAAATAAATATATCATTTTATCTCCTGCCAAAATGTGTTCTTCGAAAGTGCTGAACATCGGGTTGCAAATTATCACTATACGACGAGTCAGAATAGACAAAAAATGTGACTTTCACGTAAGATCTTATAGATTAGATGGTCACATCATGACAAATCTACAATCATCCAGAAGATACAGGTGTTTTTTAACAGTTGTCTATGCAAGATACTTCGGATCCGTTGGCCAGGCTCGATCAGCAACAAATAATAATAATAATAATTTATTCTCAAATAACAGATTGTTACATGAGGCATGCCGGTTTACAGACAAGATCAAATTCTTAAAGAAGTTACAATTTTCACTGTTGAAAATTACTCAGCTGGGTTGATATTTCATAAGATATGAATGTAAATGGATTTCATAAGAAACATGTCAATATCAATATCACACTTGGCGCACTTTATGAAGGTAGCGTTGCAACATACAACTGATGGTGGAGAATAGATATATGCGAAGTTGGGGGCTTTTGAAAGTTTCGAACTTATATCCCTCCAGAATATCGGAAGCTTTAATAACGGTGTAGGACGAAGTCACCCGTGCCATATCTGTTTTCGGTGAAGTATCTGCAGGAGACTGAAAAAAGTGTAAGAAAAAGGGAGGACGAAAAGCAGAGCACACAATGTTCATGGAGGAATAGTTAAGGTATAACCATTTAGTTTATTTGTCTGTTACTGAAGTATTTATTAGGTAAGAACATACTAATATGTTAAAGAAAAATAAGTGTGGGCTAGGTATGAGTGGATAAGGAACTGTATAAATGAAGGTAGTTTAGAAGGAAGTATGGAATTGTGTAATTATAAAATAAAGTGCTGAAAACAGTATTCCGATACAAATGACTGTCTCTCTTTACTTTAGAAGCTGTTTGAATTCTCTTTTTTGTTTTCATATTTTATAGGGTATAGAGTAAGCTTCGTTTTTAGCCAATTGTCTAGTTCGCTTGTATTAGGATTACTTGGTAGGAAGTGGAACCAATTCAGCTTTTTTTTAACATGATTCAAAGTGGTATTTTACATGAATAATTTCGCATCAATACCGTTGGTTCGTGACATCCCACTAGACATAAGGAGCCGTAATTAATATGTTCTGCCCTACAGACACGGGTGGATTGAAGTTATCTCCCCACCATCATGTTTGCTGGTCAGTAACGCCACCCTCCCTCCTTTTATGATGTTAGGCTCTCTTACGTTTGTGGTCGGCATGAATATTGCTTTTATCAAGGACCATATTTGAAATACACTGTCTCTACAAGTTCCATGTTACAAGCAAATCAGATGGCAATAGCATTTGTATTATGGGTTAGATATCCATTTAATATATCGTACTACTATGAAGATAACTAATGGTAAAGGTTAGAAGAGACAAGTCAGATTATATGTGGTTAAGAGATGGTAAGGGCTAATAGCAAACCAGAGGATATTACTGTGGGAGACAACAAACCGGGTTCCAATGGAGGAAGAAATCAGTAATAAGCGCTGGAAGTGATAGGACATTCATTGAGGAAGTCACCCAACTGCGTCATAAGACAAGCCCTCATATGGAATATTGAAGGTCAAAGGAGAAGAGGAAGATCAAAGAACACATTACTCCGAGAAATAGAGACAGACATGAGTAGAATGAATAAAAATTGGATAGAACTAGAAAAGAAGGCCCAGGACAGAGTGTGTTGGAGAATGCTGGTCCGCGGCCTTTGCTCCATTGGGAGTAACAGGCGAAAGTAAGTAAGTATTACTGAGCAAACAACTTCCAGTTGGTTTTTTCTGCTCAGAGTTTTCTGGAACCCAGTTCACTGGAAAGCTGGAAGACTAAAAGTCGGTTAGATCAAAAGCTGCTGCAAGTAATTTAAGCTGTGTTCAAATGACCTCCTTCCTTTTTGACAAGTGATTAGTTCGTATTCGTTTTGTATGTATCTACCAGCTATCTCATGGCCTTGATTATACCATGGATTTAGGCCCCAACCAGGCCTGTAGGTAAGTTCATACAGGTATTTTGTGAATTTTGAGCATCACTGCTATTGCTTAATCATCGTTCAATTGATCAACTCACACCATGTAGGGTACTTAAGCCCAAAATTTAAGAAATCTGAATGTCACAACTTTATTTGATCGCATCGAACTCTTTCTGTAAATATTCATTTGTTTCACTAACTGCATATTTCCGTTGAGAAAGTTCAGGAACATCTAATTCAATAGTCTGTATGAATTCCTTGTGGAAAGCAAGTTCAGAAACAGGTTTTTGCACTTGACTTCAGGCAAACACGTGTGTCATGTATTATTCAGAACATGAAAGTAGGAAGTACACTGCTGACATGAAATAAAACAGTAAACAACTATAAACTCATGTTTCAGTGCATTTAGCTTAACAGCAAGCTGTATAAAATGATTCTTATGTTTGGTAGACTAAAAGTGGTTACTGCAAATTACAGTGTGTGGGGATAGACTGGATCCATGACTTCGGCAAACTGATTGCTGGAAGTTTAATGTGCGAAAACATATTTCTTGACGTCAAGATATACTATCTCTCGTCGTTGGTATACGGACGGCTTATACTAGTCTGTAAACATATTCATCAAATTCCGAAACAGAAAAATTAGAAAATGCTTATGCTTTCAATATTCATGAGTCCCAACTGATTGAATAGACAAGTGGTGTTGGTCACATCGGGCTTACCAACGAAGGTTTTAAACGTAGGCGATCTGTGTCCATGTTGTGGGTGCCTACTCGTGCTGAAAGGGACTGACGAGGCTAACCAGCTTATGCAACAGTTACACTTTGAGATTACCACTTAACCTGGACTACCCTTCCATTGTATCCAGGTACTATGACTACTTTAATGACCGTACGATGCCAACAACGTTGCTACACAAATATATCGATGAAGGTGAGCACAAGAAACAAAGTGAGACCACAGCCGCATACCAGCCAGTCCACGGCGTGCAAGCGATAGATGCGCGTTGATTGTCC
This sequence comes from Schistosoma rodhaini, assembly GCA_944470415.2. Classification (NCBI taxonomy): domain Eukaryota; kingdom Metazoa; phylum Platyhelminthes; class Trematoda; order Strigeidida; family Schistosomatidae; genus Schistosoma; species Schistosoma rodhaini. Next base: position 1,383,458 of record OX104044.1, read on the forward strand.
TCGGCATCGACCAGGATTGGTGAACTGTTCGATATTCAGTAAAACGGCTGCTGAGTGACTTGGCCAGGTTCCAGTGACGTTTCAGTGGCGGACCAACATGAGGCCAGCCATAACTGGTTTGAAGAAGTTCTATGGTACTAGATATTCTTGCACCATTCTCTAAGCACGATGATCAAAAATTTACATTGTCTGTCGAAAACTAATACATGAACTTTTGGGTCTATCTATCTGTTTGGAAATTGCCACTTACTGACCCCAGGGATGATTTAGGTGTATTTATAGATCCAGGCCCGTCAATAAGATTTCCGTGGCAGCACGAGCCAAGGAAAAATTCGCACACAATTCACCGGCGTCCTTTTCGTTTCGGTACACTTGATTAGCTCTTCTCAGCTATTGTTTAATGACAAAATGTCTGTGTTTCAGATCTTGCGATTTTTCTATTAAATTATCTAGCAGAGACCGGTTCGGCAGTGTTAATATGATATCTGATAAGGCATTTGACAGAGTCACACATAAAGTTCATCTTTTAAAACCTTTTTTGGTGCACGGGATAACTCGTAATGGTCGTTGAAATCTTTCATAATATTACGTCTCTCGACTGTTCATTTGAATCAAATTGATCTAACCCTGTGAATACAGCCAGCGCATCAACAGAGGAAAATGTGGTTATAATTGTTAATTGTTTTATTCAGTATTATCTGTAGTACAGTATGAAGTCCTCGACATAAAGTATTTTGACAACTTTCACAAAATAAAAAATAGATAGTTATATACGTACGTAAGTAAATAAACTGTCTGGAAGTAAATGATCGGTTCATTAGTTTTTCGCTTCATCATCATTGACATGTGATTACATTCCTAGTATGGCAAGCCTTCCAATTTTACCGAGAACTTAACAGGGGTTCATATATACTAGTCTACTATCAAAGAAAGCTTTATTTCAGAAGCACTTCAAGAAGTCGTCAGAGAACTATGCAAATGTAATCGTGCAATGCGATCTCTCGGCAAATATGGTTAAAAATGAGTTCATTCTCACTGGCCGCATCCCTACTCTATGTCTGGATTTATCCAAATAAGTAACAAAACCTGAAGACTGTTTATAATTAAGGTGTTGTAAGGTCGGTGAAATGTCAATGAATATCGAACACATCATCGATCCCTGTCAAGGTCAAGAATAGTCAACGCGCATCAATCAATTATACGCCATGAACTGGCCCACGCGGCAGTGGTTGTTCTTTCGCTTCTGTACTTTCGTGGTTGTGCTTTAACTAATATATTCTTGTAATAACGTCCTTTGTGTTGTACAGTCTCCATAACATCCATGATCCTTTGATGCGTCAAGGGCTGGTCGCGAGGTGTGACCTCGAAGTTAGCTTATTCGTTACACCGTCCCCATCTAACTCGAGTGGGCCTCCAATCATTTCGACATAGACCATCAACGTTGATGATTCTGCACTGGTGAGCCCGACGTGAATATATTAGTTAAGGTACAACCACGAAAGTACAGAAGCGAAAGAACAACCACTGCTGCGTGGGCCAGTTCATGGCGTATAATTGATTGATGCGCGTTGACTATCCTTGACCTTGACAGGGATCGATGACCTGTTCGATATTCATTGACATTCCACTGACCCTATAATGTAAAGTATTAAAGCGGTCTGAACGTTTTCATGTACATCACACTTTATTTGTCAAATGCAAGGGACTTTATGGTTTTATAAGGATGAGTTTCATAACACTAAATCTAAATTATTATTGCGAAAAGATGTACGATACCCATCCCTGAATCTGTTCTCATGGTTTACAGCAATTGTGGGGATGAGGATTTTGTGAAATTTGAAGATGTTTAAAGAAGATTCAATGAAGCTTTATCGGATCATTCGGGTAATATTAATTATCATCAAATATGTTAACGATTCAAGCTATGACTCCCTTGGATCAGGAATAGCAAGATAAAATTTGTTCTCATTCACCGTCTCATAAATGGTCTTCCATATTCTTTGAAATTTACCCCTTCCTATTCTATCAAATCATCCCACAACCCACTGAACAAAGAAAAGGTTTAATTGACTCTAAAAATCTATACAGGCTTACACCAGAATTTATTTCTTGCTCGCCATCCAACCTTACAGAAGAGACTTCCAGCAAGTCTCGTTGCAGTAAAATTGTGTTCCGGTTTGAAAGTTTCATTGATGACTTGGATTCTGAATATGGTTTGTACCAACTATTATTTGCCATTTCAATTGCCAACGATTTATGCAAATAACATCCCACATTCCTTCAAGTGGTTGTAAAGCCAGGTAGAATCTCCGTATTTTTCATCGCAACATCACAAGTCAGCTTGCGTCCATATTTATTATTATTAATCTCCTGATACACCCAACACGTATTCATATTTTACCCTTGATCCTGAATATGTAATAACTTAGGTTGGTTAGTTAAGAGTTGACTTCAAGCATCTAAGTATATGTCAAGACAACAGAGCTCAAGTTTTCATTCACTTATTTATTTTGTATACCTATTATATTTCCTATTATCTGATATCAAATGTTGAAAAGCTTTGTGTGTGTTGAGCAGGTAACTTGGCAAACTATGTCACGATCTAAATAAAGATCTATTCATTGCTAGTCTGGTTTCTTCTATCAATAGAGCCAGGAGTACCTACCGACACGAAGAATAATCTCCGCTTAAGAAACACATATTGTATTACGCCTTCTTCAAAAAACCGATTCTTTAGATCTATTCCAATTCTAAGCATATTAATATTATCACCCCATCAGATCGTTATATGATACTTCATTTCATATTTTTAATCAATACTTTCAACGAACTATCCTTATCCGCTTATGACGAAACTTGGACTACACTTTTAGGCCTCACTTCATATCCTATTTCATAAATTTACAAATTCACATTCGAACAATTATACTGGTTTTTTCATTAAGATGCCATATCGGCTTCGTTGTAGGACGATAACAATACTTGAACTTCTGTTACAAACTAGTTAGTGACATATGCACTTATTCAGAATATATCTTGTTCGCCTTATAGGTTTGAAAAACAGAATCCTTTTTTGCCATTTATTTAATTTACACTGACGACTGACTTTGTTTATTACGTGCTACATTTATAATACCTTTTATTCCTAGTTTAAAATGGTTATTAAAAGATCATTCATACTTATCGTCTGAATTCAGCTCTGTAACCATCTGAAACTGAGAGACCACCATTTAAAACAGGTCACCTAGCCTCCTATCCTTCTCATAACTGAAACTAGATTTGTTTGTCTGTAGCGTTTATGAAGGTTGTATATTTATGCGCCTTTTGAACTTTCTGGCCTTGCCCGTTTTGGGGTCACTTACTGGTCAAGCGAATTCACTAAGCACTGTTTTTTCCAATATCAGCAGAAAGATGTCCTCGGAAGTAGAAAAAGCCAGGACTTCTGTGCATACTCATGGACCTACGATTTTTTCGAAAATTATTAACAAAGAAATCCCAGCTGATATAATTTATGAAGATGATGATTGTCTTGCTTTTAGAGATATCAGTCCTCAAGCTCCAACACATTTTTTAGTTATTCCGAAAAAGCAAATTCCGACACTTGATTCAGCAAGTTCAGAACACGAAAAGGTATACCCGTTTCTCCGTTCTTATATGAATATATATGTTAAGTTATTAGGCCACTTAATGCTTGTATGCAGTCAAGTTGCTCAGAAAGAAGGATTATCTTCTGGTTATCGTGTTGTTGTGAATAACGGCCCTGATGGTGCACAATCTGTTTATCACTTACATCTTCATGTCCTTGGCGGTCGACAAATGAAATGGCCACCTGGTTAAATCGCTATGGAATATTTTGTTTATTACTAGTGGAATTAAATACATTTTTCCTCCTATAGACATAGCTTTGGGATCTTTTTTAACCTGTTCTTCAGTAACGGGGGTAGTAGGTTGGTTACCCTGTTGTAATCTTCACAGTAAATGTATCTTTAGATGTCAAGTTTATTCCTAATATTCACTGGTAAGGGTTGATAATACTCTTTGGATAGTGTCCCAGTTGTTAATTACTAACTGGAAAAGCAAAATCCAAACTGAATTTAGTTCGATAATGGTTTTTGAACCTTAAGGTTCGAAATTTCTGTGATGACTTTAGAGATCATTGGTCTTCGAAAGAACAAAAAGGATAAGAAAGCGCTCAAACCATTACTTAAAACAAAGGGTCGCAGTAAAAGATTACCTCTCTTTCCAAAGTAAACTAATGGAAAACGATTCAGATGTTTCAATCGCTCGTCGTGAGGGTGATTGCAGAGGTGTTTTGTAAACTTGATACCCATTCATCAGCAACTTTGATTAGATATGAATTAGCTAGTCAAGTGCAATACTCTTATTGGAATATCAGATGGAAGTAAAATTCGGGAATTAACCTTAAACTACGTTTTAGTCGATGAAAAGACTTTAATTATGAAGTGATTTATGGTGAAAAAGTCATACAATTATGACTGATAAACCGTTTTAACATGAATAACGAACCTTTATGTATGAACTGTAAGCTTTGTATCTCAAAATAACACCGTCCATAATGTATAGATAAGTTTTACGCTGAAATCCGATTGGTTCGTCCACGTGATTTACTTGTGCTAGTTACCAAGTAGGTGAGGTATGAAATTTAAAACTTTTCCTAGAAACATCAAAGGGTCTGGAAAGCGTGCAGGCGTTATTGAGTTATCGTTTACGATTATACCCGGAATTCTTTTGACAGTGGACTTGTGGAAGCATTGTCTCCTTGATGGCATAATGGTAACTGTTATCGTGACCGATGTTCATTTGTTCACCCTTACTGGAGTTTGTTAATCCACATCGCAATTTCGGACCATCTAATTTATCGATTCTAAGTATGTCAGAGAAACTCAAACCATACACCAGACAAATCCAAAGGTCAGGAACAAGCTGTGTTCCCATGTTGTACAGGCTCTCTCATCTTACAATCTACTGGAAGAATTAGTGTCTATTTTATCTGTTGACTTGATCTAGTTTCTTTTCAAAAGCGTTTACCAGTCAAGAGGACCTTATACTTTTTCAGGTAAAGGTTTCCTGTCGTTGACTTCTACGTCAACAAATGCTCTACAGATAATCATACTAGTTTTCAATGAGGCATATCTTATGTGATTTATTTGAAATTATTTCCGTTAATGATATATATATATATATATGCAGAAAATTTAGCCAAGTAAATCAATGAAAACAAAGGTATTAACTTTCACTCATTTGTTATTTATAGCAGAAAATGCAAAACGAAATTCCCTACGTATAGGGTTACATTGTAAGACTCATTGTCCCTTCAATGAAATGATTTCTGTTATTATTAAAAACATTATTATTATTATTATTATTTATCCTCTTCCCACCATTTTCATGTTTTATTAATTTAATCTTTTGAGGTTGTTATCATGTGTTCCAAATTTTTGCAAGCTATAAACATTTCAAGTGAGACTAACTATTTCATCCAATTATTTAGAAACTGAAATAAATAACTAGTTAGTCCCTAAATTAAGTATTTTTTTAGTTAGTTTAAGAGGCATTAAAACATAGGTTCGGGCATTTTCTGTGTAAATTAAACACATAAACTACAGAAAACTAATGTTGCAAGATTGGAGCCTACACTTGTTGACTTGAAAGAAACAATTTTAATCTTTTTACTCAATCTCAATTCAAGGAAACGACGCATCACTAATCCGCCGGTAATGTTGCCGGAATCTTTCAAGTTGATGTATTCCAAGAAGTATCTATTAGACTTCCGGCTGTCACCTTGAGGACATTTTTCAAAACCAGAAGAACTAGGATGGATTATGGTGTTTACTAGTTTTCGAATGATTTTTAAAATTTAAGTTGTGCTTCAAATTCATAATTTATTAAGGTTATTAGTTCATGTCATAAGTGAGCCATAAAAGATCTTCAAGTTTATCACACTACAGAGTGGTGGTTAATCACAATTTTATCATCTTAAATAATGTATTTACTTTTAAATACTTTTTTAACATACCAAGCTATTTTTAAACAATAAAAGAATATTATTTTGCCGAATTACTACGATCGCTTGTGTATGTGGCAAACATTGATACATGAATCCCATAGTCTTACACACCGTGCATGACCTGGATTTGTCTGACTTATAGAAGGTAATGAAATGTTCAGAATTGATTATTTTTGTTCTCTCTTTAACCACTCAACATTGAATTCGAGGTCATCGGCCAAAAAATTAGTGAAAAACAATGAAACATCATCTTGAAATCTTGTAACTACTCACAACCCTACACCAACCACAAAACTATCAAGTCTTGCGATGAGTATAATATCACATAATAAAAACATGTAGAGCCACTGTTACATGCGCCGGTTCATGTCATTTAATTGATTATACCTCATTGATTGCCCTTTACGTCAACGAGTCTCAGTAAACTGTTCGACATTCAGTGTATGTCAGATTTTTTGCATCAAAATGTTCAGTTCGATTTCAGGTGATTACAGTTAATCTTCAGGAAACTTGACTTGACCCATATCTTGTGTTAGTTGGTTCTCATCAGCAAGTTGTAAATGTAATTTTGAAAGAATTTCTTCCCGATAGTGGATTAGAGCTCGAGTCACACAGCTTCATAAACTAATGCGTTAATATAACTATTCAAACTGCAACTGACCTCTTTTAGGTTTTACGATATTTGTATTGAACAATCACTGAATAATGACCAACACTATATTTGTCTAATCTTCTAGTACCGTTTCATATCGTGTGTTTGAATGCCCTGTTTATATATATACCTTGACGATGCCTGCCATTTGGATAACAGTGAATTACCGATCGATCCAACGACATACAAAACCTGTGCGATCAGTCTAGAGCACTTATCGGTCCCGCTATCTGCCTAGCCCAGCCGGTTACGTCCAGAACACCAATAACAGCCTCTGCAATATGAATCATTATTCTCAAACATACTGAGTTTATATACCAATCAGACAGACCATATCGTACCATAGAATAGGAAACAACATTTGTACAAAACTCAGCTAAATGTGGCCGTGAATAGGGGGAACAGTGATTAATAGACTGTGTATAACTCAGGAATGGTAAATCGTACAGTAGTAGTCTATGGGTCAAAATAAAGCTTATAATAAAAGGAACGTGAATATGAATAGTTTAGTTACTTAACGATTATACAATAGGAAATATACATACCATATTGATCCATAAACGGTCCTCAACAGTTACTAATCATAATTCTCTTCGGGATATAACAACCTATTGAATTCTGTTGCCTTGTTGATGCGTCTCAACTAGTGTGAAATATAAGTCATACAAAGTTTCCTACCAGCTAACTCCAACCACGTAATAGCTATCTCACATCCGACATATTCTATAACTTAATGATGCAGCTCCTCACTAATATTTCTAAGAATTCATTTCATCTAAACTGATCACTAATAACCACAATATATGTGGTTGATAAATATTTTTTAAATCTTCATTTTATCATAGGGGCACCGAATCCATATGCGCCACACAAATCTCATTTGATTTGTCTGAGGGCTGAGATACTGCCCAGGTACCCAAAATGAAGCAGGTGGTTTCCTTTGGTAGTCGCACCCGGAGCCTTTGACCTAAAGGTTTAATCCACAAGGCAATGGAGCATCGTAAGGAGATGCAGTCCCATGGTAAATGGTGACCAACGATTGATTCATTGACCATTTGTTCCCTCAAGATCCTGGAACCCATGTGCACCATTGGTTTGAAATCAGGGCTTCCTAATTCCCCTAGGTGAACTTTCCGTGTCCACCAACTTGGTTAAAACGCTGGACATTCGTTTTTCGTCCTCTCAATTTCGTAAACAACATTAATGCCGTGAGAAGGCAGTGAGTAGGACTTCCCTTTCAGAGGCTATATACGCGTGGTCATGTGAGAGCATTTGGAGAGGGAGAGCAGACTCTTCACACTCTCGGTCGTACCAGGGCATTTGGGGGCTGACTCCTCGACCGGGAATCGAACCCGGGCCTTCTACGTGACAGGACTGAAAATCAACTATCAAGAAGCCACAAATAGTAATGAAAAAAGAACAACTAAGTCTAAATATGTATTTATAAATAAAAATGAATCAATAAACGGTTGTATTTATAAATTAACAGCTGACTGAGTTTCTGTTTTTTAAAAGAAAAACAGACCCGTTAGCAACTACATTCCAATTGTGTACAGTAGAGTATATGTATATGGAGGGGTTTTCTTTCCCTTTTTGTACAAGACGAATAAACAAAAACAGAGAATAATGAAATAAAAATAAATTAAATTAAGGTAATCATAATTGAAAAAATCATATATATACTTGGACTAATGCATATATGTATATATGCCTAGTCCTACGTTGTAGCTGACCGACTGACTGTCTACATTGAGACTTTGAAATGATACATTCAAGGAATCCCATGTTATCTGAATGTCTACATAGACATTCTAAAGATTATTATTCCTTTTCTTAGATGTCATTTATAATGATTGATCTTCAAAATATTGTTCCGTTATAGATTTTGTAGTTGATCGATTCATATTCATCATTGTTAATAATGATTCATTTGAAGTAATGTTAGGATCATTCATTTGATTAGAGGTTACAGATGAAATCAGATCATGTTCATGTATGATTTCAGGTACTTTATATGGATTATTACATTGTAAATATGAAGGATTCGTTGTCAAGTAAGTGTTGTGTTGTATTAAAACATTTGATGATTGATCATATTCAATCAGATCTGATTTTGTATTATCATATTGTAATGAATCGGTAAATTTGGATGAAAAACAATCATTTGTTGAACAAAATCCTAAATAATAAGTTGAACAACAAGGATATTGATTGATGGATTCATTATCGGACCATAAATGATGAAGTAATGTATTGGTATTTTCTTCAGGATAATCTCCCCTGTTTGTAGGATATGATAAATCTTTTCTTATGTTGAATTGATCTATTGTAGAATTAGTTGATGAAATAGGTATTCTGTTGAATAAAGAGGTAAATATGAAAAAGATATGATTATTAATATGTTTAAAGTATCTATTAAAAATATTAACACCGTTGGATGCCGGCCAACTCAGCGAATGTCTGGCGCTTTAACCGGGTTGGTGGACACGGAAAGTCCACCTAGGGTAGTTGGAAAACCTTCATTCAAAACCAATGATGCGCATGGGTAACCCCATACCACAATTTATTTATTTAAACACATAAATATTGGTACAGCGAAGCACCAGGTACATATGCGCCGCACAAATCTCTTTCGATTTGTGTGTGGGCTGAGATACTTCCCAGGTGCCCAAACTGAAGAAGGTGGTTTTCTTAAGGGGCCACACCCGGAGCCTTTGACCTAAAGGTGTAATCCACAAGGCAGTGGAGCATCGTGAGGAGATGTATTTCCATAGTAGCCGGTGACCAACGATTGATTCATATGCCATTTGTACCCTCAGGATCCTGGAGCCCATCTGCACCATTGGTTTTGAATGAAGGTTTTCCATCTCCCCTAAGTGGACTTTCCGTGTCCATCAACCCAGTTAAAGCACCGGACATTCGCTTTTCGTCCTCTCAATTTCGTAAACAACATTAATGCCATGAGAAGGCAGTGAGTAGGACTTCCCTTTCAGAGGCTATATACGCGTGGTCATGTGAGAGCATTTGGAGAGGGAGAGCGGACTCTTCACACTCTCGGTCGTACCAGGGCATTTGGGGGCCCATACCACAATACAAGTAAACAACATTAAGGGAATATCCATTGAATAGTTCTTTATACATATAAAATCACATCTAATTAGTTGCTATGACAACAAATGAATAGTTCAATATTAAATATAAACTTACTTATCATATTTATTTGTATATTTCAATGAACAATCTTGATCTTTTGAATTATCATTTGAATGGATTACAGATTCTATAAGAAAAAATTATTTAAATTCATAGAAAAATTTATTCAGTTATTGAATATTAAATTTTTATATAAAATTATGATAATTATATATAAATGAAAGCGTGAGTCAATTGAAGCTAGACCATCAGGGAAAACCTGGAATCACTGCTTTAAGGCCGTTTCGTCCTATTATGGGACTCCTCCTTCTGATAGTAATCATAATCATATGGTCATTAGTGACTGACTTCGAGAGGTAAATCCAGGAGTTCTAGTGAGTAGCAGTGACCAGTAGAGTTCAAACCACGTCTGTTGTGAGATATCAACTCGCTAAAGACAATTGGTGAGTGGTTGCTTAACTTCGTGGATCAGTTGAAGTTAGACATTAACACCATTGGATGCCTGCTCAGTGGTCTATCGGTTAAAGGCTCTGGCTCGAGACCGGTAGGTCCTGGTTTCGAATATCGCGAGGCGGGATCATGGATGCGCACTGCTGAGTAGTTCCATAATAGGACGAAAAGGCCTTAAAGCAGTGCTTCCAGGTTTTCCCGGGTGCCCTAGCTTCAATTGACTCATAATTTCAACTATGAGAAATACTGAAGTCTCCACAAAACCCCTTCTGAGTATAGTTTTTAAATAACTAAGCTACTCATTTTCATTTTATTTTTATTATGAGCTTTATTTTGACCTACGAACCATTATTATACGGTTTACCATTCTTGAATTATCCGTAGTCAATTAATTACTGTTCCCTATATATTCACAGCCAAATTTGTCTGAATCTTGTACAAATGTCGTTTCCTATTTTATTGCACGATGTGGTCTGTTTGGTTGCTATATAAACCCAGTATGTTTGAAATATAGTGATTTATATTGCAGAGGTTGTTATTGTTGTTCTGAACTTAACTGGTTGGGCTAGGCAGAAACAGGACTGATAAGTACTCTAGACTGCTCGTATAGGTTTCGTGTGTCACTGATTCGATCGATAATTCGCTGCTCTCTAATAGGCGGGTACAAAGTATAACAATTGGCGGCCACAAAATATAATAGTTATCTTTAGTTATTGAATAAGAATCCCAGAGTTGGTATTGTATAACATTGGTCCTCTCATATCATAAAGTGTAATAATCATTGTTATAGAAAAGATAAATTTGTGGCTAGCGGTGGAATCCAACAGGCACGTTTCGTACTATCTGAGAATTGTGAGCTGTATGTACCTACATTCAAGTTCTTTTGTGTACATCTGAACTCGAAGCCAGTATTGTTAGTATAAAACGACCATTGCTGACTAGAAATCTATCTATTCCGTAAAAACTTATACTAAACTATTTTGTCGAGGTAATCCAAATATATCAACAAAAACTGATCAAAATTAACTCAAGTTTATCAGTAACAGGGTTATTCAAATAATGACTGAATAATCATTGGACCTAACAAGTAAGTATTTGTGCTCAGTACAGATAAGGCTGATTTAACAGTTAAGCCTGGTATTTCCTTATATTGCCATCTAGATCTATATGACTTATGAGTATGTCTGTATACAATACAACATTCACCAATCGAATTACACTTGACGGAGAAGCTTTGGAAGATGTGGAAACCTTTACATATCTGGGCAGTATCATTGATGAACACGGTGGATCTGATGCAGATGTGAGGGCGAGGATCGGCAAAGCAAGAGCAGCATATTTGCAACTGAAGAACATCTGGAACTCAAAACAACTATCAACCAACACCAAGATCAGAGTTTTCAACACAAATGTCAAGATCGTTATACTGTATTGGACGGAAGCCTTGAAAGCTAAAAAAAAGCCATCATCCAGAAGATACAGGTGTTTATTAACAGTTGTCTATGCAAAATACTTCGGATCCGTTGGCCAGACTCGATCAGCAACATTCTATTGTGGGAGACAACAAACCAGATTCCAATGGAGGAAGAAATCAGGAATAAGCGCTGGAAGTGATAGGACACACATTGAGGAAGTCACCCAACTGCGTCATAAGACAAGCCCTCATATGGAATACTGAAGGTCAAAGGAGAAGAGGAAGATCAAAGAACACATTACTCCGAGAAATAGAGACAGACATGAGCAGAATGAATAAAAATTGGATAGAACTAGAAAAGAAGGCCCAGGACACAGTGTGTTGGAGAATGCTGGTCGTCGGCCTATGCTCCATTGTGAGTAACAGGTGTACGTAAGTAAGTAAAATGTCTGTATAAATATACGGTTATAATCATTAAACATATATGGAAAAGTGTAAATTTGTATTACTGTTGAGAGATATCTATAGTTTCTTGAAAAATTTCCTAAAATGCTTATATCTACTTCCGACCAATCAGTGTTTGCATAGATGTTTCGCCTATTCAGTTGATTATTACTATGACCATTGATTTCAGCACACTTTCAAGAAGCTTTTAGAACTTCAAGGTCACTTCTAACCCTAGAAATACCTTTTATTTCTTTTTTTTAACTAATATTCAGTGTAATGATTGTTTTCCCATTTCCCTATTCATGATTTGTTTATGGTCTAAAGTGTTAATTATTTTAATTCAATCAATTCGTGATATTTTCATAGTTGAAATCATGAGTCAATTGAAGCTAGACTACCATGGAAAACCTAGAAGCACTGGATGGCCGTTTCGTCCTATTATAGGAGTGTGCATCCACGATCCCACCTCGCGAGATTCGAACCCAGGACCTACCAGTCTCTCGTGATATAACATTACAAAGTTATTGGTAATATCTATCTCTCACTAAACATGTTGAAACATCATTCATTAGCTAAAAGATCATTATGATTAGACTACTTACAATAGTTATTTTGCGATTATGTCAACTAAATTGGGATCATTTACATTCATTATTCTTAAGTTTTCAATTATTTAAGTATAAACTGTGATCACTTAATTCTCACAGTGTATAACTACTTAGTTGGGATCCGCCAAATGATAACAATCGATGGATAGAAACCTTGAATGACATGGCTCAAAATTGTTTGCTATGGTGAAGGTGCATCCACTCTTTGTGTTCTCCCAAATTCTAATCTTATGAATTCTTCATGTCCCTTTCTATTTTTCTGGTTCCAAATTGATTTCACTGGATTATACTCCTTCAATAACATCTTCAAACCCAAATCTTTCGGATTACTGCTTATACTCTTACTACTTCTGCCACTATGGGATTCGAATCGACAACTGCATCTCTGTGTTAATATGATATGGCAAGTTGAACTGATGTACATACGTACTAAGTTTTGTGTTGTTGCTGACTGACTGATTGTATAACAACATATGAGCTTTAATTATAAGTTATCCCAATAACCTAATTATTACTTAACAGATTAAACTATGGAACTTAATTACTAATTATAACTACATATGAATTTAAGGGTCAGTATATATAAATAACAAATATATATGAAAGCATATAAAACATGAAAGAAAATTTTATAAGCAAGATTGGATACTGGCTATCAGTGGAATCCAGTTTGACACGTGTTTCGTCCTATTTGGGACTCGTCAGCTGGGTGTAACCGCATCTCAGAGTTGATGTTCACTCTGCGAGGGACTCGAACCTAGTATCGTTCACTTCAAACACCGTCTCATTATCCACTTATCTACTGAATGTACGTATACTAACAAAAGATTGATCAATTGTAGTTTTAAATAACAATAGGAAGATATAAAAGAAAATTTACCATAATTTAAATCCATCAATGATTGTACTGCATAATCAACTTTCATTGACTTATTCATTGAATATTGATTTTCATTAGAAGATTGAATAGGATTCAATTCTATTGAATTATTCATTGTATTTGTTGTTAACAGATTATCATAACTTAAATTGTCATTATTAAAGTGTGAATATGGTAGTGTAGTAGTACTACTATTATATAATTGTTCATAATTTGATATTCTACTTAATTTGATATGAGTAGTAGTAGTATCCATTTTATTGAATGGAATAGTTGAATGACATAATTCATTTGATTTAATATATTCATATTCATAATTTGTATTGAATGATTGTAATAAATTACAATCTGTAAATGGTTGTATAAAATTACTATAAGGATCATTGTTAGTTGTATGAATGTGATTGTTACTATGATTAGTTGAACACCATAATTCAGAATCAGTAAATGAATAAGGTAGTTTACGTGAATGATAAGTTTTCTCATAGTTGCTATGGTTATTATTATTATTATTACCGATTATAGTAGGATCTGTTACAATTGTCGGTGTTGGTGTTGTGACGGTTGTTGTAGTTGTTATTGTAGTACGATTGATTTTAGTAGTAGTACGACTACGTCGTTTCACTTGTGTAGCATAATTATCTCTAGCTGACCAACCAGGATATAAACGTTGATGTAATTCTTTTTCTTGTTTAGCTAATTTATAATATTTAGCTTGTGCTTCACTAGATAATGCATGCCATTTTCTACCTAAAATTTGATTAATTGCCGCTGATTCTTTTAATGTACATTCAGCAATTACTTGTGAACGCATTTCTTTCATAAATAACATAAATGCATTTAATGGTTTTTTAATATGTCCATGATATTTTATTGTACGTTTATAGGATTCTGTTTTATTATCATTATTTTGTTTACTACTTTTATTATTTAAGTAGTCAAATGATGATTTAGTAAATTTATAAAGATTTTGTGAATTTTGTGGTTGATTCAATATTGTATTTTGTCTATGATTGTTCTCATAATGTTTTGATTCACAATCATCAAAGTGTTCTGTATCATTATTATGATTAGTATTACTGACAGTTTTCATATTCGTACATTCAATAGTGCTGGGTGATATTGATGATGAAAATGATGATTCTATTGGGTTGAATATGATTCCATTTTTTGTTCCTACTGTTGATGCGGTTGTTGGTATTGTTAATATAGATTTAGAATTTTCAGAAAATGGCCTAAAATTAGGAAATGAATACTATCAATAACTTGTCTTCTTAGATAAAAAATTCAGTTTTAGATCCTCCCCCAAATGCCCTAGTACGGCCTTGAGTGGGGAGAGTCCGCTCTCCCTCTCAAAATACTCTCACATGACCACGCGTATATAGCCTCTCCCAGAGGAGTCCTACTCACTGCCTTCTCGTGGCTGGGGTGTTGCTTACGAAATTGAAACGATGAGAAGAGAATGTCTAGTGCTTTAACTGGGTTGATAGACATAGAGAATCCACCCAATGAAAATCGAAAACCCTCATTCTAAATCAATGATGCACATAGGCTCCAGTACCCTAAGGGGACAAATGGCGTATGAACCAATCTTCGGTCACCGGCTACCATGGACTGCATCTCCTCACGATGCTCCACTGCCTTATGGATCAGATCTTTAGGTCAAAGGCTCCGGGTGTGGCCCCCTAGGAAAACCACTTTCTTCAGTTTGGGCACCTGGGAAGTATCACAGTCCTCACACAAATGAAATGAGATTTGTGCGGCGCATATGTACCTGGTGCTTCGTTGTACCAATATTTATGTGTTTAAATAAAATAAATAAAATTTTAGATCCTAGTGACAAAGATCACAAATTTTCTATGATTGCAGACATTGATTTTGCACAGTCACTTTATAACCTTCGAAAAAAATTTCGTCTAATGAATGGTGTCATGCAGTTTCAGTCATAGGCTGACCTTACTTATACAACTATTGGAAATCAGGTAGCACTGAACAACCGTTTTTTATCATCACCCAAGACCCAATCAAGCATTAAACCTATAACCTTCAGGTCATAAATGATCAATAACTTCCTCACATCTGAAATGGTTGAAATCCACTGGTTACGACTCCTTATTAGAAATCCTGAATTTTCCTATCAAAACCAGTCACTAGTAACCACATTATGGTTGGAATCCAGATTGGTAGATCAGTTGACGTCAACACCATTCGGTATATTCAAAGGGTGATTTAATAAATCAATATCATATGAAGATCCTGCTCATTAGCGACAAAACCTTCTACGGTTATTTCATTTTTAATGTAGAGGGTTATGTATAGTGGTAAATTATGTGGTTTTACATCGTATTCTAGTGGGAAAAGTATCATCAGTGACGGTAGAGATTTGTTGCACAACATTGCGAACTGACTAAAGTTAAGCTCATTTAACTTCTAGTAAAGTGAAATTTGGTTAGAAATAATGGTTCTTCGACTATCTCGATAGAAGGATAAAATTATTGTAACGTTCGTCTTCAACTGTACCAAGTTTTATTAAGAGTATTATGACCTTGACGAGGTCGACCTTGCACAAATCTCCATATTTTATGAACCTGGATCGAATAAGATACCAGCCAACCCATCGAAATGAAATTTATGAGTAGAATCAATGGTCGAACAGGAATGCCCATTACATGGTTCATCAGTGAATCTTTCATTTGTTGCGTAAATATTTTCAGGATACGAACTTGGAACTATTCATACTGTTTTTCCTGGAGTTCAAGCAAAGATTCTACTTTTGTAAGAGTTATTAGCATTGTAATTAGTTTACATTGTCGTCAGTGTTACGTTCTCTAATTGATGACGGCAAAACACTGTATACAACTATCAGCACTCAAACATGTATAACTCCCACAGTCGCAAATCAACAGACAGTAGAAGCAAGGGAAGAGATTATTGGGTAAGAGTAAAAATCGGACGTAAAAACAGTGATATTTATAGTTTTTAGTATTGTCTATAACACCATTATATTCCAGCCAATGCGCATTTGGGAAAGTTATACAATTGTCCAACCATAGCATATCACGGTGATATTCTAGGAGGTTTTATCAGGTTCTAACAGAATAGAATCTCTTCGACTTCTTTAGAGTCCCTGCTCGGTGTCGTCCCAACAAGTTTCAGTATGAACGCCTACAATATTTGGATCCAGAAGCACCCAGCTAATGAGTCGCCAATATGACATAACGTGAATCCTGGGTTCCAACACTAGCTGCAATCCAAATGTAATCAATTACTTAACATTTATTCCAAAAGTTAATTTTCTTAACAAACAAAACGATGTACGCAAAGTGATCAATAATTTCAATTTCTAATGATATAATTCTCCCACTGGGATTTTGAGTGTGTACCTCTGAAGATTGTCATATTCGGAAGAAATAGTTGCTTTTTGGATTTTTAATCTAACTTGGATTGGAATAAGTCCATAAAGAGAATCATCTTAAAAAATGAAGAATTTTCACAAAACTGTGTTCTTATGTAAGGGTGTTCTTTTTTTAAAACTTAAACATCTCTTTACTTAACATCAAAGTATGATTTATAACATACTGAACAGTGGTCTATCGGTTAAGTGCTCTGGCGCGAGACTGGTACGTCCGGGGTACAAATCTGGTGAGGCGAGGTCATGGATGCGCACTGCTGAGGAGTTCCACAATAGAACAAAACGGCCTTAAAGCAGTGCTTCCTGGTTTTCGGTGGTGGTCTAGCTTCAATTGACTCACGCTTTCAACTATGAAAATATTGAACAAGACTGATGTTGTTAAAAGATTAGGTTAATATAAATATGAGTAATGACCCTGAAAGTATCAAGTCTTATTAAAAAGTTACAATCTCTTTTGAATTCATCTCAATGACTGTTTACAGGTTCTTGCACTAATTTTTTTTAATTCACAGTTGTTAATACTACTCAATTACATAAATAGAAGTAACAGTAATGTAGTGTGGTCTACTTATATCTATATAAGTAGTATGTGGCGATGGTCAAACATAGAATGTATTTTGGCAGAAGATCGATAAGGAAAGAACAGGAATGAAGCGCAATCGGTATGAAAATGCATGAACAATAAAATCAGAGGAGATGGACTGATATTTACAGAAGGAACAGTGAAGATTAAGACAATTGATTGTTATTTTGCAAATTAACTGTTGATTGTTTGATTATCAGAATGTGGTGAGATATTCTGTAATTTTGTGATCAAATACATTCGATTGTCCCCAGTCGTGTTCTCATTCACTACAGTAGTATCAAATTAGTAATTTACCACTTTACAATTGTATAGATTAATTCATTATTTAAATACTCCTCTCAAATCGAGTTTTTTTTTTTTGAAAATGCTTGACATAATAAAGAATCTAAATTGAAGTGAATTAGAGGTTATGAGGTTGTTTCTCATCTTACTTCAGTAAGTATTATACTCATGATTTATATGTATGGAAGTTGATCACTTCAATACATTAAATTCTAACGGACTGTTTGTAAAAAAAAGGGATAAATTTTATACTTAACTGATTAACCGGTGCCAGAACCAGTAACAGTTTGAGAATCACTTTTTTAATTACTAAATATTTCAACATAACACCTAAATTTTCTGGTACAATCGAGTGGGAAGAGTCAGCTCTCCCTCTATAAATGGTCTCACATGGCTACGCTTATATACCCACTATCAGGAGATTCATACTCATTGCCTTCTCGTGATGGG
Source organism: Schistosoma rodhaini (assembly GCA_944470415.2). Lineage (NCBI taxonomy): Eukaryota > Metazoa > Platyhelminthes > Trematoda > Strigeidida > Schistosomatidae > Schistosoma > Schistosoma rodhaini. Next base: position 1,401,820 of record OX104044.1, read on the forward strand.
GGTGTTGTTTACAAAATCTAGAGAACGAAAGTCGAATGTCCGGAGCTTTAATCGGTTTGGTGGATAAGAAGGATCTACCAAGGGAAGTTGGAAAACCGTGATCACAAACTACATAGGCCTCAGGATCTTGAAGGAACAAATGGTGTATGAATAGAGTATTGGTCACTATCTACTATGGAATCACATCTAACGTTGCTCTACTACCTTGTGGATCAGACCTTTAGGTTGAAGGCTGCGAGTCTGGCCTCCTAAGAAAACCACCTGTTTCGGTTTGGGCATCCGGGTATTATCACAGCCCACACACAAATCAAGTGACTTGTGCAGGGCATATGTATTCTGTGCCCGTTTTTACCAATATCTATGTATTCAAATACACTAGCTTTCGTATGAGACCAACTAATATCAATCTATAATAAATACAACTTATATATGAACTAAAGATATTTAACATCACTCTATCTGATTCATTTCAATCCGTAATTTTTATATTTCAGTAATTGAATTCATGAATCAGTTAAAACTAGATCATCATGGAAGAACTAGACAGTCATTTAGATCCTAATATGAAACTCTTCAACAATGAGATCATTTTTGTAATCACATCAATAAAAATTTTAATTATTTTTTTTTAAACAATTCACCCTTTTAAGCAAAGATGGATATTGGCTAGCAGTGGAATCCAGGACAAGGCGCGTTTCGTCCAATATGTGACTCGTCAGCTGGATGTACCTTCATCTCAGAGTTGATAACGTGATGCTGTTTCAAAAGAAAGGTACCGGGTTCGAGTCCTTTCTGGAGTGAACATGAACTCTGAGATGAAGGTACCTCCAGCTGACGAGTCACATATTGAACGAAACGCGCTTCAAACTGAATTCTACTGCTAACAACTATCCATCTTTGTTTATAATGTTTGTGAATTAAGACTATGGTATACACATATGCCAATAAGTGATTGACCAGTCGCAGTCTTAAACATCAATGAGAAGTTTCAAAAACAAACAATACTAAGTGAATTTACCCTTTTGTTTGTATTTTCATTGTATTTTCTAATAATTGTGAATTCCATTTTATATGATCATATTCATGTAAAGGATATTTTAACCATCCTTGTAATCTATTCAATTGATCATTATTATTAGTAGTATTAGTAGTAGTATGAAATGTATCATTTAATATTTCATTAGATTGTTGCCAGATTTTATTAGATTGTTGATTAGTTGTATATTGTATATTATAATGATTAGATTGTAATGAATCCATTGTATGTTTATAATTATTATTTAATAACAATGATGAAGATAATGATAATGATGAAGATGATGATGATGATGTAATCATCTTTTGATGTTCTTGTTCATAAGGTTGACCATAATCATTTTGTTTAGTATTTATGTGATGATGCTGCTGATTCTGTTGCTGCTGCTGCTGCTGCTGATGTGGATGATGATGATGATTCGATGAAATAGAAGGTGATATTGTATAATAATATGATGATAAAGATATAGGATATGTTGTACATGTTAAATTTGATGATTTAGTTTGTATTCTTGAAGGGAATGAATCGTCGTGATTTGATAATGGAGATTTTATTGTTGAAGGATATTTCAATGATAATGATGTATTAGGTGAATGAGTTTGATTTGAATGAACAATATTATGGATATCATCAAGTGAATTATTTTTAATCAGTTGCTGTTGTTGATAAACTAAAAAAAAAATCAGAAAGGGGTTTTGTGAATATTATAGTAATTTTTATCGTTTATATTATGAATCATTTGAGGCTAAACCAACATGGAAAACGTGGAATCACTAAACGGCCGTTTTGTTCTATTGTAGGACTCTTCAGTAGTGCGCATCCATGATCTCGCCTCACGAGATTCGAACCCATGACCTATCAGTCTCGCAAGCGAGCGCTTAACCTATAGACCAAATGAGCCGGCATTCAATAAAATGAAATGATTGCAAATTTTCATTTTAAAAAAAACACCTGATTTTAAGGAGTCAACCAGGTTTCAATATCACCGAATTGATCTATATTATGAAATGACTAAAGTTTTCAAAGGAAAAAGCAGGGAGATATATTCCTATGGTATAAATAAATGGAGTTGTGGTAAGATACATCATTTGGACGTTATGGTGATGTAATTTAAGATGAAACGGTTATTCATTGCTTAGATTAATTTTAAATTATGAGAAACATTTGAAAGATTACCTTTAAAAAAATGCTTAATAATTACTTTGATTTTTAGAAATTGTGAGGAAATATTGTTTTTAGTGACGATAGAATCCCCGTTACAAAAGGCTGGTATTGTTATTTTCAGTGATATAAGTAGTATTCACTGATACAATTGTGATATATACTACTTATATATCTGTCGACATAAGTTTGGCCACCTTTAATTTTATTTACAAATCAAATGTTTAGAATAAGCGGAAACTATACGATTAATATGTGAAAAATGGTGAGACTATAACTTATGGATGACCTTCGAGTGTCCACCTAATAACAAGGACTGAACGAGGGTTATAAACCAGTATGAGGAGTCACAATTATGATTTACAGTTGATGGTTAAGCTTACAAATTAGATTTAGGGTTTTCATCACAAACTGACATCAGCTATAATGCCAAAATTCTAATCAGCCAAATAAATGAATTTCGCGCCGAAATTCAAAGCCTATTATCGCAAATCTGATTGGTTCGTCCATAAATTAGTTTATGTCCATAAGGTGAAATTCAAATTCCAGTTTACTGAAGTTCATATATGAAAACGTTCTTTTAGAAATTTAATTCAATCCCAAAATGAGACTTTTATCAGACTATTAAATTTATCGCATGTTAATGGCGAATATGATTCACTCATTGTTGTCTACTTTATGAGTCCACCTGAATTGTTATCTACATTGCAGGTCCACTAGTCTCATCTGAAAATTACGATTAGGTACGTCAAATTCAAAAGTTCATGAAGCAGTCAATACAACAAATCATGATTCAAATGGTTAGCAGAGATGGATAGTGGCTAGCAGTTGAATCCAGGACGCGCGTTTCGTCCTATTTGGGACTCGTCAGCTGGATGTACCTGCATCTCAGAGTTGATGTTCACTCTGGGATTCGAACTCAGTACCCTCGCTTCAAACGCCATTGCGTTATCCACTCGGCCACTGAGTCCTGATGATTCAAATGCTTTATAATCTCAAAAAAGCTCGAAAATGTAATATTAGGAATTAAATTCTACCAGTTAAGTTACTGAGCAAAATCTCAACCAGATAGTCTGTATATTATGCTTAAGCGTATTTTTTTATTTATAATATTTTATATTTTACTTTCTTTGGTATTATAGATTGAAATTATTCAGCCTCCGCTGACATACGGTGGTCCTGAATGGATTACCTTAATATGTTTATTTTGTTACACAAATTGAACCTAGCAATGAAGTTCAGGACACATATATAATGCTATTTGAGACTCGTCAGCTGGATGCACCTGAACTGTAGTAGTATTATTGGTGTTTACAGTGAGATTCGAAGTTTATACCTATCTTCTGAATCTTCAACTCATTATCTCCCAAGCTACACTATAACCAGTCACTTATTCAGGAAGTATGAAGTTGCATATAAAGCTTTATAATTCCTCATTTTTGATATTTGTAAGGATTGGTTTAAATTAAGTCTAGTCTTGGTCAAGAATTAATATCAATCGGGAAATTATTGTAAACCAAGATGCAATTAACGTTGATTGATATTGTGCCATACAACAGACAAACTGAAGTAATTACTTATATCGGCTATTGAATTTCGACTCTAAACATCCGATGATTGTGATAAGAACTGTAAGTTTTCAATTCCATCCCTGGTAAGAGCGGAATATGAATTACTAAAAATGATTCCCCAATACTAGAATAAAATAGATATACAATACTATATAATTTTCAATAATTATCTTTAATATGAATTACGAATTCAGATTTATAATCACTCTTAGATCGAAGGTTCTGAGTTCAAATCCTGCGAGCGGGATTGTGGATGCGCACTGTTCACCAAGCCCATACTAGGACAAAACGGTCAACTAGTGCTTCTAGGTTTTCAATGGTGTACTAACACCAATCGATTAAGGATTTCAATCAAAAACTTAACAATCTCCTCAACCTCATACTTTCCATATAAAAAAAGTTTGACAATAACCGTAAGGTGTGGTAAATCCGTTAATTTCAATGAAACATTCTCACAGACATTTCCATCAATGAAAGAGGCAATCCTACAGCTTATAAAATAGATTGCAATATATATTTACTATGAATATAAACTAGTTTATCAAGGATGATAATGAGACATCAGTCAGGTTTATCTTAAATATCATAAAACTTGTAAATACAATCATTTAGTCAGAATACCATTTAATAAAGTTCTTTCCCTTTAATAATGAGTACTAATTAATATAATGTTTTCTAAGTTACAGAATCAGTCACTAGTCTAAGTAACTGAGCATCACAGTGTAACTTGTCATTAAGTGATTAGAGCCAAGTGTTATGAGATCTTTAACTGGAGGTTTAGTTCTAGGTAGCGTCTATCATGACATTATATCTATGACTTTGATAGAACTAATATATCATGTGAGTTTCATATCAGTTGTTTTAAATGGAGCTAACTGTGATTCATCACTTACATATGGTCATCAATCGTATCACATTTTTTTAACCAAGAAGAAATCAAACTTACCTTCATCAGATATAGTTGTATTCATCATCATAATGTAAAACAATGAAAAAAAATGAAATAAATTTCCTCAATATTGATACTTCATATAGAATAAATGAATACTAAAAGTAGGGTTTATTATTTGGATAATATGTAAGGTTATTATTACTATTACTATTATTATGGGAAGATTCAAACAAACAATACTAAGTGAATTTATTACTATTATTATTGTTTTTTAATCCCCCTCCCCCACCAAAAAAAAATAACCGCAAATTTTTTTGGTATTTTGTTTTGAAATCAACGAAATAATTTTAACCAATCATATTCTTTAAAAATCTATATTAACTAATGAAGTGCGTAATTTAATTCTGATTGGTTAATATTTTCTACCAATGAAAACACAGAAAATGAGAAATAATACAGACAAAGCCAAAAAAGAAAAGGAAGGGGAGAAAAGTCAATTGAATTAATAGTAAAAGTAACTATCCTACCTTTCAAATGAAAAATAACCAATATGTTGTTATATATGGTGTTGTTTATGAAAGAAAAGACAATTTTGAAACGTAATTGTTCCCTATCTCATTTAAGTTTACAATTTTGTTACGTTCTTCTTTTGTTAGTAGAATTATATTTGAGAAGTAAAAAGGTTTGTGGTGATGATGACGATGATAATGATGATGATGATGGCTAGATCTAAAATGAATGAGAGTAAGATAGAGAGAAGGAATAATTATAGACTCACAAACAAGCAAACACATACATACGCATATCCATGTTCACAATTCTACATTGATCGAATAATTGAATTGTTTCTAACTTACCTAGAACTTTCTTACAGATCAATATTAATGATAGAAGGGCTAAATAGAAAATTTCAATCATCCCGGTAGTTTATTTATACTTTATTTAGATGAGTTTCTTTTTGTTTCAATGTTGAACTATTAACATAACTAGATCACTCAGTGAACATGATGCTTTAGATCAAGGAATCAGTTTATATGGTTCAATTTTTTCTTAATCTAGACACATAAAATATATCGCATTCTGGAACTGATTACCTTTTAGGAAATCCATCTCGATTAGTTAGTCGATGGATGTGATCAAAATTATGATTATTCAGTTATATTAATAATGGGAAGGTAATAAAATGTTGAGCTTATTTGTGAGTAGAAGAGTATGGTTTGAATAAAATGTCTCTTTAATTTTAATTCTTCTCAGTTATGTATCAATGTTGCAAAATCGGGAAACTTTTAAATCTTTTTCCATTTATGTTAAAAAGTTTTTATGATCAGAATGGGGTTTTTTGTGGAGATTGCGGGACGTGCGGCTGCTAGGCGGACATCGGATGTAGATGGCTCAGCAGGACAGTGGAGTACGGGTGTTAAACGTCCCAGGTGCCAGGTGGATGCGGATTTTGGTGCTCCGACAGGTCGACGGAGCTATAGAGGTTGCCGCGCCGCAGACTCGACATTGTGACTGAGATTTTGGCGCAGACTGCAGTGAAAGAAGAAAGTGGCATGGCGAGCAGAACCACTTCATGAACGAATGCCTTAAAGGAGGAACGAGTGCAGTGTGGTCTACTTATATCCACATAAATAGTATATAACGATTGTGAGACATAGAATGTATTTTGGTAGAAGACCGATAAGGAAAGAACTGAAATGAAGCGCAATTGGTAGGAAAATGCATGAACAATAGAATTAGAGAATATAAACTGATATTTATAGAAGGAACAATGAAGATTAAGACAATTGATTGTTATTTTGCAAATTAACTGTTTGCTGTATGGTTAACAGAATTTAGTGAGATAGTCTGTAGTTTGTGCTTAAATACATTCGATTGTCCCTAACTAGTGTTGTTGTTCACTACAATTCTAGTAATTTTAACAGTTGAATTCATTAGTCAATGTAAGCTCGACTATCATGGAAAACCTGGAAGTACTACATAGCCTTTTGTTTTTAGGATGGAACTTTTCAGCAGTGCGCATCCACGCTCTATATCGAGCGATTTAAATGTAGGACCTTCGGTTTTGCACATGAACGCTTAACCTCTAGATTTCTGAGCCGGCATCTGATACTTCAAGGTTTTTCATGATGGTCGAGCTTACATCAACTCATGAATTCAACCATTAAACTTAATCAGTACGTAACTTGTGATTGGATAACTATCTAACTTTGATTATTTTGGGGATTTTACTATGTTCAATGAAATCCATCGTTTAAAAACTCCTAATAAATACTCTTTTATGATAAGAAAATTATTGATCAGAATTAGTTCAAGTTAGAATATACTAGAAATATTTGACTCTAAGTCATCATTTTAATAAAGTGACATATTCACTTTGGAGAGGGTTGTATTCAAACCTCCATCATCATTTTTGTAAAATAGAATAATATCACAAATAAATTGTCTGAAGCTTATTTAAACTTTATGGTTACTGGAATAAACATGTTAACTTTCTCAGATTTATATCTTCTCACTAATGATTTTACAGAGTACAAGTAGTATCTATCGGGAAACCTGGATCTTGAGATAATTGCTTTGAAATCATTATTTTCGTAACAGATTTTTAGCAATGTTCCCTTATGGCTAGCAACAGGAATCATGACAACCGTAAAATAAGAACCTTTTACACAGAATTTCATATCTATCGAACAAGTTATTTGATTTTTGAATTCAGTAGCTTAGTGGTAAACGAGTTGATATTCAAAAAAAGTAAATTCTGAGTCTGAATTTCACTGTAAATACCAAATCAAGAATTCTGGGATATCTAACTGGTGAAACATACATGCAGAATACATTTTACTACTAGCTATAATTCAGTATTAATAAGAATTGGCAACAGTTAATTTTAATGTAAATTTTTTAATCTTAATTAAAATATTATCTGGCTAATGAGTTTAAATAAGTAGTATGGAATATATTAATGATGATCTATTTAGAAATATAAAGAACTAACTAGAGAATACGAATTAAAAAGTGTCGAAATCATTGATTGTTTTATAAAAATTCATTTGGTGATTTAAGCTGAACTATCATTGAAAACTTGGAGGCATTGGATGACCTTTATGTCCTAGTATGGGCCTCCTGACGAGTGGGTATCCAATATCCCTCACCAAAGGGGCTCGAACTCAGGATACTGGTTTACTGGTCTAGAAGTTAAGTATTCGTGTGCAAAACCGAAGGTTTTGGGTTCAAGTCCCTTTGGTGCGGTATCGTAAATGCGCACTCCTCAGGATTCCCATACCAGGACAAAAAGATCATCCAATGTTTTCAGGTTTTCAATGGTGGTCTAGCTTAAATCGACTCATGAATTCAACTGTCAAAATACTACAGTCTCCACAAACCTTATTCGGATTATTCATTTGTCATTTTGAGTTAGGTTTGTGTTATCAATATGGGTTTGTGAGGATTGTTGAAGTTTATTGAGATTACTAATCCATTTAAACTGGATAACCAGTGAAAGCCTGGAAGCACTTGATAACTATTTCGTCCTAGTACAGGGTTTCTCAATGGATATCAGATTTTAGACCTTTCTTGCAAGCAAGCTTTGAACCGGTATTTAATGGTATACAATCCTAAATTCAATACATCCGTGATATTAAGTCACTAACTTCAATTGTCTTCAGTGAGTAACTCCCTCACATCTGACATAGTTGAACTCCACTGGTAACAGCTTCTCCGTAGAACTTCTAAGCTAATCACTAGTGAGTACATAAGTATTATCAGTTTAGGTTTGTGAAGATTATTAACTGACGTCAAATTCATAGGCGATCCATATTTACACTGAAAATTTTGTATACTTGTTTAATGAATATGAAAAATAAGATAAAAACTCTAAAATTTAATGTCTCAATTTTACTTACTTCAGAATTATTCAAATCAACAACAATGCACCTATGTGATCATCATCATCATCATTTTTTTCCCACTGTGCAAAGTATTCATAGTGTTTGATGAAGTCATTCCTTTTAATTGATTGTTTATATACTATCCCTTTTTTATTTTACGAACGAAATAAAATGCTCATAAGTTAAGTTTAATGAAGGAATAGGGTGATTTAACTTGACGAGGTTTGTACGAAGTCAATAATGAATATTCAGATGGATTGTCATCGATTAGCATTGGACAATTGAATAACGATGAGAGACCGAGGTCATATTAATTCAAAGTGATAAATATTTGATTAGAATGAAATCCGTTAGCTGTTTAATCCCGTCCATAACTAATAGTTCGTGTATTTATGAGGCAGACAATATATTCAGTCGTTTAGTCAGTTATTTTATACTCTAATAAATAGTTCTTCAATTATTTCATCCATTTTTATCCATTCCAGTTCATGACTCTTTAAAGAAGAAACAAAGATACTAATGCAGAGTTTATAACATGATTGTCGAAAAACTTGAAATATAACGATTTAATTAGTGGGATAGAAGGTTGTGAAGTTAATTAACCTCTATTTTGACAAGGACAGAATCCAGTAGTAAAGGTCTGCATTTATTCATATTTGTAATTGTAATTAACCAAACAAATTCCTGGTAAGAGTTTTATTGTTTAGCAAGTTTCTCTTCTAAGAAATAGGATTGCCCAAATCTTCTTCTTTATGATTGCTTGAGACTGACAATAACTCTAGATTGGTTTCAGGTGGAGTTATAAACGCATGTCTACACATGACACTCCAGATTCTCCGAACAAACACCATCAGAAATAACCTATCATAATAGACAACAGACCAGATGATAGCTTAGCAGCAAACTAAGAAGAGATTCTGGGGATGGATAGGATGCACTATACGCGATCCGTTAGACTGTATCACAAATCAAGCGCTACCTGGAATCCTTGAGGTGAAATGAAAAGGAGCGGGCCAAAGAACACATGGTTCTGTAAGTCAGAGGTAGATATCACAATTATGAACAGTGCACAATAATATCCATAAAGAAGAGGCCATGATAGAATTGTATGGTGGTGCTGATAGGCGGCTAATGCCTCAAGTGAGGTAACAGGAGTTAGTAAGTAAACGAGCATATTGGCCTTTTAAGAAATTTTCAGGAAACTATTGCTTTGATGTTGATGAATCATACTTATTACACTGTAATATGAGTTGGATGGTTTAATGCATTTGAGCTAAAAAAATATGCTCATCAGAAAAAAAGTAAATCTTGAAGTAGTTTACTGGTTACAGTCTTAAACATCAATGGGAAGATTCAAGTAAACGATACCAAGTGAATTTAAATTTCACCTCATTGAACAAACAAGTGGCTACTAAGGCTCAGTACCTAAATGGATAACACTATGGCGTTTGGAGCGAATAGTACTTGGTCCGAGTACCGGAGTGAGAATTGACTCTGGAATGTAAGTACATTTAGCTGTCGAGCCCCAAGTAGGACGAAAAGCAAGTCAAACTGGATTCCATTAGTAGCCATTATCCATCTGTGCTTAGAAAGTGTTAACAGTTTCTGGATTTTAAAACAGCAAGAAAAATGATTATTTAGTGATTGTTTAACCTTCATAGTTTACCACTTGATCAATTCCTTACAAATCATCCAACTTGATTGTAGAAAATATCACAATTCACATAGCATATGGATAAGAGAATGATTTCAAATATGCCATACTAATTGAACTCGAGTTAAAGAGGAGATAATGGGGAAGAATGATAATATCATGATATTAATATATAAGTAATAATAATTTTTTAAATAGTTGAGATCATGAGTCAATTGAAGCTAGACCACCATGGAAAAACTGGAAGCACTTGACGGCCGTTTCGTCCAATTGTGGGACTTCTCAGTAGTGCGCACCTACGTTCAGAAGGGGATTTTTGTGGATATTATAGTAATTATAATAGTTGAGATTAGTTAATGCTAGACATTAACACCGTTGGATGCCGGCTTAGTGGTCTAGTGGTTAGGCGTTCGCGCGCGAGACTGACAGGTACTGGTTTCAAACTTCACGAGGCGAGATCATGGATGCGAACAGTTGAGGAGCCCCACAATAGGACGAAATGGCCCTAAAGCAGTGCTTCCAGGTTTTCCATGGTGGTCTAGTTTCAACTGACTCATGATCTCAACTATTAAGATTCCCTTAGATATCTGATGAAGTCAATGATTTGATTAACAAAATGAGATGTAATCACATAATTTTTAATTGTCTAACCAATTATACGTCATTTAACATTCTGTTGTAATTTGAAATGAAATTACTAAATATACGTAAATCAGTAAATATAAACTTAGCTAACAGAAAAATTGAATAAATGAGTCGATCTAAGTTAGACAGCCGATGAAAAACTGAAAGCATTGGATGGCCAATTCATCCACTTCATATATTAGATAAAACCGTTATGCAAGGTCATGCGTCGATTGAAGTTAGATATTAATCCTGCTAGGTACCATTTCAGTGGTCTAGAAGTTAAGCGTTCGCAGGAGAAACTGAAGATCGTAAGTTTGAATCCCTCATGCAGGATCGTGGATACTCACTGCTCAGGAGTCCGATACTAGGATGAAAAGATCATCTAATTCTTCTAGATTTTCAATGATTGTCTAGCTTACAGCAACTCATAAATTTAATCATAAATAAATATTTTATTCCTTTTCTTTTCTTCTTACTTATTTTAAATGTTTTTTCCCCCCAACTATTATCATTTCGTGTTATATATCTATATATACCCTACATTATTCTATTTCAATGCAGATTATTGAGTAGGTTATTTGATTAAATGAATGGTTGGATAAACTTTCTTTGATCTAAAGATGTTTTTTTCTTCATCATCATCATCATATTCGTTTTCTTCCTTTACATAATGAATGATGACAAAATTATGAATAGATTCTTATTTCTATCCCTTTCTACATTGTCATCAGAATAGTAAGATACCTAATTAACTAGCTAAGTAACTTAAAGATGAATATGAAAGAGAGATAGATAGATAGATAGATAGATAGATAGATAGATAGATAGATAGATAGATAGATAGATAGATAGATAGATAGATAGATAGATAGATAGATAGATAGATAAAGGAAGTATGGAACAATTAATGTATAGTCTATTTAGAGTTCAATGCCTTTGTAGATATGACACATTTATACATGTATATAATTATGTATTATACATATATGTAGACACTTATATGCACATTCATAACACATGCTTATTATACTATATATATGGTAGAAATGCTCAAAAATTGTAGGTTTCGTAAGAGTAACGTTACTGTGTGTGTGTGTGAGTGTGAGCCTTCATATTATCACGGTATAATCGAATAACATCATGAAAAACTTATATATGAATAGGAATAAATATAAGGTAGACCTATATTAGATAAAATAAGAAAGTTATTTAGAGCAAATAAATTTGAGATAAGTTAATTTACCAAAAATTAACAGAATGGGAGTTAGTAGAGATTGTAGTAATTTTATAAAGTTGAGACCAACATGGAAAATCTGCAAAGCACTGGACGGCCGTTTCGTTTTATTGTGGGACTCCTCAGCAGTGCGCATCATATGCTCACTAGTGACTAGCTTCATGAGGTATTTCCTGAAGTTCTAGTGAGAAGCAGTAACCAGTGGAGTTCAACCAGATCTGATGGGAGATATCAATTGATTGAAGACATTGGTGAATAGTTGCTCAATTACGTGGATTCGTTGAAGTTAGACATTGACACTGTTGAATTTCGGCCAGCTCAGTGGTCTATCGGTTAAGTGCTAGCGCACGAGACTGATAAGTCTTGGATTCGAACCCCGTGAGGCGAATACGGATAGTGGTTAGCAGTGGAATCCAGGACGCGTGTTTTGTCCTATTTGGGACTCGTCAGCTAGGTGTACCTGCATCCCAGAATGAATACCAACTCTGGGATGTTGATACATCCAGCTGACGAGTCCCATGTAGAATGAAACCAGCGTCCTGTATTCTACTGCTAGCCACTATCCATCTTTGCTTATAATGCTTATGCATTAAGGCAATACGCACAGTATACATGTATACCAATAGCAGACTGGTCAACTGCAGTCCTAAACATCAATGGGAAGATTCAAGTAAATAATATCAAGCGATTGTAGAGATTATGTGATTCGGAGACTTCTTAATAGTACAACCCAATGATCATACATGTGACCGAACTCACAAGTTTCATTTCATGGGTTTAGTATAGTACGTTTAAACTACTGGATAATTTACATTTTCAATTAATTTTTTTTGACGAAACGGCCGTCGAGTGCTTTCAGGTTTTTCACGGTGGTCTGGCTTCAATTGACTCATGATCTTAACTATGAAATTTAACAGTTTTCTAGAACCCTTTTGTTTTAGTGTAAACAATATATATAGTTTATATATTTCAATGTTCTTTTTCAGGAGTCTAATAGATCAATAATCATTCTAGAATAAATTACTCATAGTGACATGGTAACATATAAGACTAATATATGATTCAATCGTGTCTGTTGTGAGGCAGTGACTCACTGAAGATAATAATGAACTGTGGCATAATATTGAGGTTTGATTAAAGTTAGACATTAACATTGTTGGATACAAGTCTAGAGGTTAATCGTTCACATGTGACACAGAAGGTTTTGGATTCAAGTCTCTATGATACAGAATCATGGATACGCACTTCGGTAACTCTATCATGTTTGTTTTAGTTATACAGATTCTTTTCATACTCATAAACAAAATCTATACCAAGATTTAGTGTTAAGCTAATGACTACTTACTACTTACTTACGCCTGTTACCCCTTGTGGAGGAGCAGATTATAATTTTACTGTATTTAAGAATAAACTATGAAGTCAATCACTTTGTATTAGGATTGTATTGATGAAAATGTAGTTTAATATTGAACCATCATAGTTTACAAGATTTCAATCAGTGGAATTGAATAGTCATAATGTTTTTATGATCTAAGTTAAGTTCATATTAAATCGTAGAAATCAGTCTGATTTCATGATAGCTAGTTGATACGAAAAACAATTTGTACATTAATCAAAGTAAGATTTGTTTTACCGAAGTTAAGTTATCTAAACTGAACGGTCTAATAATGTATCAGAGCAAAATAGTTTCATATTCTTGAGGTAAAACTGTAACTTTGATGTTGATTGAGATTTGTTTTGAGTTTTGTATATTTTTTAAACTGTAGGAATGCTGTCCTTCTTTTGTGAATCCTTGCTTTTACGTCTGCATCAGATCCCCCCTGTTTATCAATAATGTTTCCCAGGTAAGTGAAAGTTTCTATCCTTGCAAGAGCTTTTCCATCAAGTATGATTTAGTTGGTGTTCTCCATGTTGTATTTTATGATTTTGCTTCATCATTTGTGTATGTGGACACTTACTGCTGCAAAGGCTGATCCAACACTGACAGTCTTGAATTTCATTTGTTCATATGCATGAGATCGAAGAGTTGGGTCACCCGTGAAGTCCAAATCGTCTAGTTGCATGCAAACTTTCCGTTGTATTTCATGCTTCCCCTTAGATATGGAGGTCTTTATAATCCAGTCAACCTCTAGAAGTAAGAGAAAGGGGGTAAGTATGCAGCCTTGTTCGAAACCTGTCTTCACATGAAATTCATTTATGAGCTGCTCTCCATTAATGACTCTGCAGTGCAGTTTGTCAATCATTCCGTATGACTGCGGCAATCTTCATAGATACACCATAGTGTCAATGAAAGCTCCATGAGGTCCTCATATTGACACTGCCAGATGCTTTCTCATAGTCAAGGAAGTTGATGAATAATGACGAGTTCCATTCAATTGATTATTCAACAATGATCTTTCGCGTCGTCATGTGGTCTCTGTACGACCGATGCTTACGGAGTCTGATCTGTTGATCTCGAAGTTGGACATTTACCGAGTCCTTCATCCTGTACAACGACGTTCTGTTGAGAACTTTCCCTTTTATCAATAGTGATGCCTCTGTAACTGAGTTCTGACACTTGTCGAGATCTCCTTTCGTTGGTATTTTGATGAGGTATTCTTTTTTCCAGCCTTTCGGTACATGTTCTTCTTCCTGAATATTTCATAATAGAATGTGGAGCTTCAAACAATATGTTGTCAGGTCCAACTGCTTTCCCACTCCTAATTTGTCTGATGGCCATCCTGACTTCTTCTTGTTGATGATCTATCATCTACGGGGTGATTCGTGTTTGTCACTTCAATATTCAGTGTTCTCAAAGACACCTGCAAATTCGCAAGGTATTTAAAGTGTTCTATCTACCATATTCACTGTTATTGATCTCAGATGATCAGTTATCCGTCTTTGTTCCTAACTGATTGAATTTGACTGAAAAATGTAAATTATTGGATGCCGACTCTGTGGACTAAAAGTTAACCACTCGCTAAGGGGCCTCAATATTCTGGGTTCTATTTTTGATAAATCACTGATGAATAGTCTATTATTCGTGCAACAGTTGTTTGACAGAAGTCTTTCTGTGATGTGAAACTCAAAATAATAAAGTTGGATCTTTTCACATACTGACATTAATTCGAGAACCATTAAGGATCAAGCAACCTCAGTTAGCTGTTTATTCTTGGTACTGAACTCCTCAGTTGTGCATGCCTACAACTCCGCGAAATGTCATATCTTAGGATATTAATGTATCTCAATTAGTATATTACTGTTAGATTACTGAACATACTGATTTGAATTTACATATCCCTCAGGCTGGATGTAGTTAACCTTAAAACACCATCAACATGAATTTGAAGTAATTTAATCGAAATTTTTTTTTTTTAAAATCATCATATATGACTATAGAGTATAGTCTAAAGTTATTTCACACATGAATTAATAACTTGTTTATAAGTAGTATATATACATATACATATAGGAAAGAAAGGTTAAAATGGGAGTGGTCTACATTTCATTCAAGCCTCAAATTAACAAATCAATAAAATTGATTTTCATTAATTTTGTTGTCACCTTATCATTAGATAGAATATATATATATATACTACTTATAATTACATCATCCTATTTATCAAAACAAAATTCCAATTAAATTTGATCCGTATCATGGATATATGACATGACAATGATTTCAATGTTATCCTGTAATATGTGCGTGTACACGTGTTTATATTTTCTATTGAACAGGGAAATTTTAAGGATAAAGGGTTACAATTAGACACACACACACACAAAAAAAAAAGTAAAGAAGAAGGAGAAGGTGAAGATAATTAGATCTAATTAACTCATTGGAAAAATCCTGATCATTTCTAGAAAGAGATGGGGAGAAGGAGAGAGAGAGATAGGGGGAGAGAGAGGGGGGGGGTAAAACAACAACAACAACAGCAACTACTACTACTACTACTACCATAACACGGAATAGGATTCTCTTTTTTTTTTAGTAACACGCAATAGTATGAATGGTTGAATGATTATTTCCATAGGTGAAAATGTGAATTAAATTAATTACCCTATAGGGAATTAATTTATTAAAAAAAAATAAAATAACTTTATTTATTGTATAATGTAAACATGTTCAATATTAATGTGTACTAAAATAAATTACTTTCTTACGTCTGTTGGCGAATGCTGGTCGGCGGCCTATGCTCCTCGACGAGGTGTAATAGGCGTAAGTAAGTAAATAAGTAAGTAAGTAAGTAAGTAAGTACTTATGTCTGTTACTCCTTGTGAAGGAGTATAGGCCAACTACTAACAGTCTTCATTCAACTCTATCCTAGACAATTGTTTCCAGCTGTTATTTATCCTTTCCATCTCTGATTCCGATTCTTGATGCAATGTGTTCTGTGGATTTTCAATTTTCAGTATCCTTTCCAAATTCCAAGTTAGCACTTGCTTCGTGATGCAGTTTGATGATTTTCATAATATATGTCATATCCGCTTTCAGAGTCATTTGCTAATTTCCTCTTCGGATGGAAGTTGGTTTGTTTGTGATAAAATGAAATTAATACTTATTAAATTATATAGTCGAAATCATGAGTCATTTGAAGCTAGACCACCATGGAAAACCTAGAAACACTAAACGGCCATTACGTCCTATTGTGGGACTATTCAGCAGTGTGCATCCACGATCCCACCTCGCGAGATTCAAACCCACGACATATCAGTTTCGCGTGCGGGCGCTTAACCTCTAGACCACTAAGCTGGCAGGCACCCAACGGTGTTAATGTTTAAATTCAGCCGGATCCCCTTTGGATAGTTTGTAATTTAGCGCAATATCACTGGGTATCGTTATGAAGTGACTGTCTTGATTTTTATATGGTCTAAAACGTTTTTCAAAACATTGTATAACGTGATGGCGTTTAAAGCGAATGGTATTAGGTCCTAGTCCCAGTGTGAACATCAACTTTGAGATGCAGGTACACCCAGCTGACGAGTCTCATGCAAGCTGAAAAACACGTCAAACTGGATTCCACTGCTATCCACTATTCATCTGTATTTATAAAAATATATAAATTCAAGAGCTTTCCTATGGTAATCACATGGATACAACTACACGTTGAGGAGGGGAGGCTAACATCGTCCAAAATTTTCTGTTAATCAGTAGTGTATACGATTTTAGAAAATGTTTTAATTACCGAATAGCAAGAAATAATTTAATAATTATGTAATTATTAATAAATCTTGGAAAGGACTACCTTTTAATTATTTGAATTATTTTTTCTGGTTAGCGCTATTTTAACGAGTTAGTTTTTCTATGGGATGGGGTCCCTAACCCCATGCCTAACCCTCCTTCTTTACCCGGGCTTGGGACTGGCAGTAACTTTAGAATAGCTATAGGCGGAGTTGATCAAAAACTTTTTAATGTGTAATAAGTATTCACAAGAACTGACCTTGACGACATTTCAACATTATACTGCTAATAGACATACTTTGAAAAGATTTACTTCAAAAGACCTGTGATTTCGTTTTTTTTTTTTCATTTTATCATCATTGATATTTAACTATAGAAATTGAAATAAGATATGAATACCAATAGTGAATCCACGAGGTGTAATAGGCGTTAGTAAGTAAGCAAGTAAGTCAATAAGTACGGAACCAGTGGTGAATGAAATGTGTTTTGTAAGAAAATCAATTTGGCGCCAACCTCTTTTATGTATACATCTGTCTAGTACTGGTGCTTGTATAGGTGTATGTATGTGTTTGTGTGTGTGTGTGTGAGTATCTATGACAAAAGGACAATTAATTAATTAATAAGTTTCCTATAATCTGTATAAGTAAAATCAATTTTCAAAAATAACCCCTAGGGTGTGTTTAGTTGTATAATATATATATATTTATATATATACATAACAGTCTATTTTATAATTAGAGACTAGAAACTATGTGAAGCGTAAGAAAAAAAGAAAAAAAAAGAAAAGAAATCTATCCGTTATTCGTGAATCGAGAGAAAGAGAGGGAAGGGGGAAGGGGGGAGAGACAGAGAGTGTGTGTGTGTGTGTGAGAGAGTAACACCATTCCTATTGATCAAAATGATATTAAATTGTGTTAAATTTTACACCCTTCCTACTAAGTAAAGAAAAGGAAAATAAACGAGTTAATTACACGCAATGTTCAATAATTTTTTCTTCAATGAAAAAAATTGAAAGATACAGATGTTATTGATACTTGATGATTGAATTAATGATTAGCATGTCAATCAACACCAAAGTCAGAATTTTCATTACAAATGTTAAGACAGTTCGACTGTATGAGATGGAGACTTGTAGTACTACGAAAGTCATGATTCAGAAGATACGAGTGTGTATTAACAGTCATCTAGGAAAAATACTTCAGATTCATTGGCCAGATACTATCAGCAATAACCTAGTGTGGGAGAGAACAAATCAGATTCCATCCAGAGGAGGAAGAAATCAGGACAAAGCGTTGAAAGTGGATAGAACACACATTGTGGAAAGCACCCGACTGTGTCACAAGGCAAGCCCTCACATGGAATCCTCAAGGTTAAAGCATAGGAGGAAGACTAAAGAACACATTACTTCGAGAAATAAAGACAGGTATGAGAAGAATGAACAAAAACTGGATAGAAGTAGAAAGGAAAGCCCTGGACAGAGTATGTTGGAGAATGCTGGTCGGCGGCCTATGCTTCATTGGGAGTAACAAGCGTAAGTAAGTAAGTAAGTAATCATTTCTTCTGACCATCTGATGTGATAACTGCTACTTGTTCAGATATCCCAGATAATGCTTTTAATTTCTAGTCTTTATATTTAATAAGATCAAAGGAAATAAGTGAATTCTTATTTATTTACTTATTTTCTATGTCTATTAATCGATAAAATTTTCCGAAGAATTTCACTTTCCAAATCACTATGATGATGATTGTTAGTCATTCCTCTTAAAGTCAAGTGATAACTGATAATGTGGATTATAAATGAATGATCGATCTATTACTCATTGTCAGTATTAAAAAAAATGATTGTTACCAACTAAAACACCTTAAAAAAACCATAAGACATTTTCAGAAGGGGGTTTCCATGGTGGTCTAGCTTCAATTGACTCATGATCTCAACTACATAAGACATTTGATAGCTAATTCATTTCAGTTTGAATCTTTTCAGGTTTGCACAATTACATCAATGAGTTAGATTCAAGATATTTTAACCTCATCGTGAATGAGAATATATTTTTATTTGAGACCATGGACCAACCAATGTTAGACCATTACTGAAAACTCTGAAGCTCTGGACAGCTGTTTCGTCCTAGTGTAGGACTCCTTGGCAGTGTGGATGCGCGTCTCCGCATGAAGAACTGGAATCCAGAACTTTCAGTCTCGCACACGGACGCTTACTTTCTAGACCTCTGAGTCAGGATTCTACGGTACTAATGTCTAATTTCAATCAATCCATGACTTTGCACAACTTTTAATCTATCGCTTGAGGTATATAACTGTTTCATCCTCAACATGGATTGAACTCCACTGTACTCCACGTTTTCTCACTAGAACTCTGACAATTACCCCTCAAATTTAGTTACTAATGAAAACATGATAATTATCAGTAAAGGGTTATGGAGATGGGTAATATTTTTTGAAGATCATAAACTGATTAACTGTGTCCAGTGTGAGACAGTTACCGACTGAAGACAGTGGATGATGGTTGCGCGATATCATATATTGATCGAAATTCGATATGAACACTATTGGATCCCGGCTCATTGGTTTAGAGATTAAGCTCAAAGCTACTGATATAAATCCTACCTGAAGCATCAACTTATAGACTAGAACGTTGATAGAACATGGTTGTGAGCTCCAGTGAATTAGACATATAAGTAAAGTTTCCAAAGATTTATTTCCATCTACGCAAACATAATCCCTAAATAATAAAGGTGTTATTCTGGTTTAAAATTTGACCACTAGTCTAAGTGGTTTGACATTGTTTGTACTATTTTTTGATTCCACGTGGATGGAGGTACCAGAAAAGAAACCCTGGGCCCGGTGTACCGAACTAAATGTCACTTATTGACAAGCAAAACATACAACCTTGAAGAGGTCTATACTCCTAGTGTGATTAGAAGTCGGATCGATTAGATTCACAATCTGAGACTTTATCACTAAGCTATTTGAATGATACTGTTATTGTTGATCTGATCGCTTTCACTAAGATCAAAAACAACTCAACAAAATGTTGTTTTTTATTTCTCCGAAAATCTAAATTGAGAACATTCGGTTATAAATTTTCTGTAGTTCATAATCTCAAAAAAAAGGAATTAGAAAAGGTTCTCTATCTACCTATCCACTTACCTACCTACCTACTTACCTATCTACATTTTACCTATCTATCATCCTACCTACATGGTTATCAATATAACTACTTGGTCAGTCTATCCATTTACCTATCATTGTTAATTTATTTCCATTTCACTGATGTATGTTGCTTGTCTTTCTCATCCCCCCCCTTCGCCATCACCTTTCTATCTCTTAAAGATTTGACCCAAAACACAAGATCAAAGGACATTCCCAAGTGTATGCAAGCGTAGAATGAAAAGAAATTCATTGGAAAACATTTAAAACGTTTTTTTTTAATAAAAAAAAACAAAAAAAAATTGAATAACCGGGTAGTTGTGACAAATCGAATTGACTTTTCTTCTCTTTTCTTTTTTTCTTTTTTCTTTTTTTGTTTTTATCTCTTGTAAAATAAAAAAGAAAAAAAATTAAGCAAATAAGTCAGGTTAAAATAGATGACCTGCTGAAAAGAACTATTTATATTGAGTAATGTTAATGAGATAAAATTTTACTTAATCATGATTCGAATCTTATTTGAGTTTCTTCTTCTTCCTTTGGTGTTGTTGTTGTTGTTGTTTTGATCTTATGCTTTGTCCTTAAGTATTAATGTGCTTAAAGTATACTAGAAGATAAACTGGTCTAGAGATAAAGCGTTCGTGCACGAGACCGATGGGTCCTAGGTTCGAATCTCGTGGGGGCGGGATCGTGGATGCACACTGCTGAGGAGTCCCACAATAGGACGAAACGGACGTCTAGTGCTTCCAGGTTTTCGATGTTGGTCTAGCTTAGATCGACCCATATTTGGTGATTAATAATTGAATTTAATGTACGCAAAATACTTCGGATCCGTTGGCCGGACACTATCAGCAACATTCTACTGTGGGAAAGAACGAACTAGATTCAATCTAGTGGAGGAAGAAATCAGGAAGAAGTGCTGGAAGTGGATAGGACACATATTGGGAAAAGCATTCAACTGCATCACAAGACAATTCCCCACATAGAATCCTGAAGGTCAAAGGAGGAGAGGAAGGCCACAGAACACATTACTTCGAGAAATGAAGACAGACATGAGAAGAATGAAGAACGATTGAATAGAACTAGAAAGGAAGGGCGAGGACATAGCATGTTGGAGAATGCTGGTCGGCGGCCTATGCTCCATTGGGAGTAACAGGCGTAAGTAAGTTAGATTAGCCAAGTTAGTGACTTTTTGGACTCGATATGTGAATGGATGAAGCATTGGATGTTTAAAGTCAAAGAAGTTAGGGTTTCGATTTCATTATGAATAACAACATTAGGATATCAGTACATCCAGCTGATGAGTTCCAAATAAGGCGAAACTTCTGTTCTAGATTCTAATGCTAGTCACTATGCAACTTTACTATAAATTGGATCATGTTTAGAATGAGATTTAAGTTTGAGTTTCAATAAGAATCATTAAAACTATCAGCAAAATATATTCAGCTAACATGTTTTCAACGTTGTATGATGAATGAGTAGTAGTGAGTAGTAATGGTGGTTACTTACTTACTTACGCCTGTTACCCCTCGTCGAGGAGCATAGGCCGCTCACCAGCATTCTCCATCCAACTCTGTCCTGAGCCTTCCTTTCCAGTTCTTTCCAGTTACTATTCAGCCTTTTCATATCGGCTTCTATTTCCCGGCGTAGTGTGTTCTTTGGCCTTCCTGTTTTCCGCTTCCCTTCCGGATTCCAAGTTAGGGATTGAGTCGTGATGCACATTGGTGATTTCCTTAATGTATGTCCGATCCACTTCCAACGTCTTTTCCTAATTTCCTCTTCAGCTGGAAGCTGGTTTGTCCTCTCCCATAAAACGCTGTTGCTGATAGTATCCGGCCAGTGGATGTTGAGTATTTTGCGTAGACAACTGTTTATAAATACTTGTACCTTCCTGATGATGGCCGTAGTAGTTCTCCACGTTTCAGCTCTATACAGTAGGACTGTCTTGACGTTCGTATTGAAGATTCTAACCTTGAAATTAGTTGAGAGTTGTTTTGAGTTCCATATGTTCTTCAATTGTGGGAATGCTGCCTTTGCTTTGCCAATCCTCGCCTTTACATCTGCATCCGATCCTCCTTGTTTATCAACGATGCTCCCCAGGTACTTGAATGTTTCCACCTCTTCCAGAGTTTCGCCGTCAAGTGTGATTGGGTTGGTGTTCTGAGTGTTGCATTCGAGAATCTTGCTTTTTCCTTTGTGAATGTGGAGACCTATCGATGCGGAGGCTGCTGCTACATTTGCTGTCTTCATCTGCATTTGGTCGTGTGTATGAGAGAGGAGGGTTAGGTCATCTGCGAAGTCCAAATCATCTAATTGATTCTGAGCTGTCCATTGTATTCCGTATTTCCGTTCAGATGTCGAATTCTTCATAATCCAGTCAATCACTAGAAGGAAGAGGAATGGGGAGAGTAGACAGCCTTGTCTGACTCCGGTCCTTACTGGAAATGCACCTGTCAGCTGTCCTCCATGCACCACTTTGCACTGTAATCCATCGTATGAGTTTTGGATAATGTTGACGATCTTCTGAGGAACTCCATAGTGTCGAAGAACTTTCCATAATGTTCTCCTGTCCACGCTGTCAATCGCCTTCTCGTAGTCAATAAAGTTGACGTATAGTGATGAGTTCCACTCAACTGATTGTTCAACGATGATCCGTAGTGTCGCAATCCGGTCTGTGCACGACCGACCCTTACGGAATCCAGCCTGATGATCCCTTAGTTCGGCGTCTACTGCGTCTTTCATCCGATTCAGCAGCACTCTGTTGAAAACTTTTCCTGGTACTGATAACAAACTGATACCTCTGTAGTTCTCGCATTGGCTCAGATCTCCTTTCTTTGGTATCTTGATGAGATATCCTTCTTTCCAGTCCGTTGGCACTTGTTCCTCTACCCAAATCTTTTTGAATAGAAGGTGAAACATGTTTGCAGTTATTTCAATGTCTGACTTCAGTGCTTCTGCTGGTATATTGTCAGGTCCTGCCGCCTTCCCACTTTTGATTTGTCTGATGGCCATCTTGACTTCTTCGATCGTTGGTGGAGTGACATCTATTGGAAGGTCTGTGTGGGCTGCTTTGATGTTCGGTGGATTCAATGGGGCTGGTCTATTCAGCAGTTCCTCAAAGTATTCTGCCCATCTTTTCCTCTGTTCTTGAATCTCAGTGATTGTCTTTCCTTCTTTGTCTTTGACTGGTCTCTCTGGTTTGCTATATCTCCCTGCCAATTTTTTCGTTGTATCATATACTTGTTTCATATTCCCTTCTCTTGCAGCTTTTTCCGCCGCCGTTGCTAGTTCTCCCATGTATTTCTGCTTGTCGGCTTTAATGTTTTTCTTCACTTCTCTGTTTGCTTCTGCGTAGTCTGCTTGTGCTTTGACTTTCTCTGCTCGTGTTCGGCTGTTGTTAATTGCTAGTTTCTTGTTCTTCCTTTCTTGAATTTTGTCTAGGGTTCCCGGAGAGATCCATTCCTTGTGATGATGCTTCTTAGGACCAAGAACCTCCTGACACGTTGAAGTTAGTGCTTCTTTGATCCCTTTCCAGTTGTCCTCCAAAGTAGTTTCTTGTTCTTTCAGTAGATCCTGTAGAGCTTGGAACCTATTGTTGAGAGTTATCTTGAATTCTTGGAGCTTGTCAGCATCTCGAAGGAAGGCTGTATTAAACCTTTGTAGTGCTGTTTGTCCAGTTGTCCAGTCTTTCTTAAGCTTCAGTCTCATCTTGGCCACAACCAGGTGGTGATCTGAAGCTATGTCAGCTCCTCTCCGGGTTCTTACATCTTCCATTGATCTTTGGAATTTTTTGTTGATACAGATGTGATCTATCTGGTTCTCTGTGGTATGGTCCGGTGAGATCCATGTAGCTTTGTGTATGCGCTTGTGTGGGAATATTGTGCCGCCTATAACCAATTTGTTGAAAGCACATAGGTTTGCAAGTCTCTCCCCATTTTCATTTCTTTCTCCTAGTCCGTGTCGTCCGATTATATCTTCATATCCTGTGTTGTCCACTCCAACTTTAGCATTTAGATCTCCCATCAGGATGGTGAGGTCCTTACTTGAGCACTTTGCTATAATTGATTGCAGCCTTTCATAGAACTGATCTTTATCATCATCGTTGCTATCATTGGTGGGTGCATAACATTGGATAACGTTCATTGTGATCCCTTGCTTCTTTGTTCTGAATGATGCTTTGATTATCCTGGGTCCATGAGATTCCCATCCCACAAGTGCATTTCGTGCTTCTTTGGACAGCATTAGAGCAACTCCCTGAGTGTGTGGAGCGTTTTCCCCTTCGTGACCGGAGTACAGCAGCATCTCTCCTGTACCTAGCCTTTGTTGTCCAGTTTGTGTCCAATGGGTTTCGCTGATTCCGAGTACTGCCAAGTTGTATCTCCGCATTTCCATTGCTATTTGGCTGGTCTTTCCTGTCTCCCACATTGTCCGGACGTTCCATGTACCTATAAAGAGTGTTGCTCTGGTTGTTAGAAGGTGCATCGGTCTCGTGACTTCCGAAGAATTTCGGCTTTCATCATGAGACGTCATTATTCCTTCAACTCCCAGAGCAGAGTTTAAATGGTTTGAATTATTTTTTCTGGTTAGCGTTTTTTTAGCGAGTTAGCTTTTCTACGGGATGGGGTCGCTAACCCCATGCCCAACCCTCCTCCTTTACCCGGGCTTGGGACCGGCAGTAACTCTTGAAGAGCTACAGGCGGAGTTGGTGGTAGTAAGATTATAAAGCACTGGTATTACTGGTACTATTGTTAGTGATGGTGTATTTAGTAGTAGTTGTTTGGTTTGTTGTTGTGGAGGTAATCAGATTTGTTGATTGTAAGTTAGTTGTGTAAATGTTGGTTGTGTTGGAGATGTGAAGGTTTGTGTGGATATTGCGGAAAGTATTTAAAAAAAACGACCGGGTAGTATCCGCTTAAATTTTAATTTATACTTGATAACAAAGTCAATCAGCTTAGTTTATTGTTTATTAAATATAAGATACAACATTAATTTAAGTATTTTTGATGTACATCGGGTTGTTTGCAAAAGGTGAAGCTTTCAACAAATTATGAGTCCAAAGATTTCATTCTTGGAATAATGGAATAGATATTTAGTTCAGATGGATGATTTGGATGATTATACCTTTTTTCCAAGATAAAATTAGTTTACTTAAGAAGCTTCCATTAACGTTCTGAACAACATCAAAGGACGATTGAAAATTATACAACAACTGTACCTTTAGAGTGCTAGTAATGTGTAAGTGTTGTAGAGTTTTCTAAGTTTTTAGGTTTACATCATTGACAAGATTAAATTATAGATCAGAGGGGGTTTTGTGGAGAATTTAGTATTTTCACAGTTGAAATCATGAGTCAATTGAAGCTAGAGATATCATCTCACTGAAGACAATTGGTGAACGGTCGCTCAATATTGTGGATTGGTTGAAGTTAGACATTAACACCGTTGGATGCCAGCTCAGTGGTCTATCGGTTAAGGGCTTCGGCTCGAGACTGGTAGGTCCTGGGTTCGAATCTCGCTCGCGAGAGCGGGTTCGTGGATGCGCACTGCTGAGGAGTCCCATATTAGGACGAAACGGCCGTCCAGTGCTTCCAGGTTTTCGATGGTGGTCTAGCTTCAATTGACTCAAGATTAAATTAGACAATTACTAAAAAATCAGAAATCACTGGATAAATTCACTTAGTATTGTTTGAATCACTGAATTGCACAAGCAAGTGACTACCAGGATTCAGTAGTTGAGTTGATAACATGATGGCGTTTGAAGTGGAAGGTACTAGGTTCGAGTCTCAGAGTGAACATCAACTCTGAGATACAGGTACATCCAACTGACGAGTCCCAAATAGGACGAAACGCGCGTCAAACTAGATTCCACTACTAGCAATTATCCATCTTTGCTTACAAGCACTAGATAGTTTAGTTATTTCATCCTGATTAATGACTATTCAATTAGAGTACACTTATGACCTCATCAAAGATAAGGTTAACAGTTATTCATTTATACTATAAACACGTTACTTGTTAGGTAATAAGTCACATTTCTAACTGACCAAATGGGGATGGAATTCTATCGGTCATAGTTGTAATCATTACAAAACAATAATAAACACATCTATCTAGTGATTTCAGGTGTAAAAGGAAAAAAAAATGTTTATTAAGATGATGTCACACTGTATCATAGATGATTTTCATGATACCCTTGACAGATGTATGAAGGTAAATTTGTTACTTTTTACTATACTACTTAAATAATTTGTTAATGACCTTTTAATTATTCATTCTTCCCCCCTCACCTCTCCTATAACTTAGAACAATCTGTTTCATATTTATTCTAAATGTAAATAATCTAGAAGAAGTGTATTCGATACTTTCAACAACAACGACGGCGACAAAAGGTATAACACGTGTCAAGTGATGTGGTAAGGTCATTTATAGTATCTTATTATTGAATTGATTTAAGTAGTATTACTTTGATCAATTTTCAAAAAATGTTTCATCTTTAAATGAAGCATAAAAAAATTGTTTTTGTTTTTTTGAGTTTTTTTATTTAATGTATCATATGTAGGGTATAAGTATGTGGGTATAGAATTCAATTAGGGGTATCGTTTTTTGTCTTTATTCATTATACTATTAACATTTAACCCCCCCCCATTTTTTGTAAATTAGATCATTTAACAAACTGAAATATGATATATTAGATTGACTTTTTATATAAATAAGTAGTTAGTGGCTAGTGTGGTGTATGTTACTTATATTGATATAAGTAGTATATATCATGAGTAAGGAGTAGAATATTTGGTAGCAGAAAATTGAGAAGATCGAGAATAGAAGAACAGCAAGAGAAAGCAATTGGCATGAAGATAAAGAAATAGTTAAGTCTGAGACGATTGATTAACATTTTCAAAGGAACACTCAAGTTTGGTTGATATTTTGTAAATTAATGTATTTACTATCAGAAGGAGTTTTGTGGAGATTTTGGTAATTTTATGGAGTCAAGGTCATGAGCCAATTGAAGCTAGATCATCATGGAAAACCTGGAAGCACTGCTTTAGAGCGTTTTGCTCTATTATGGGACTTCTCAGTAGTGTGCAACCACGATCCTGCTTCGCGGGTTTGAACTTAGGACCTACCAGTCTCGCTCACGAGCAATTAACTGATAGACCACAACGATGTTAATGTCTAACTTCAACCAATCTATGAAGTTGAGCAACCGTTCACCAATTGTCTTCAGTGAGTTGATAACTCACAACAGATCTGCTTGAACACCATTGGTTACTGCTTCTAACTAGAACTTCAGGAAATACCTCATGGAGTCAGTCACCAGTGAGCATATGATCATTATCCTCAGAAGGGGGGTTTTGTGGAGATTTTAGTAATTTTTCATGGTGGTCTAGTTTCAATTGACTCATGATCTCAACTCTATATAATGTATTTACTGTTTGGTTTTCGGATTCTACTAAGATGGTCTGCAATATTCAGTTCAAATACATTGAATTGTATCCACCGGTGTTTGTGTTCACTACACTAGAAGTGAAATATAGAAGAAACGTTTTATTGTATTTGAGACGTATCAATTATGTATACCTAAAGTGTTAATTGACTATGTTTATGTATGGACTCAAGTTTTATACATTCGGTCTAAAAAGTCAATTTCATTCACTGGATAATGCAGACATTCAAGAAATCATACATATATATATACACTTCTAAACTGTTATTTATCATTATTATCAGAATGGGGTTTTGTAGAGATTTAGCATTTTCATAGTTGAAAGCATGAGTCAATTGAAGCTAGATCACCATGGAAAACCTGAAAGCATTGGACGACCGTTTTGTCCTATTATGGGACTTCTCAGCAGTACGTATCCATAATCCCCCACTCGCAAGATTCGAACCCAGTATTTATCAGTATATTTTTTATACTGATTAGTGAAAGATTCATTTTTGTATTAAATTGTAATTGATCAGTTAACTAACGAGTCCTAAATAAAATGAAACACGCATGATGGATTTCATAGTTAGTTACCATCATCTTAGTTTATAATGATTAGCGTAAGTATTTAATTTCTGAAAGAAACATATTAACTAGTACAAAATCTAACACTTTATCATATCAATGGTAACATTGTGAACAGTGATAGTTTGAATTATAGACAGAAATTGCATTGTAAATTAT
This sequence comes from Schistosoma rodhaini, assembly GCA_944470415.2. Classification (NCBI taxonomy): domain Eukaryota; kingdom Metazoa; phylum Platyhelminthes; class Trematoda; order Strigeidida; family Schistosomatidae; genus Schistosoma; species Schistosoma rodhaini. The sequence goes on from OX104044.1 coordinate 1,430,372, forward strand.
TATTGTTATTGTAAGCAAAGATGAATGGTGGCTAGTAGTGTAATCCAGGAATGCATATTTCATCCTATTATTATACTGATTTGTTGATTAATCAATATTGTTGAAGTTTTTTTATGATGGAACAAATGACATTTTAACATTCAACTATCTGATGAATAGTAGCCTTTTGTATATATATATATATATATATATATATATATATATATAAACTTCTAAGGAATCCGATACTGAGGAGTTCTATAATAGGACGAAACAGCCGTCCAGTGCTTCCAGGTTATTCATGGTCATCTAGCTTCAATTGACTAATGATTTCAACTATGATGAGAATCCGATATTTTCTTTATTTTTGATGGTACTTCAATTAAAATCAATCTCTACAAAATCCTTTCATGTTTGTTGTTTCTTTTTCAAACTTTATAATCACTAACTTATTGATAAACTAATCAACTGTTAAAAAAAAATTTTTTTACAAATCTACTTGACTCTTTTTTTTTAGTCTTCTCAAGAGTTCACTTTCTTTTTTTTTGAAACTAATCAAGCGCAGATTTTGTTTTCTCTGACGACAACAACGAACTATACACAAATTACTTTCAATGATTGATCTATAGGAGATTGTATCTTCACCTGTGTGTGTGTACGTGTGTGCGTGTACGTGTGTGTATGTATGTGTGTACTTTCCTATGTATCCATGTTTATGTATCCTTCTGCTTAGATAAGTGTTTTTTATAGAATAGTAACTAATCATGTTTATCTTATTGTCATGATTACATTTATGATTACTTTTTGATAGCTAATTGAATGGATTATTGAAATTGAATTTGTCCCCCTTTCTATCTCTTCCCCCCTCTCTCTATCTCTGTTGTACCATCATACTTGTTACTAGGTTACAAATGCATAATTCACATTAATTTTTCTTTTCAAATATTAATGTTTACTTATTTTCTTTTTGTTTCTTTTTGTTGGCAAAAGTAAATCTTAATTAAGGAAAAAAAAGTTTTCCTCTCGATCTCATCTAAGGATTCAATCTTAGAGGATTTCCTAGTGGATCAATAGGGAAAGAAGAAATTAGATCATCATGTGGGGAATCAAGTGAAAATGAATTATTCTTATTGATCATCTTATGATGTTACTAAGCTATCAACACTTTCACTTCATAGAATTATGATTAGTAGATGAGTTGTAAATGGACCAATTTTGATGATAGTAAGGATCATATATATTCACTTTATTAGTTAACTCTATAATAACAACAGTATACAAAGAAGTTTAGCTCTGAAGTGGGATACATTTGTTTTATGTAATATTTACCATTTGAGTAAATCAGTCAAGTGAAATTAATGGACTGATTATAGATAGACAAATATGAATAATCTAAGAGTTTTGAATAGTTATGTTAACCTATTATATAAAATTATTAAAATCTCTACAAAACCCCCCTTCTGATGATAATGATCATATGCTCACTGATGACTGACTCCATGAGGTATTTCCTGAAGTTCTAGTGAGAAGTTGTAATCAGTGGTGTTCAACCAGGTCTAATGTGAGATAGTAACTCACTGAAAACAATTGGTGAACGGTTGCTCAACTTCGTGGATTGGTTGAAATTAGACGTTAACACCGTTGAATGCCGTTCAGCTTAGTGGTCTGCAGGTTAAATGCTCGTGAGCGAGACTGATAGGTCCTGGGTTCAAATCTCACGAGGCGGGGTCGTGGATGCTCACTACTGGGCAGTCCCACACTAGAACGAGAGTGCCTTAAAGCAGTGCTTCCAGGTTTCCCATGGTGGTATACCTTCAATTGACTCATGATCTCAACTGTGTAGTATTTACCATTGAGAATGATTATAAATGTTAAAATATGTATTTAAGTCAATTTAGTTAAGTGAAATTAATGTTTTAAACAATGTATCATTTATATAATGAACTGATTAAAGATAGACAAATATTAGTAATCTAAGAGTTTTGAATAGTTATATTATCCTATTTTGGAATTTCACAAAAATGTACACGCATACACATGTATAATCATAAAAGAAAGAGAGGGTTTGAATCTTTCGAGACGGGATCGTGGATGTGCACTGTTGAAGAGTCCCACAATAGGACGAAATCGCCGCCTAGTGCTTCCAGGTTTTCCATGGTGACTTAGCTTTAATTGATTCATGATTTAAACTATGAAAAGAAAGAGATGACAAAATATTCTCAGTTCATCTGAAATCCGTTCACAGAAGATATTAACGCCTTGTGTATACCAGATAATGTGTGTATTATTGAGTGTATACCTGGTGTTTTGTAATGACTTTATTATTTATTTAAACACATAAATATTGGTATAGATATGAGTCACATAAATTGTTCGATTTGTATGAGGTCTGGGATAATATTTGGGTGCTTAAACCAAAGCAAATGATTTTCTTAGAGGGCCACTCCCAGAGCCTTTCACTTAAAAATCTAATCCACAAGACAGTGGAGCAACGTTAGAAGAAGTGGTCCCATCGTAGCCACTGACCAATAACAGGTTCATACGCCATTTGTTCCTTTAGGATCATATAGCTCATGTGCACCATTGAATTTGAATCGGGATTTTCCAACTCCCCTATGTGAACTCTCTATGTCCACCAATTCGGTTAAAGCGCCAAATATTCGCTTTTCGTTCTCTCAGTTTCGTAGAGAACACCTCATCACCTCGAGAAGGCAGTGAGTAGGATTTCCCTGACAGTGGTTGTATGCACGTGGCCACGTGAGAGCACTTGTATAGGGGTAGAATTTATATAGTTTAAATATTCCTACTTTGTTTATTTAGAGAATTACGACTACACCTTATTATGGAACATTTATGAGATCATCGTTGAATATCGAAATGTGATGAAAATTGTTAGGAATTTACAGATGTGTGGAATTTACTTCAAGTAATGGGAAATCTATACATATAACTAAAATGTTCATACATTTATCTTGCTAATTACATTGAAAGTTTACCTTCACTCTGAAAATTAAGGCGGACGACAGGTCCTCTTGAATATCTGGTCTACCTGTTCCTGACATCTAGATATTTGAATAAGTTATTTGTCTTTTGTTTGTTTTAACAGATCATTATGTTCATTAATTGAATAACCTATTCAGGTGCATTTAGTGAAAAGTTCACGATGTTTCACTGTACAAGTTAGGAAAGAGCATAATCAGAGACATTGTGGTCACTGGTAATATGGACCAAAAAGAATGAACATTATTCAGTTGTCAATTCCTGGACTTTTAACTTCCAGCTGGAGACCAGTCAATGTTTATCGCAAGGATTGATCAAGAAGTAAGAAACAGAAACCTGCTGGAATACTTTGTTCTGAGAATGATAATAATAATTGATTATTCTTCGAAAATTAAGAAGTTTAAAATGAGTAGTATTGTCTATTTAACTGAACTATTGAGTATCATATAGTCAGTCAGTCACAACGTAGAACTTTGTACGTACGTAGATCAATTCGAGTTGCCATACCACATTAGCACAAAGATGCAGTTGTCGATTCAAATCCTATAGTGGTAGAAGTAGTAAAAGTATAAGCATTATGTGAAAAATTAGGGTTTGAAGATGTTATTCAAGAAGTATAATACAGTGAAATATATTTGGAAAGAGAAAAAGGATAGGGACATGAAGAATCCAGAAGGTTAGAATTTGCTAGAACACAAAGAGTGGATACACCTTCGCTCAGTATCATATAACATGAAATGATATCCACTGGAGAAATATTTTAGAATCCAATGGGCAATAAACAGTTATTTTGTCTTAGTTTGAAACCATTTAGTGCTGTTCATCCACGACACATTGAACATACGACTTCCCATTTCTAAAGAAAACTTAATAGGTTCCAACCATTGAATAATAATAATCTAGTTTTAGTCAGTCAGTGATACAATGTGATTGTTATTCGATACAATTGGTTACGATAATCTCACTCGTAACATGATCAAACCTAGTCAAAATGTAATACAAAAAATTCTGGAATATATCATGATTTTTATCACCGGTAAAGCACACTTACTTGCTTACTTACGCCTGTTACTCCCAATGGAGCATAGGCCGCCGACAGGCATTCTCCTACCCACTCTGTCCTGGGCTTTCTTTTCTAGTTCTATCCAGTTTTTGTTCATTCTTCTCATATCTGTCTGTTAAATTTAAGGTTTTCTATAATCACAGTACTATTATTAAGATGGTGGAGAAGATTTGTAGCTCAGGTAGATGATTTTGATGGAGTTTTGTTCTCTGAGATAGATGGTTTGGTTGTGGAGCTTTCATCTTCCTTCTGAACGACATCATCAATACAAACTTCGGGTACTATTATTACGAAACTGTATAGGATATATTATAAACCTTAATTCTTGATATATTTACGGTGTTCGTGTACAATCTGACAAGTATATTTCTTAGGATGTATGTATCAAGTTACGCAGAACAACATACAATAAGTTACATGCCAGCTAATAGATGTGTCAAAAATTCAGTAGCAGATGAAAGGGAAGAAATGAGAACTCTTATAAAAAACTAAGTGTTCGACGAGCACAGCAAAATCGGAATCGGTTGTTGAAATTTTTTAAAAAAAAGCAGTTACACTAATAAATAAGTCCTGGGTTCGAATCCCGAATGCGGAATCGTGGATGCACACTCCTCAAGTGTCCCAAATTAGGATTAAACAGACGTCTAATGCTTCAAAGTTTTCAGTGTGAGTCTAGCTTAGACCAAATTGTGAATTCAAGTATTAGAATTACCACCATCTCCACAAATCCTAATTCGAATAATTCATTGCTTAAATTAAAGTCATTTTTACATACAATTTTCAGCCCATCCGTTTTTCTACATTCTTTATGTATTCAGTATCAAGTAATTTTTTTAGTTCATTTGGTGGGTAAATGCTGTGTGTAACTGTTGTGTTCGAGAAAGATTTGATAATGAGTAACTTCTGGGGACTATTTATGGACTGTCAGTATATATATATTCTCATTACATAACTTAAATAACTACATTATATACATTTATACTTATTTTATTATAGGCTTTCATTTGACCTATTGACTATTATCATATGATTTACCATCATTAAGTTATCTTCAATCTATTAGTTACAGTCTCTCACAATCACAAACACTTTTGGCTTGGTCTTGCATTATTCTCATTTTCTATTTTATGGTATGGTGCTGTCTAGTTTGCATATGTATAAACCATTTGGTTCCAGCATGTTGGACAGTTGAATTTCATACTGAAATTATTGACAAATTTTTATACTACTTAATATTTTAATAATAGTTTAATGATTATAACTGAATTTTATGATCAGATGGTAGTATTTGCACTTCAATTTATGATCAATTTTGAAACTGTTTTTGGGTGAAATTCTATTTTGGGAGAATTCAAATTATACTGAGAAGCCGTCTATAAATAAATAAGTTAGCTAACTGTAATTATTCGAAATTGCACTCGGAAATAGTGAAACTATTCATTTTTTGATGGATTTACCAAATAAAACTTGTCAGTGATTGGGTGTCTATAATTCATACAGTATGATATTTCACAGTCAGAACCATGATGAAAATCTGTCACCTTATCAGCGATGTGTAATATCTCCATGCATTCACAGTAGTAAATAACCATATACTGTAGGAGGTTAATTTCACATTGGTATTCAGGAGAACCAGGCCTCATTTAGGATCTCACATCTTGAACAACACAGCTTCATCCTGTAGTATAACCATGTAGGTAACAAAATCCTTCGTAGATCATTTTTCAGACATATCTTAGGATAAATATATTTGGCCTGAAAAATGACTTGGAGACATCAAACAAGTGTATTGTACTATACTAAAATATATGAGTAGATCTGTTGGATGACTGATCTCCTTACAATGTCACACCGACACGTTGATTCCAGTCATCCTGGATACTTCAAACATTGTGTGGATTGTCTTTTTTTGAACTTAATATAATGATCTCACCATCATTTTAATAAGCAAACTGAATCTTTTATTCTTTACTGTTTAGTTTTACACAGAGAATCCATTAACATAATCTTAAAAGAAATAATGTAATACATCAGTTATATTAATGTTCAACTATTCGGTTAGAAATCATACTTATTATGACAGACGTGATGCTGCAACTACTTTGCAAATAAAATGCCAATATGGCACAAGGTTTCACTGAGTAGTGATCAGTATCATGTTTATCTTTAGTTCTTAGCTCCGATCGAATTCTATCGATCAAGTTACAATATGATTAGTAAATTATTTGACTTGATATTCGTAATGTCATGACCTACTGACAACTTACGACTGAAAGAAAAGCTAGATCCATCGACATATCCTCTTACTATTAACTATTGAACAATTAGTTCATCTATCAGAAACATTAATAAGTTCTTAGTTAGGGTCAACACTATTCTGTAGTTGATATTCAGGACTGCAAGTGTTCGTTCTCTGTTGTCGAATATATATATTCTGAGAGGATTGACTGTTTGTATTTTTTCACTGAAATCGTTTTTGTTAAATCTTACTTACTTACATACTCCTGTTACTTCCAATGGAGCATAGGCAGCCGACTAGCATTCTCCAACCCACTCTGTCCTCGGCCTTCTTTTCTACATTTATCCAGTTTTTGTTCATTCTTCTCATGTCTGTCTCCATTTCTCGGCGTAATGTGTTCTTTGGTCTTACTCTTCTCCTCTGGCTTTCAGAGTTTTAAGTGTGTGTGAGTAGGGTAAGAAATCAGCATACATACGATCATTTAAAAAACAGTCAGGATTAGTGACAAAGTAAGAATTTGGCTTAAGAATGAATAGATTGATGACATCAGTGACTAGAATGACATATATGGGATTGAAATAGTACCAGCCCCTACAATCTAAGACTAAGATTTTTAGCGATGGGAAATTACAGGGTATAAATGTAGGTGATTTCCCTTTAAAAAACTCTGGTATATTCAGATATTCAGTAAGATACTCAGTCTTATCTGGGTTTCGCAATAGTTACTATTTATCAGCAAATGCTTTTACAGAATCTGAACCAGCGTCACCTGGTGTTACATTAAAAGATATTATCACTAAGCTATTTGAGCTGCGAGTGATCTTTCATAGGACTGAGTTATTTACAACTGATCGATCTCAATTTAATAACTTATGTAGTGTTTAAGCAGAGATGGATAGTGGCTAGCAGTGGAATCCAGTGTGACGCGCGTTTCGTCCTATTTGGGACTCGTCAACTGGATGTACCTGCATCTGAGTTGATGTCCACTATAGGACTCGAACCCAGTACGGTTCGCTTCAAACGCCATCGCCTTATCCACTCGGCCACTTGCTTGTGCGATGGGGTTTGAAGCGAGGGTACTGGGTTTGAGTCCCAGAGTGAACATCAACTCAGATGCAGGTACATCCAGTTGACGAGTCCCAAATAGGACGAAACGCGCGTCACACTGGATTCCACTGCTAGCCACTATCCATCTCTGCTTACCATGCTTGTGAATTAAGGCTATATTGAGGCAATACGCACAGTAGAGACTGACCAGTTGCAGTCCTAACAAATCGATGGGAAGATTCAAACAAACAATACTGAATGAATTTATATAGTGTTTGTTTAGTTTTTTGTGACAACTAAAAATCTCTCAAACATTCTGCACTATGATTATCTAACCTCAGAGCATGGTGTACACAATTTTAAGTCATTAAAACTAGTGATTATTTTGGTGAATCAAACAATAAATGGGGTTGGATAAGACTGAACGTCAAGACAGTCCTACTGTACGGAGCTGATATGTGGAGAACTACTACATCCATCATCAGGAAGGTACAAGTATTTATAAACAGTTGTCTATGCAAAATACTCAACATCCATTGGCCGGATACTATCAGCAACAGAGTTTTATGGGAGAGGACAAACCAGCTTGCAGCTGAAGAGGAAATCAGGAAAAGACTTTGTAAGTGGATAGGACATACATTAAGGAAATCACCAATGTGCATCACGAGGCAATCCCTAACTTGGAATCCGGAAGGGGAGCGGAAAAGTGGAAGGTCAAAGAACACATTACGCCGGGAAATAAAAACATATATGAAAAGGTTAAATAACAACTGGAAAGAACTGGAAAGGATTGTCCAGAACAGAGTTGAATGGAGAATACTGGTTTGCGGCCTATGCTCCTCGACAAGGGGTAACAGGCGTAAGTAAGTAAGTAAGTAAAAGTGTGAGAGCCAATAGTACAGTCAAATGATAACTTTTGATTTAAATATTTCAAATATTTGGAATGAACTATAGATCAAGTTAACTAAACTGGCATCTATTGTGAACTAAACTTTTAAAATGTCAAAGTCATTTTGATTCTGATGTCGTTTAGCTTTCACTATTAGTCAAGAATGATCTGACATTTTTCATACTAGCCAAGATGAACAAAGGTTCCTCATTCACTTCCGTCAGACTCTTTTGTGTATTGTTTTATACTACTTATCAATATTAAGTAAACAGTTGTATTCTTAAAAAGTTTTATGCATGTATATCGTGTAATATTCTACAACATTGACATGTACTTATAACATTTATTGTATTAATCATTATAATTACTTTCTCTCAATTCTTGTAACAGTTATTGTCAATTTGTGCAATTTTTTAATCATTTTTTAAATGCAATAGTTTTTCACAAGGGGGTTTTGTGGAGATTTTTGTAATTTTTATAGATGAGATCATGAGTTAATTGAAGCTAGACCACCATGGAAAACCGAGAAGCACTGGACGGCCATTCGTCCTATTGTGAGACTCCTCAGCAGTGCGCATCCACGACCTTGCCTCATGAGATTCAAACTCAGGACCTATCAGTCTCGCTCCAAAGCACTTAACTGCACTCCACAAAAACCCTTTATGATATTTTAAACATTGGGATACCCTTTTTCCTTGTTATAATTACAATCAATATATATTAAAACAATACCATATGATTAATATAACCTATTGACATATTAGACATAATATAACTTTAAATTAACCAATCATATTTCTCATTGAATATTGTTATTATTTAAAATTGACCAATCATAGAGAAGAATGATTTTCCTAAACAAAACTTTCTAAATAACCCAGTTTTATTGTTATTGTTTAGTTACATCATCATAATTGAAGTGGAGAATGTATTAATGCATATCTATCTATTATCCATGGTAAACAATATAAACATAATTTCAAGTATACAATAGAACAGATTGAATCATGAATGAATCAAGAAAACATTCAATATATGATCTAACAAAAGATGATCATGATCATAATCATCATTCAACATCTTATTCAGATGATGAATATACTACTAAATTAACTACTAAAAAACCTATTAGGAAATCTAGTTTCTCACAATTATTATTACGTAAAGTATTAAATCTTTCTAAAAGATTTAAATATTATATTATACATAGTGTTGCATTATTTAATGAAGATTTATATGGTTTATCATGGTCAGAAGCTCATGATCTATTACAATCAACTTATGGAATAACTATAGAAACCAATGAGAACACATCATCAATCAATTGTAGAAAATCTAGACATTTTAGTACATCTTCTATACCGACTTACTCTATTACTACTACTAATAGTAGTACTCCAATTATTTCACGTAAATATTCAGATATTAATTCATTAAAAAAACATTCAAGATTATATCAATTAGATAAACCATATTTTATTCAATGTAAATCAATGGAAATCAATAAGAAATATGAATGAATATTTGCCCTTCCCCCCCAAAAAAACACAAATCAATCAAAAATCAATAAAACCATGAATGATTGATTATTGATTATTTGATTAATCAATTTAATCATAGAAACATGAAATTGTTTAAATGAACTATCATTAAATGAAGTGAATAACTAATAGAATATCAATGAAAAAAAACTTTAATGGAATTAAAAACATTATGTAATAATATTAATGAGGGGGGGGGAGAAGTATAAGTACCGGATTGATTGTATGATCTAAAACTAAATGAATTCATCAATCCTTATCTTATTGATTGATTGATTTTCGATATAAGAAATAATGGTGATGATAATGATGATGATGATGGCCAAAACCATCTGAATATTGTATAGTTATCTTTGGTAATATGAAATAAAAGTTTTGTATATATGGATAGATAATATGTATTTGATTTGTGAATGCTTACTGGTTTATGTTTTTTTCATAGTTAAACTGTTTCCTATGGGATGGGGATGCTGACCCCAAACTCAAGTGTCCCTCTTTACTTAGGCTTGAAACCGGTAGTAGCTTTAGAAGAGCTACATAAACAGAGTTATACTATATGGAGCTGAAATGTGGAGGACTATTACAAACATCATCAAAAATGCACACATATTTTTAAACAACTGTCTACTTAAGATACTGAATTACCGTTGACCGGATATTATCAGCAACAACCTATTGTGGGAGAGAACAAACCAGGTTCCAGTTGAAGAAGAGATTAGGAAAAGATGTTGAAAGTGCATAGGGCATACATTGTGGTAATCACTAAATTGTATGACGAAACAAACGCTAAGTTAAAATCGTGAAGGGAAACAGAAAAGAGGAAAACGAAATAACGCACTGTACCGAGGATTGGAAGGACGAATAGCAACTGGAAACAACCGGAAGGGATTGCCGACGACAAAGTTGGATGAAGAATGCTGATGGGCGGCCTATGATCTTCCATGAGGAATAACAGGCGTAAGTAAGTAAGTAAATCATGAATGAATGGGAATGTAAACAGACTGAAATCAAATTTTTGTCAAGATAATTAATTTAATTTTATGATTTGGAATCTAGTTAAACTGCGGTAAGCGTTCATCTGTAAGACTTTTAGGGATAATCAGCCCCTTTGTGAGAAAAAAATAACTTAAGTTAGTACAAATACTCATTAGTTCATAATCGCTAAACGTTATATCAGCACAGAGAAATGACATCAATAAAATGCATAACAAAACAATAGTCATAGAGAACGTGGTTTCAAAAAACAAAAAAAAAATTAGTGAAATAAACCATATGACCATATGAGTCCCAGGGTGAATATCAACTCTAAGATGCAGGTACATCCAGCTGACTAGTCCCAAATAGGATGAAACGTGTGTCACACTGGATTCCACTATCCATCTCTGCTTGACATAAAATTAAATTTGAAGAACCAGGGGGGGGGGAAGATAATGAATGAGCGTTACTGTGACATTGTACTAAATTTCAGGCTCTAGAAATAAGATATATTGAGAGTACAACACTTCTCATAACTGATCATAGGGCTGAATAAAATGATAAAAAACTCCATTCAGGAGCATTTACTAGATATTCATTACTGAATTGATACAAAGTTAGTTGGAAAGAAGTTTTGTGGAGATTTTAATAATTTTATATCATTGAAATCATGAGTTAATTGAAGCTATACCACTATGAAAAACCTGGAAGAACTGCTTTAAAGCCGTTTCGTCCTATTGTGGGACTCCTCAGAAGTGCGCATCTACGATCCCACCTCGTGAGATTCGAACCCAAGAGTTATCAATCTCCCATGAGAAAGCTTAACCCCTAGACCACTATCTATCTCTATACTAGTGTAGTATTTATCAATCTTTTAATGAACTTAGAAATTTTCGTTATTCCATAATATATTCATAAACTTTGTATACAACTCCTAGAGGGTAATTAACGTTATTTAGTTTGAAGGAAAGAAGTCGTAAATCAAATAGATAACCTTGATAATGGTATTGTGTTCTCTGAACTAAATGGTTTAAATGTATGGAGTTTTCAGGATCAATTTCAACAACACAAATAACAGTATCTTTCTATACTAAGCATAGTATTACATATACTATTGAAATAAAGAAAACAATTCATTGAAGGTATGGTCATCATATTTTAAGTTCAAGTATCAACTCAAATCAACTGTCAACTACTTTCAAAATGAGAATCTTCAATACAAACGTCAAAACAGTCTTACTGTACGAAGCTGATATGTGGAGAACTACTACATCCATCGTCAAGATGGTACAAGTATTTATAAACAGTTGTCTATGCAAAATACTCAACATTCAATGGCAGGATACTATCAACAACAGCATTTTATGGGAAAGGACAAGCCAACTTCCAACTAAAGAAGAAATTAGGAAAAAACGTTGTAAGTGGATAGGACATACATTGAGGAAATCACCAATGTGCATCACGACTCAATCCTTAACTTGGAATCCGGAAGGGAAGCGGAAAAGAGGAAGGCCAAAGAACACATTACTCCAGAAAATAGAAGCCGATATGAAAAGGCTGAATAGTAACTGGAAAGAATTGGAAATTATTGCCCACGACAGGGTTGGATGGAGAATACTGGTTTGCGGCCTATGCTCCTCGACAAGGGGTAACAGGTATAAGTTAGTAAAATCAACCTTACAAAAGTATCTCATAACTTTTCCTGTAACGAAAACTTTTCATAAATTTCCTTTGAAAAAAATGCTATTGAGTTGTCAATTGGATCAAATTTCTGGAGTAAAGAAAAACCGTACTCAACAAAAAGATACTTGTAGAGAGAGAGAGAGGGAGCACGAATTGATTGAAGTAGAAGCTATGAACCATCAGATACCATTTCAATAATTTAAAGGTTAAGCAACTACTGTTTGGATGTGAAAGTACTGCATTTAATTTCTAAAAATTATGTGGTGAGAATCACTTGAAAATCTTTTAAAACGGTATAGTATATCCTAGTTTTGTTAGTGCTTCAACTGATATAAATTGTACCAAGAAACCACTTAAAAATCAATACAAAAAACTGGTATACTACAATTGTGGATTTTTCAAGTTAGATTTGTAATCAAACTGAATTCAGTTAATGAATTATAATCAACCTAAAGACTTCTACCTCACATTTGTGTTGATGACGTCGTTCAGAAGAACTATGAAAGCTTAACGACCAAACTCTCTAGCTCAGACAACAAAATTCCATCAAAAACTAGTAAAATAAAATAATGACCACTGACAAATAGATCAAAATAATAGTAGTACTGTCAAAGGAGAGGAGCAGTGGGATGTGCTGCCGCCGGTCGGACATCGTTTGGAGATGAGTCAGCAGGTCTCTGAGGTGTAGGTGATGAACGTCCTGGGTGCCGCGTGGACATGGGATTTTGATGACTCGGCGGGTCGACGGAGCTGTGGAGGTCAACGCGCCGCAGACTCGACATTTTGGCACAGACTGCAGAGAACAAGAAAGTGAAACGGTGAGCAAAACTATTACAAGAACGATGGCTAAATGGGGGGGGGAGACGAGTGTGGTTTGTGCTATTGATGTCTAGAGATCTAAGTAGTATGTGTTATCAAACGAAAGTGAAATACCTGGAAGCAGAAAGTTAAGAAGACGGTAGAAAAGACAACGAGGACAGAGAATGTTTGATGTGAAAACTAAAGTGAAAATGAAGTCGGAGACAATTGACTGATTTTTTACAAATGAAGTATTTACTGTATGATTCTCAGATTTTACAAAGTGATTCTGTAGTTTTGTGTTCTAATACTTTCTATTGTCCCCACTGTTGTTATCGTTCACTATAGTAGCATAAATAATAATTAAATAAAGTATTGATCCAGGAAAAGGAATCAGGAATAAAGCATTTATGAAAGAATACTAAAAATCAATATTTAGAGGAAGATAAAGAATTAAGTTGTCTACCCTACTATGACCAATTCTTAGATATTTTATTCAACGTTTTCAACTATCCATAGTAGTTTATCAAGTTGATTCTAGTTAGATAGTTTGTACTCACCAAGATCATTCAATTCAATAGTCAATCATTTTATAAATTGATGTTATTACATTTATCAAACACTAACAATACACAACAATGAAAACAACACAATGTTTATGAAGTTCTTCTATTACAAGTAAAAATCCGTAGAAGAAAATAATCAATATTCACGGGAGTTGATTAATGCGATGACATTTCAAGAATGGAAAGGTGGATATGGGAGCTGAGATATGTTGATTGAATGAAGAGATAGATTTGTATTTCTCTACATTGTCATAATCTTCCTGTTTCCTTCTAATGATAATGGATACATTTGTGTCACATACATGATAACGTTTTACTATGAATAGTAGTATGATTAACAATGGAAATGCATAGAAGACATACAATTTGAATAATAGTGAGATTAAGATGGTCTTATTTGGTTAGAATGAAGGCAGATTCAACAGTTTTGTGTATCATGATAATTTGTAGTGTATTGTTATTTTATGTTATTTGAACACATAAATATTGGTACAAAGGGGAACCAGATATATATGCGCCACACATATCTCATTTGATTTGTGTGACGGCTGGGATACTGCCCAGGTGCCGAAACCGAAACAGGTGGTTTTCTTAAGGGGCAACACTCGGAGCCTTTGACCTAAAGATCTGATCCACAAGGCAGTGGAGCATCGTGAGGAGATGCAGTCCCATGGTAGACGGTGACCGAAGATTGATTCATACGTCATTTGTTCCCTCAGGATACTGGAGACAGCCCATGTGCACCATTGATTTGGAATGAGGGTTTTCCAACTACCCTAGGTGAACTTTCCATGTCCACCAACCCGGTTAAAGTACAAGACATTCGATTTTCATCCTCTCAGTTTCTTAAACAACACCGCCGCCACGAGAAGGCAGTGAGTAGGACTTCCCTGACAGAGGCTTTATACGCGTGGCCATCTGAGAGCATTTGGAGAAGGAGCGCGGAATCTCTGCACTCTCAGCCGTACCAGGGCATTTGGGGACATCCAATGGTATTAATGATGTCTAACTTCAACCAGTCCGCGAAATTGATGCTTTATACTTTCCTGTTTTGACATTCATATTACTAACTTAGACAATAAGAATTCATTATTAAATACTGAATAAAAATATAAACTTACAAATAATAAACTAATTTGTTTCACAACGTTAAAATCATCAGTCAATTGAAGCTAGACGACCATGGAAAACCTGGAAACACTGGACGACCTCATGATTTCAACTATATTAAATTACTAAAATCTCCAGAAAACCCCTTCTAATAATGATTATATGCCCACTAGTGACTGACTTCATAAGGTATTTCCTGAAGTTCTAGTGAGAAACAGTGACCAGTGAAGTTCAACCAGGTCTGTTGTGAGATATCAACTCATTGAAAACAATGATGAATGGTTGTACAACTTCGTAGATTAGTTGAAATTAGACATTAACACTATTGGATGCCGGCTCATTGGTCTAATGGTTAAAAAGCTAGTGCGCGAGACTGATAATTCCTGGGTTCGAATCTCATGAGGCGGTATCGTGGATACGCACTACTGAAGAGTCCTACAATAGAATGAAAAGGTCTTAAAGTAGTGCTTCCAAATTTTCCATGATGGTCTAACTTCAATTGACTTATAATTTCAACTATATAAACTTACTAAAATCTTCACAAAATCCCCTTCTAATAATTTGTTACATTCAATGGAACAAATATCTAAATCAAAAAAACTTGATCTAATATGTTGTATTCATTTACATAATGTAATTTAATCTGATTAATAATTACCAATAAATGGATACATAAAATGTAAACATACATGTGATAAGATAAAATCAAAAATGAAACATTCGTTTTGTTTATTTTTGTTTCTATTCCATAATGGCGGTTAATTTTGAAAAACAATGCTACATAGTCAGTAGTTTATACACCTACACAAATAGACATCAAATAACATTAAACAGTTCCAAGGCTGAATAAAGGAGGGGGGTTGGGTGATGAGGTTAGCGACATTATCCCATAGAAAATTAGCTCGCTAAAAAAAACCGCTAACAAGAAAAAAAAAACACATTCAAACTATTTAGGTAATTATATGCCAATGAGAGACTGACCAGTTGCAGTCCTAACACATCGATGGAAAGATTCAAACAAATAATACTAAGTGAATTTAAACTTCACCCCATTGCATAAGTAAGTGGCTATCAGGAATCAGTGACCGAGTGAATAATTCGATGGCGTTTGAAGCGAAATGTACTGGATTCGAGTTCCAGAGTGAACATCAACTCTGAGATGCAGGTACATGCAGCTGACGAGACCCAAATAGGACGAAACGCGCTTCCTGGATTCCACTGCTAGCCACTATCCATCTTTGCTTATCATAATTATAGTAATGATTCAAATGGCTTCGAAAACTCCAAAATAAAGATGAAATGACAAGAGTAATTTTCATTATCATTTTGTTAATATTCACATTTCTATAGACATATATATATATATGTTGATCTTATGTTATGATATTACTTAAAAGTACAACATTTTTGGTATATCAATATGGGTTATATATTAATACCATTGGATGCTGGTTCAGTGATCTATAGGTCAAGCATCCACGCTCAAGATTGAAGGTTCGAATCCCGATTGCGTTGTCATGGATGTGAACTACTAAGGAATCACATACTAGGACTCCAGGTCTAACATTGATCAATTCATGATCTCAATCAGAAATGTTTGATATCATTTAGAAATGTACCCAACAAAAGGAATCCAGAACATACATTGATTTCAAGATTCAATAGATAGATGAATAACTAATATATTGAGATTTAAAAAAATAAGTATTGTGTTTCCATCTCAACAAGAGCGTAAAAAAAACCCAGGGATATAGGTACATATAGTCAATGAATATCAGATCAAACAAGATGTAAATTACTGTTCAAAATTCAAAAAAAAAATTAATCGAATATTCAATATTTCATTCTATTCACAAATTTACTTTTAAAAGGTTATCAGTAGGGGTTATTTTGTGGAATTCAATAGTTGAGATCATGAGTCAGTTGAAGCTAGACTACCATGAAAAACTTAAAAGCACTGCTTTAAGGCCGTTTCGTGCTATTGTGGGACTCCTCAGCAGTGCGTATCCACGATCTCGTTATTCGAATCCACGACCTACCAGTCTTGCGTCATAGCACGTAACCAATAGACCACTTAGCCGGCATACAGCGGTGTTGATATCTAACCTAAACCAATCTACGAAATTGATCGTAGATTGAAGTAGATACCTGTCTCTACCTGACATGGATTAGTTCCACTGGTCACGATTTCTCACTAGAACTCCAGGAATTACCTCAAAAAGCCAGTCACTAGTGTGCATATGATCATTATCATCAGAAGGTGGTTTTGTGGAGATTTGAGTAATTTTTTTATATAGTTGAAATCATGAGTCAATTGAAGCAAAACCACCAAGGAAAAATTGGAAGCATTGCTTTAAGGCTGTTTCGTTCTATTGTGAGACTCCTAAGCAGTGCATATCCACGATCCTAGCCCGTGAGACTCGAACCCAGAACCTATTAGTTATTAAATATTTCTATCTCATTTACTACTTCTTTCTTTCATCAATAAAACGTATTAGAAATTTTCTCATCCCATTTTATGATATCAAAAATATATATCCACATTGATCCCAAATATCACAGAAGTTGGTTAGTTTTGTAAAGGAAATAAACAAAAAAGAAAATAACCTAAATATCTTAAATTATTATCCTATAAAAATATTGATTTATTTAAGGGTAACCTGAGGTGAATTAGTAAACAATCAATATAGATCAAATAAAATTCATCTAGAGTATTCGTATTGGTCTATTAGGAATAAATTGAACATAGGGTTATCAGATGAAGACAACTAGTATATCAGTAGCCTTTACAACAGTAGACCTCAATGGATACAAGGGGAAATTTATGATCTTCAAATTTAATACAAAGAACACTAATCCAATCACAATTGATGAAAAAAAAACTCTGGAACAGGTGAAAACTTTCACGTATATGGTTAGCATTATCGATGGACAAAGAGGATCTGATGCAGATGTAAAGGTGAGGATTAGCAAAGTAAGGATAGTATTACTACGGTTGAAGAACATATGGAACTCAAAACAATTGTCAACCAATGTCAAATTGAGAATCTTTAATAGAAACCTCAAGACAGTCCTACTATACGAAGCTGAAATATGGAGAACCATTACAACCATCATCTAGAAAATATAAGTGTTTATTAACATTTGTCTACGCAAGATACTTCGGGTCCATTGGCCAGACACTATCAGCAACAACGTACTGTGGGAGAGAACAAACCAGATTCCAGCAGAGGAAGAAACGAGGAAGAAGTTCTGGAAGTTAATGGGATACACATTGAGGAAATCACCCAACTGCGCCACAAGGCAAGCCCTCACATGGAATCATGAAGGCCAAAGGAGAAGAGGAAGATAAAAAAAAAACACTACTTCGAGAAATGGAGACAAACATGAGAAGAATAAACAAAAGTTACGTAGGACTAGAAAGGAAGGGAGAGGACAGAGTGTGTTGGAGAATGCTGGTCGGCGGGCTATGCTCTAGTGGGAGTAAAAGACGTAAGTAAGTAAGTAAGTATCTACACAAGGTACTCACTGTCCGTTGACAGGACACCATCAACAACAGCCTACTGTGGGAGAGAAAAAATCAACTCCCAGTTGAAGAGAAAATTAATAAAACACTGGAAACAACTGGAAAGGATTGTCTAGGAAAAAGTTGAATAGAGAATGCTGGTGATCGATCTATGTTCCTCTATGAAGGGTAACAGGCCTAAGTAAGTAATTAAGCAAGTAAGTAGGTAAGCAACAAAGTTGTGGATGTCTGGAAACCATTCAATATCCAATAAATGTCTTGTATCCAGTAGTCTTGTTATATCCTGATAACAATACTGAATGGTAACTTTGGGATGCATTTATGGATCAATATTATGCATATAATTCTTATCGTATATTTGCTAAATAACTAAACTATTCATACTCATGCTCCTCTTATTATAAGCCTTATTTTGAACCATAAACTATTATTATGCGATTTACCATTCTTGAGTTATACCCAGTCTATTGATTACTGTCCCCCCTATTCACAGCCACATTTGGCTAACTTTTGTACAAATGTTATTTTATATTTTATTGGTGCGATGTGGTCAGTCTGTTTGGTATATAAACTCAGTATGTTTGAAATACAAGCATTCATACCGTAGAGGCTGTTATTGGTGTTTTGAACTCAACTAACTTGGCTAGGCAGATAACAGGAACGATAAGCGCTCTAGACTGCTCGTACGGTTTTCGTGTGTCACTGCTCTAATCGATAATTCGCTGCTCTCTGATTAACGGTCTTACGAAGTCATATGTTTAACAAGGCATCCATTTGGCCACAAGATATAACAAGTCACAGTTATTTTCTCATTCATTTAGCCAGCAGATGCTACATTTTATAAATTAGTTTTCACTAAAGTATTCATTTCAAGTTTTAAGTTGTACTCGAAACCCTTGAAATGAAACATTTATCAAAAAATTGTACTAATATTTAACCTGTAGTGACCTGCTTTTTTCAACAAGAACGCGATTGATATAATAGAAACAATTATTATTATAACCAATTGTACTTGTTGAACTGTATCAAATTCACGCCGGGACTAAAGAACATGGACGAGCCAATCAGAAGCTTTCGCGGGTTTTCAAGGTCACGGCGGTAATTTCGCAACGTGATGCTTACGTACGATCGCTTTACAGCGGATTTTCGAGAGGACGTGATAATTCAGCGACTGCAGGAAAAGGGATTATTGAGAAGCTCCTGTACTTGTGACCGCGGTTGTGAAATGAACATTGTACAATGTGCAGACTATCGTGACGATATTATCTTTCGATGTTCCTCATGTTGGAAGAAGAAATCAGCTAGAACAGGGACATTTTTCGCTCGCTCAAAGTTAAGGTTAAGACAAATTATGCTCCTTATTGCGAATTGGGTAATAAAAGAACCGGTAACACTAGCTGCCGCGTCTGCCGATGTAAGCGAAGTTTCGGCAGTTCAATGGTACGAGTTTTGCAGAGATATATGCGCAAAAAAACTGACAAGCATACACCAATTGTATGGAGGAGTGGGAAAGATTGTTGAAATAGACGAAACGGTGGTAAGGAAACGCAAATACAACCGTGGCCGTTGTATTAAAGAAGACTGGGTAAGTACCTCTTCCATAAATATACCTCACAGGTCTTTGGAATATATGATAGATCATTACGGAAAGGACATTTTCAAAGAGTCAGGAACCGGAAGGCACCAACAATCATACCGATCATACAGCAATATGTGCTACCGGGTACTACTATTTATACAGATGATTGGGGAGCTTACAGATGTCTAGGTAGACTGGGATATAAGCATGAAGTCGTTATACATAGGCGACATTTCGTTGACCCTACTACTGGGGTGCATACCAACAACATAGAAGCTATGTGGTCGAGACTAAAGGAGTTTTTGAGACCTTACCATGGCTCCAGAGGTACACTACTATGGAACCATATGGATGAATTTATGTACCGCATGCAATACGATTTTAAAACTTCCGAACCCATATCCAACCTTGATAAGTTTTTAACTCATGTAAAAGAAGTGTATCCACTTTAATTTTTGAGTTTTGTATAATATATTTTTATTGTATGCTAACTGTCTTCTGATTGGCCAATATTTCTCAAGGTCATTTAAGATTCGTTCAAAGGTCGTCCATGTTCTTTAGTCTCGCCCAAATTCACTTCTTGTTCCGCTATCCATCTTGTTGGTTCGAACTTTCTTACTCTCTGCTCTTATTACCTGTAATCTTTGGTACGTCTCGGTATTCATTCGATACCACGAGATTGCCAATAAATATACTCTATCTGGACCAGTTACAGTTTTCAAGTTTGCGAGTTATCAAAGGGACCAAGCCGTTTTTGGGCGCGTAATCTCATTGTAGTGATGATCATAGTCCATCAAGACTCGATGCCCTCTACAAACCATTAGATACATCATATATACAGATATGTGATTACCCCCAGTTCAACCAATTCACCTAAAAGAACTATTTCATGAAAAGATTCATAAGATCTAAATTAGAACACCAGATAAAGATGCACATTTATTGCCTAAAGTCGGGTTTCATTACAAAGCTAGAATGATGAACTTAACCATTCAACCATTAGAGACCTAATAATAACAGATCAAATTTTTTTGTAATCATATGACTTTATGTGAAAGATACCAAGTATATAGGGAGTAAATAATAAACAAATTAAATATGTTTCTATGGATCATAACAATACTGAATCTTTAGAAGATGTTAATGTTTGTTGTTTAGCTCCTAGTAACAGATAAATGAATCAAAAGGTAAGTCAAACAATACATGTTGATATGACAACAACATACATTTGAAATTCTGTAGTATAAGTAACTAATAATATCATAAACAATGTTAATGAATCAGAAGGGGGTTTTGTGGAGATTACAGTATTTTTCATAGTTGAAAGTATGAATCAATTGAAACTAGACTACCACCTGGAAGCACTGGACGGTCGTTTCGCTCTATTGTGAGACTCCTTAGCAGTGCACATCCACGACCTCGCCTCGTGAGATTCGAACCCAGGACCTACCAGTCTCGCACCAGAGAACTTAACCGATAGACTTGATAAATGCCATGTTGAATGTAGAAAAGTAGTTTCAATGATTCAATTATTAAAGACTGTATAACCTGAAAATCTTTAGTTATTTAAAGGGATTATAATTTAGAGATTGTTGTTGTTAGTAAGCTGATTTAACTAGAAATTGACTGTCAACCTTCAAGGACTGGATACTTGTTTCATTTTGATCATAAATTCTAAAGTTAGGAAAACCAGTAAACTAACACAGGTAAATACAAGACTATTGATTGACTAGGTATTTGGACTATGGAAGCACGGTCAAACATCCTTATTTCTAACTTTATACACTTTGTAAGATGGATTATCCAATGAAATTGCTGATATCTATGTGGAAACTTGAACCTCACAAATAATTGAAGTTGACTTCATAGTTAGAGGATCTAGGTTCATCTAACTGACAAGTTACAAAATATTTATGAAAAAAATATGCACCTGAATTCCAGTGTTATGAACTATGAAAAAAAGAACTAGTAATTTAGAAATCTGTATGAGAATACCCTTCCAAAATCTCTTTTTAAAACTTCAGGATGCTGGCTCAGTTGTCTAGAGGTTAAGCGCTCGTGCGCGAAACCGATAGGCCGTGGGTTCGATTCAAAAGTGCGGGATCGTGAATGAACACTTTTGAGGAGTCTCATACTAGAATGGAACGGTCATTCAGTGTTTCCAGACTTTCAATGATAGTTTTTATTTATTTATTTAAACACATAAATGTTGGTACAAGGGGGCACCAGATATATATATCATTTCATTTTAATTGTGTGAGGGCTATGTTAATGCCCAGGTGCCCAAACCGAAACAGGTGGTTTTCTTAGTGGGCCAAACCCGGAGCCTTTGGCCTTAAGATCTGATCCACAAGGCAGTGGAGCATCGTGAGGAGATGCAGTCCCATGGAAGTCGGTCACCAACGATTGATTCATACGCCATTAGTTCCCTCAGGATACTGGAGCCCATGTGCACCATTGGTTTGGAATCAGAGTTTTTCAACTTCTCTATGTGGATTTTCTGTTTCCACCAACCCGTTTAAAGCGCCGGACATTCGTTTTTCGTTCTCTCAATTTCGTAAACAACAGTAATGTCACAAGAAGGCAGTGAATAGGATTTTTCTTGCAGAGGCTATATACGCGTGACCATGTGAGAGCATTTTGAGAGGGAGAGTGGACTCGCCCAACTCTTGGCCTTACCAGGGCATTTGGGGGCAACAATAGTTTAGCTTAGATCGATTCGTGAATTCAACGAATAGTAAACGCTGATAATGTTGTCTATAAAGACAATCAAAGCTTTACAGTTAAACTATTGAGATATTCCTACAATTAATGGGTAATATTAAAGATTATTGATCAACATCTCAGTGAAAAGTTAGTTTACTATTCATTTCAATAAAACAAGTTTTTCTCTTTTCCAATATTGAAGAGATTTTGTTATTATTGAACTATTTATACTGTATACATTCTCATTTGAATCTCTTTTGAAAATGAATGTAATCTAATGTCAAGTGTAAATTGATTATTTCATAAAACTTCATTTGAATAGTACTACTACTACTACTACTGTGGTGTGGTCTACTTATATCCATATAAGTAGTATATGGTGTGGGTCAGACATAGAATGTATTTTGGCAGAAGACCGATGAAGAAAGAACTTAAACAAAACGCAATCGGTAGGAAAATGCACAAACAATGAAATTAGAGAGGAAACAGTGAAGATTGAGACAACTGGTTGTTAATTTGCAAATTAACTGTTCATTGTATGGTTATCAGAATTTACTGAGATTGTCTGTAATTTTTGCCTATATACATTCGATTGTCCCCAGTCGTATTCTGTTCACTACACTACTATTACTATTACCACTACCACTATTAATACTACTACTACTACAATTGCTACCATTACTACTATAAGTAGTATGTACCATCAATCGAAGGTGAAATACCAGACGGCAGAAGGTTAATAAGATTGAAGAAAGGAGAATGAGAACAGAAAATGATTGGTGTGGAAACAAAGGAACAATGAAGCCTGAAACCATTGATTGATATTTTTTAAATGGAGTATTTACTGCAGGGATTTGAGTATTCAGTAAGGGATTCTGTAATTTTGTTTAATAATGAATTTGGTTGTCTCGGCTTGTATTCACGTTCAATTCCTTACTACTACGATTATAATTATTATTAGTATTCGTCCTTGTTACCAGTACTCGTGATATTCATATAACCATGTTTATCTTATCAACTATGATTTTAAAAAAAATTTAAATAAAGTTTAACCCTTAGATACTGGATTAATGCATAGATACATAGATACATAGATATATTCACACAATAAACTGAAAATAAAAAGTCATGTGACTTGGAAATTGAACGCACTGTTTTGTTTCTTTTAATCCATACTATTGATAAACACAGATTTCAATAGTATGAAACCGGAAAAATGTCCAAATTCTAAGCCAAAGATAATTTTCTTATTACATTCTTACTAAGATTATAACATACCGGATGTTCACTGTCCTGAATAAGCTTGAAGATTTGACGAACGTTTAAATGTATGTATGTATAAACTGAATACACTGTGGTAACCATGGTTACACAAATACAACTAATGATACCTATTTATCTGAAAGGTTCTACAGTAGAACGAAACGGTCGTCCAGTGATTATAGGTTTTCCATAGTGGTCTAGCTTCAATTGACTGACGCTTTCAACTATGAAAATACTGAAATCTACACAAACAACTCCTTCTAATAAGAATAAAAATATATGAAACATTCCACGAATTATGTGTTTATATTTGGTTAAAGTGGGAAATCAACGACTAATGGTATGATGGTTACAATATAGGTGTTAATACATGTTTACAACAGTTACATTCTATAAATAATCAAACTAACCACCCAAGCCATTAGTAATATAAACTACCTTTAGAAGAAAAAGTTTGGCTCGTTTTTAATATGCTTTCTAGAAATCAACAAAATCCCCCATGTTAAATATTCAATTCAATGACACTATACATTGGTATCTATACCAAGGTTGAACTTAATGGTTTTAAACTTTTAAACGAGTGTTAATTTTAATTTTCACTTATCCGTTTACTCTAAAGAAGTGGCTTAGATTAAGTTACGAAACGTTAGGAATACAATTTTTCTATTCATTGAAATATAACAGAAAAGAAATACATTTATTATAAATTATGCATCTCAGGTTCGAACCCCGCTCTGCTTCAGTTTTAGTAGATAGATAGTGTCATCACTTCTCACATGAAAAATGTGCATTAAAATTAGCACTGGAATGCAGGACGCACATTTCGTCCTATTTGGGTCTCGTCAGCTGCATGTATCTGCATCTCAGAGTTGATGTTCACTCTGGAACTCGAACCCAGTACATTTCGCTTAAAACGTCATCGCATTATCCATTAAGCTACAATACAATAACCCTTCACATTCTTAGTGAATTTTAACTGTTTATTTTGAACAAAATATTGTATATTTAGGTGGATAATTTTAGTATGAAAAACGATTCATGATTTACGGATCAGTTATCCCTTTTTGATGTATATTCGTTTGAGGCTTACTTACTTACTTACGCTTGTTATACCTCATGGAGGAGTATAGGCTGATCACCAGCATTCTCCATACAACTCTGTCGCAAGCAATCCTTTTTAATTTTTTTCAATTACTGTTCATCCTTTCGTTTATCCTTCCTCTCGTCTGTTGAGGTGTACTGTTGAAGAGGTTACTGATACATTGATTCTCTTTACTGAATTTGTTGGTGTGTATGGGATGAAAGAGCTAGGTCATTTGCGTAGAACAAATCCTCTAGTTGCATCTAAGCTGTCCATCGTAATTATCGTTTGAGGTAATGTATCAATAATTAGAACCTGCTAAAAAACATCACTTGTCGATTGCTAAGTCAGTCGATTGATCTCACGTTACCATATATTATCACATGAAGCTTTCCTTTACCGCGACAATTTTGAAATTAATTTGAAGCAGTTTAGAACGCTAGAATTCACTGATCGTTAAATATGAGATTAAAGTTAACCTTATGACTGAGATGAACAGATCACGTTCAATCTTGATCTTTAGAAGTCGAGATAGATCATGAAATGTACTTTTAACGAAGTGATCTTACTTATTCTTTGAAATATTCACTTGGTCGTTTTTATTGAAATCATTTTGAAGTCCAATAGCAGACTATAGAATTAAATGAAGCATTTGTCTTAACTAATGATATATTGTGGATTTACTTCGGTTAGGGATGTTTTGTCTATTGGATTTGAACACAAACATATAACCAGATTGGGGGCTTTTGTTTAGATTGTAGTGGTTTAATGGTTGAATTCATGAGTTGAATAAGGCTAGACCATCATGGAAAACCTGGAAGCACTGGATCGCTGTTTCGTCCTAGTGTGGCTATCATGTAAATTGTACTATTTAATAGCTGTGGATTTGATTCCGTGTGAAATAGTAGATGTTTATCGGTCAGTAATTCTAAACAAGTATAAAGAGATGACTTTTCAAATGATATCATCTTGTGACAAAAATTACATTCAAAGTCAATGAAATGTTTCTAAGTAGATTAATACACTATTGTGGTGTATTCTACTGATGTTGACAGATATAAGTAGTATGTATCATCAATCGAAAGTGAAATACCTGGAGGCAAAAGGTTAAAAAAAATGGAGGAAAAGAGAATGAGAACAGAGAATGATTAGTGTGGAAATGAAGAAACAATGAAGTCTGAAACAAATACTTGATATTTTGCAAATGAAGTATCGACTGGATGGATCTGAGTATTTACGGAGTGATTCTGTAATTTTGTATTCGAATACACTCCATTGTACCCATTTATGTTCTCGTTCACTATAACATATCTAATTGATATACTACTAAAGTTTGAGTGGAATATTAACAAAATCTTCCTAAAATTTAAGATGGAGATTATTATAGCAGTTAATTTCAAATAAAGATTAGAATTGACAGAATGGGTTGTGTGGAGATTTCAGTATTTTTTCATGATTGAAAGTAGAACTGGTATGTCCTGGGTTCGAATCTCACGAGGCGGGATCGTGAATGCGCACTGCCACTGACGAGTCCCACAATAGGACGAAACGACCTTAAAGCAGTGCTTCCAGGTTTTCTTTGGTGGTTTAGCTTCAATTGAATCATGATTTCAACTATTAAAAAAATTACTGAAATCTCCACAGAAACTCCTTCTGTGGAATTCATCTGGAATTCATCATTTAGATGTATCTATATACAAAATTTTTTAAGTCAATTTTATATTTCAAGTGAGACTATAATTTATGGACGACATCTGAGAGACTCCAAAGTGACCTTGAGAGTGTCCATCTAATAACTGGGACCGAATGACAGTTCTAAACCAATGTGATAAATTAGAATTATGATTTACATTTGATGGTTAAGGTTAGGAATTAGATACCAAAACTCTAATTTGGCAAAAAGATGAGTGAACTTCGCGCCAAAATTTAAATCCTGTTACCTTATATCTGATTTGTTCATCCATAAATTATAGTTTTGCACATTATCAAATAAAAAGGAAAATTATCAGAAAGGGGTTTTTATGGAGATTTTAGTAATTTTCTATAGTTGAAATTGAAGCTAGATCATCATGGGGAACCTAGAAGCTCTGCTTTAACGCCATTTCGTCCTATTGTGCGACTGCTCAACAGTGCGCATCCATGATCCCGCCTCGTGAGAGACGAACCCAGGACCTATCAGTCTCACGCACGAGTTAAGTACGGTTTATTTAAGAAAGAAAGAAATGGAGAATGAGATAGGAATATTTTAATTACATTTAATAACTGATAGGTCCTGGGTTCCAACCTCGCGAGGCGGGATCGTGAATGCGCACTGCCACTGAGGAGTCCCACAATAGGACGAAACGACCTTAAAGCAGTGCTTCCAAGTTTTCTACGGTGGTCTAGCTTCAAATGACTCATGATTTCAACTATATATAAAAATTTACATTTGTAATAATAGAATTATTTTTTCAGATTAGACAAAATAAAAATGTAGCTAATTTTTTTTATTAACTAAACTAGTCTGTGAAACGGAACAAAATAACCTTGACATTTTCATTTGTATGTTTATACAATCTTAAGATTTATATAATCACTTGTTATTGTTTACTTGAATCATCCCATTAATGTTTAGGACTGTAATCGATCAGTCTCTTATTGAATTATATGCATACTATGTGTATTGCCTCAGTATTGCCTTAATTCCTAAGCATTATAAACAGAGATGGATGATGGCTAGTATTGGAATCCAGTTTGACGAACATTCCGTCCTATTTAGGACTCGTTAGTTGAATGTACCTGCGTCTTAGAGTTGATATTCACTCTGGGACTCGAACTCAGTGCAGTACCGTTCGATTCAATTGCCATCGCGTTATCCCCTTAGGTACTGGAACGATTCAAGTAAACAATATCAAGTGAATTTAGACTTTACCAGATTGCAAAAGCAAGCGGTTATCAAGACTCAGTAGTAATTGGATGACATGATAGCGTTTTAAGCGAAAGGCACTTCATTGAGTTCGAGTCCCAGAGTGAACATCAACTCAGAGATGCAGATACATCCAACTGATTGGATTTCACTGCTAGCCATTCAATTTCATATCATTGGATAAAGTCAGTAAAACTTAATTTACGATTAATATCATTCATCGTCATTGTAGATGGTTTGCAGCTAACAACAAACAAACATCGAAATAGAATGAATTCACTTCATTCAACAAATATTCTCATTCATCAGTTGCTTTAATTCATCAACACATCAAGTTGCATACAACTGTTACAGTAATAATCCAAACCCGTTTCTTTGACAGTTCTATACATTAGTATTCCATTATACTAAGAACTTGTAATTACATAGGGATATCAAGGTGATCCATTCAGGATAATCATTTCCCAATTTAGATTCACTAGTCGGAATGTTGATTATCAAGAAAAGATGGAAATTTTAAACAATTAATAACACCACTATAATCGTTGAACAAGTCAATGTGATCGTGAACTTAGAGGCTTATAATAAATAATACATGAGGATTCGAATTGACAAGCACAATGTTGTAATAATCTTGTAAACATCTACCCTAATATCTAGATACCATTCACTGATGATTTCAAAATTGGTGGGAATCAAACCATAGATTTCATTGCTATCCTACAAGCTAAATATTATCAAATATATCAGTTGTTTGTAAGTGGTAAACAAAGTTTAAAACATCTTATAAACGTTGATTGATAAATTTTCACCAAAACTGAATTTAATTGATTTACCCAATGTCTATAGGGATACAGATTACTCATCTGACCAAAGTCATTGCTCACAATTACAGTCTGAAACAGTTCAATTTATGTCATAGGTCGAATGAATATGCGTTTAAGTTATGCGTCATTCATTAAAACTTCCTACATTCTCTTAGTCTTCTTGAACTGTATATTTAGTTCAACAGACTTCAGAAAGTATGTATAATGACTTAATCGGATTTACATAATTACATAATAAGTTAATCTCAATTCATCATCATGAAACATATATACACTCTACAAAATTTCATTACAAAACAACTCAGAATAACCAAGCTCCCAAATGCATCGAGAGTGGGGAGGGCCCACCCTCTCTCTCGAAATGCTCTCACATGGCCACCCGTATATAGTCTCTTCCACGGAATTCCTACTCACTGCCTTTTCGTGGCGGGGGTGTTGTTCACAAAAGTGAGAGGATGGAAAGCGAATGTCCGGTGCTTTAACCGGGTTGGTGGACAAGGCGAGTCCACCTAGGGGAGTTGGAAAACCCTGATTTTAAACCAATAGTGTACATGGGCTTCATAATCCTGAGGGAACTAATGGCGTATGAACCAATTGTTGGTCACCGGCTACCATGGGACTGCGTTTCCTCACCATGCTCCACTGTCTTGTGGATCAGACCTTTAAGTCAAAGGCTCCGGGTGTGGCCCCCTGGGAAAATCACCTGCTTCAGTTTGGGCACCTGGGCAGTATCCCAGCCCTCACACAAATCAAATGAGATTTGTGTGGCGCATATATATCTGGTTCCCCTTTGTACCAATATTTATGTGCTTAAATAAAATAACAGTACACTACAAATTATCATGATACACAAAACTGTTGAATCTTCCTTCATCCTAACCAAAGAAGACCATTTTAATCTAACTAGTGTGCAAATTGTATGTTTTCTATGCATTCCCATTATCAATCAAACTACTATTCAAAGTAAAACGTCATGATATATGTAACACTGATGTTCTTTTTATTATTTTCTTCACAAAAATGGAAAACTGTCTAATGTGGATGATAATTCTGGACAAATAATACATTACAAATGTAGTCATTATCACCAGAAGGAAATAGGAAGATTATGACAATGTAGAGAAATACAAATTATCTCTTCATTCAATCAACATGTCTTGGCTCCCGTATCCACCTTTGCATCCTTGAAGTGTCATCACTCACTATTTATACCTGTCAATATAAGTAGCATTTACCACAATACTACTACTACTATTACTACTACTACTACTACTACTACTACTACTACTACTACTAATACTAATACTACATCATTTCCATATCAATTACTTTCTGTTCCCTTTCTCACCTATTCTATCTTTTCAGACTTCTGATGTCAGGCATTTTATTTCTGATTGACGTTACATACTACTTATATATAGATAGATATAAGGCAAATGTAGATATAGCAATATTTTCTTAATATCATTTTGTTCAATTCCTTAGTGAATTTCATTTGAATCTCACATATTTTACTAACAAACATGTCCAAAATTCCAGGTATTTCGAAAGAATGTGAATGATTCACCAATCATTTTTGTTTACCCTTCATCTTCTTTTTATTTTTCCCCTATTTCTGTGATTAGATAATTCGGTATTTTATATTTATTTTCAGTTATACTAATGAATTTTTTTCTTTGTTTTTCTTCTTTTTTCCCATCAAGCATAAAGTTTTCTAATTTCTAGTTGAAATCATTAGTGAATCGAAGCCGAACCATAATGAAAAACCTGGAAGCACTGCTTTAAGGCTGTTTCGTTCCACTGTCGGACTCCTCAGCAGTGCGTATCCACAATCCAGCCTCATGAGATTCGAACCCAGAACCTATCAATCTCGCGCGAGTGTTTGATCTCTAGACCACTGAGTTGGCATCCAACGGTGTTAATGTCTAACTTTAACCAATCCATGGAATTGAGCAACCGTTCACCATTATCTTCAGTGAGTTACTATCTCACAACAAACCTGATTCAACTCTATTAGTCACTGTGTCTCACTAGAACTCCAGGAAATACCTCTTGGGACGAAATGGCCGTCTAGTGCTTTCAGGTTTCCCCTTTTGTTCTAGCTTCAATTGACTGATGATTTCAACTATATCAAATACATTTGTTTGTTCCTACTGGTGTTCTCGTTCACTAAAGTGCCTCGAATAAGCTAAGTCTGTGACAATTACATTTCAAAAGATGAATAAATGTTAAGATGATGTTGAAATTAGTCTTTGAAGTCAGTCAGATAATTATTGAAACTCAAAGCACCTAAAATGTTTAATACATTTGTAGTGACCGGCCAGTCTCGATAACAACACGATTGGAATAACGGAAACAATTATTATTATTGTAACCAATTGTACCAGAGATTGTTTTACTGTATTTGTTTAACTGTATCACTTTCACTTCTTGTTCCGCTATCCGCCTTGTTTGGTTCGAACTTGCTCACGCACTGCCTGTTCGCCTGTACTCTTTGGCACGTCTCGGTATTATTTCGATACCACGAGATCGCCAATAAATATACTTGATCTGGACTAGTAAAGCCTTCTGATTTACGGGCTATCAAGGGAACCAAGTCGTTTTTGGACGCATAATCGAATAGTAGTCGTGATCATAGTCCGTCCACGACTCGACATCTACTACAACTGGTGAGCCGTTATTGGAACACGCAATACAGCTGGTAACCCAATCCATCGAGCACAAGTCAAACTTGGCCAATTCTCCAAACCAGATCAATCCGGTGAGTCTATTTATCTATCCACATCTGTTGCATATATTCGTATTGATATTTTTCATTATATAATATTTTGGCAACTTAATATGGTAGATAACGATAAGAATAGCATAAATATGATAGACTCCGAGATACGGGTTATCAGTTTTCGACCGGTTCCTTTCATCCCTCATGATCCAGAAGTCTAGTTCGCGGCACTGGAATCTCAATTTGAGATCCGCCGCATAACCAATCAAAGGCAGAAGTAGGCCTACGCTTTGGAATAATTGCCCGGGGATCACCTAACCGCTGTCCGTGAGGTTGTCCTCAATCCGAACGTTCCGAACGTTTATGACCGTCTTAAGGATGCCATCCTTCCACATTTCCTCCCATCAAGAGAGGAACGATTGAGGACTCTCTTAGCACGTCACCCTATGGGTGATGCTAAGCCGAGCCACCACCTCACGCGCCTGCAATCCCTTGCAGAAAACTCGACAGCAGACTCTGAGATAATCAAAGAGTTGTGGCTCGAAGCCTTACCAGTCAGTATCCAGCCAACCCTTACGGTTCTGCTCGAGGACACCCCGCTCAACAAGGTAGCCCTCATATCAGATAAGATTCTAGCACGAGTTAACACCAAAGACGACTATTTGGTTGCTAGTACTTCCCGTTCTAACGTTGATCTCGATGCTAGACGACCTCCGGCTCATGAGGATAGGGACAGATGTATCCATACTCGTCTCAGTTTACGAGACCGCACAAACGTGCCAGCCCCCTACGTCCCCCGACCCAGGTCACAATCTCGTAAGGCCGTAACGACTCGCCCCAAGCGGGCATCTTCCAAGCCACGCCAGAAGGCGGTTTCGGAAGCGAGTCCAGGTTGGTGCTGGTTTCACCGTGCTTTCGGAGCCGGTGCCCGTCATTGTCGAGCTCCCTGCTCATACAAGGCGGGAAACTCCTCAGTCGGCGAGTAAATGCGGCCGTACTCGCCGGCACTTCACCTCAGGTTGGCCGTTTATTTTACGTGCATGATTATCGCACCAACGCTAGGTACCTTGTGGATACGGGTGCCAAAGTTTCTGTCGTACCTATCAGTAACAGTAAGTCTCAAGCCACTATGCTTCGACTACGCGCTGCGGATGACTCAGTCATTCCCAACTATGGTACACGACAACTTACGGTCAACCTGAGCAACCGACGACAGTATCTGTGGGCGTTCATCAATGCCGATGTTCCCACAGCTATACTCGGTATCGATTCCCTACAGCACTGTGAATTGCTAGTCGATTCACGTAGGCTGCAGCTAATTGATACTTCGTCGAACAGCAACTTTATGGGCTCTAAAGCCCATACAAACGCGTACCGAATCACAGGTGTATTTCATTCGCGTGACGATTTATTCCACGCTTTATTTCAGAAATTCCCCAAATTAACTAAACCTCTCGAGGAGACTCTATCGGTGACCAATCGTGTGGTACACCACATAGTCACCCGCGGACCGCCAGTCACGGCAAGACCTCGCCGACTGGCACCGGACAAATTAGCTTTCGCTAAACGTGAGTTTGACAATTTACTAGCTACTGGTATTATTCGTCCTTCTCACAGTCCTTGGGCCTCACCTCTCCACATGGTTCGGAAAAAGGATGGGGTTAGTTGGAGACCATGCGGAGACTACCGAGCGTTAAACACAGCTACACGTTTCGATAGCTATCCCATCCCCCACATACATGACATCACGGCATCACTCAAGGGCACGACAATTTTTTCCAAGATCGATCTGGTACGAGCATATCACCAGATCCCAGTCGCTCTTGAAGATATAGAGAAAACTGCCATCACGACTCCTCTCGGTTTATTTGAGTTCCTACGAATGCCATTTGGATTACGGAATGCTGCTCAAACTTTCCAAAGGTTTATCGATAGCATCGTGCGAGACCTAGATTTTGTTCACGTCTATATTGATGACCTGCTAATCGCATCATCAAGCGTAGATGAGCATTATCAACACCTAACGCTACTATTCCAGCGCCTTTCGGATAATGGAATAATAGTCAACCCCGACAAGTGTGAACTCGGGAAGAAGGAAATAAAATTCTTAGGTCATGTTATTAAGCATGAGGGTATTTTACCTTGTGAGGATAAAGTACGTACGATAATGGAGTACACTGTACCGTCCACACTCAAGGAACTGAAGGCATTTCTCGGTTTGGTCAACTTCTACCGACGCTTCATTTCGCACGCGGCAGAACAGTTACGACCGTTAACCGATTTACTTCGCGGTAATCCACGCAAACTGGAATGGAACGACGCCGCACGTACTGCATTTTCAGATATCAAAACGGCCCTAGCTCAAGCCACACTTCTCGTGCATCCTGACCCATCAGCCACGCTTAGTATAGCGGTTGATGCATCGGATTTCGCCATGGGAGCCGTTATGCAACAGAATATCTCCGGTAATTGGCAGCCCCTCGAATTTTTCTCACGACGCCTCACTCCCACGGAGACGAGATATAGCGCTTTTGGTCGCGAACTGCTAGCAGCCTACTGCGCCATCAAACATTTCCGGCACGCTGTAGAAGGTCGTAAGTTCATCTTATTCACCGACCATAAGCCCTTAACGTATGCTCTGCATACCAAGTCTGACCGCTACTCACCACGAGAGTGCAGACATTTGGACTATATCTCCCAGTTCACGACAGACCTTCGTCACGTCAAAGGCGAGTCGAACTGTGTTGCTGATGCTTTATCACGTATCCAACTTAATGCAGTTACTTTGCCAGTGCTCGATCTACCTGCTATGGCCGCCGCCCAAGCAAACGATACTTCATGCACGGAAGCGCAACAGTCTACGTCCCTTCAGTGCCGGGAAGTACCCCTAGCTACTAGCTCTGGTACTATCCTATGCGATACTTCCACGGGCCTCCCTCGACCCATCGTACCCTCCGCTTATCGCCGTCTCGTCTTTGATGCCCTTCATGGCCTATCTCATCCTGGTATCGCAGCCACACTACGCCTCATCGCTGCACGATACGTCTGGCCGTCCATGAATAAAGATGTCCGTATGTGGGTAAAACAATGTTTACAATGTCAACGATCAAAATTGCACAGGCACGTAGCTGCCCATATTGGCACTTTCACTACGCCTGATGCTCGCTTCGATCACGTTCACATAGACATTGTAGGACCATTACCACCATCGCACGGGTATGATCACATACTCACGTGCATTGATCGTTTCACACGATGGCCCGAAGCTATTCCCATCACGTCTATTACGGCGGAGACAGTTGCTCACCGCTTCGTAGAACGATGGATAGCTATGTACGGTTGTCCCTCGACTGTCACGACTGACCGAGGACAACAATTTGAGTCCGCATTATTCTCCTCACTAACACGGCTGCTTGGTACGGAACGCATACGCACTACCGCCTACCATCCAGCATCAAACGGTTTAGTTGAACGGTTTCATCGCCAACTTAAAAGTGCTCTTCGAGTACACGAAAACAACAATTGGTACGAAACCCTTCCGCTCGTCCTCCTGGGAATCAGGACGCGTCTAAAGGCAGATATTCAATGTTCCGCCGCTGAACTTGTTTACGGCACGACATTGCGTCTGCCTGGGGAATTTTTCACACCACGGAGCAGCACTAAGTTCGGCGAATCAGACTATGTCCAACGACTGTCTGCATTCATGCGAACACTGACTCCGGTGTCAACTCGCATACAACATCGACAGGTCGCTCTCCCTCGAGAGTTATCTACCTGTTCACATGTTTTCATACGAGTAGATTCGGTACGCAAACCTCTACCACAGCCTTACGAAGGACCTTTTCACGTGATTTCCCGTCACGAAAAGACCTTCAAGGTTGATCGACATGGCCGTGTCAAAATAGTCAGCATTGATCGTCTCATGCCAGCACACGTCGATGACAGTGCTATACCTGATAAGCCGAGACCCAATGTTAGACCCATCAGAGCTTCTAGCGGGATCTCTACATCTACTTCGGATCCCACGCTAGATGCACCTGAGACCTCATTCTCACGTCCCAGTCAACAGCACGTGTCATCTGCCCCGTCTACGGACGAGACTTCCGTCTCACGTCCAGACCTGCAGACCACACCGCCCTTGACTGCGGATGAGATTGCAGGCTCACGAGGTTCGAACGAGATTGCCGTCTCACGTTCCGGTCGCCGAGTACGCTTTCGCGACTAACCTCATAACCAGCAGCGGATACAATATAGGACCTTAACCCTATACTACACGAATGCTACACTCTTCTCTTTTTCTCTCATTTTTTTGTTTTCCCCGAGCCTACGCCTCCAACCATCGCTGTTACGGTATCGTCGACTTCAGTCAACTTTGGCGAAAGCTGGCCTGATCACCCATGCTCTAGTCAACGCACTTAGTCGACCTCTCTGGCTCCAAATACGTCTGGTATACATTTGGTCCCGAACATGGTTATCCTGGTCGCATCTGGTTCCTTGGCTCAATCTGGTTTCGTCCTACGTCTGCAGCGTTTCTGGTCCGGGCCTCTACGCACGCAACCTTCAGATTCTGGATACAAACCACTCTGGTGTAGCATGCTAATCCAAGCAATCAATACAGTACATTCCTTCTGGTACCGTTCTACGTCAAAGACTTTTGGTGGCAACTCGAGGATCAACGATCACTCCCTGCTCTGCCATCGCCTCCGTCCTACAATTGCACGTTTCGCGATCAGTCCCATGAATGAAACCGCTACTTATCGAAAGTGTAAATCCTTTCTAGCGGGGGGCTCCTGTAGTGACCGGCCAGTCTCGATAACAACACGATTAGAATAACAGAAACAATTATTATTATTGTAACCAATTGTACCAGAGATTGTTTTACTGTATTTGTTTAACTGTATCACTTTCACTTCTGCTTTCGCTCTCTGCCTTGTTTGGTTCGAACTTGCTCACGCACTGCCTGTTCGCCTGTACTCTTTGGCACGTCTCGGTATTATTTCGATACCACGAGATCGCCAATAAATATACTTGATCTGGACTAGTAAAGCCTTCTGATTTACGGGCTATCAAGGGAACCAAGTCGTTTTTGGACGCATAATCGAATAGTAGTCGTGATCATAGTCCGTCCACGACTCGACATCCACTACACATTTATTTACTACTAAGTACTTCAAAGATATCCCATAATAGTTAAATCTCATATAATATCGAATCATGTATTTTTCTTGTTCAGAATATTTGTAATTGTACGAAAACAAATGACAGGGAAAGGGGAAACCAGTACAAGAAACTAACTTTAAAGTGTTCAGCTAGAAAACGATGACGGTATTATGACTGATTAAAACATGATACCATGGTTTCAGTTTGATGGGGTATTTATTTAGTATATCACTTGTTTCATTCTTAATCCAGTGTGATATTCAAGTGATGTTAATTCAGTACACCATTCATTATTCATTTTATTAATTAATGTGGAATTTATCCAGTGTAACACTAAGTGGGATAGTTTTATTATAAAATCTAGTCATTTTCTCTCGATTTCGGTTGTGAATGATATTCGTTGATCGATCATCAAACTCTTATCAAGTTCATGAATAGACATATTTGGTCAATGGTTGGTCATTATGATTATTCAAAGTGTGCGTATGATCTTTATGTACCATTAGTTCTTTTCTTATTCCTTGTATTGTTTAAATCTGTCTTCTGCTGTTTCAAGTCTCAGTTTTTCATGATGATAACAAACCTTGAAATAGACTTCCCAATATTTAAGTAAAAAATAATGACCGATGGAATTCAGTTATGAAATAGATCTAAAAGTATCAATAAAATGAATTTAAAATGGAATCACAAAAACATTTGATCAGAAGCGTGTGATAGGGTGAATGCGTGATGTTTGCATGTATTAATAATTTCTTGATACATTATACTGCGCCTATTGCAAATTCCAAAAACAGTACGTTCAGTTGTCTTCATTGAGTTTTACCTGACCTAAATTGAACATCTCACGAAGCTTATAGTTAGTTCATTATTTCAAATATTTCTGAATATTATGGAATGTGTCCAATAATCCTTTTTAAAAAAGTTAATTGGCTAGAGGTCAGATTCTTCTTACCTAGCAAGATATAATAAAATTAACCCAATAGATGAACACTTTATAGTCATAACTCGCTTCAGATTAGCCTGAATTTGAAAAAAATTAGAATTAATTATTATTTTGTGAACGGATAGTCATTATCTTAAACTAATTTGACAGTTCATGGTCAAGTAGGAGAAATTCAAGCATGCATGTAAATTATGAAGGATTTCCTAGAAACGGTCTGATATAATTTCATGAATCATCGAGATCTATGGATTACTGGACATTTGCCTCTTTGTTGTTTGGGTGTCCACAGTAGTGAAGGCGAACGTGATAAATCTAAACTGCTAGATCATGGAGTAATTTTTATTTAATGGTGTTTTACAATCCTTAAATAATACCAACAGTTGGTAGTTACATCTTGCCAAAGAATCACTCGGAAATTCACATTTAATTCAGCCGCAAGTATACGCATTATTTTTGGTGCTTATTAGCACGGTTCCAGAATAGATTTGTACAGTCTGAAGGCGATTTTCATAACACTGATACGTTAATTATCATTTTCGACCAACTAGCACCAAACCTGATCGGGTGTATAAATCTTCATGTGAGATCTTCTGAGTGTGGCTGGTAAATCATGTTCACGAACTCAAGCATATGGACTCTACTGTGGTATTCGGTGCTTTTAAAATGGTTTGACTGATGAAGAAAATAACTGAAAAATTGCTGGCAATCGATATTATTGGAATACCCAAAAAGTATAAACCATCCCACACCACAATCTGAAAATACGCTAAACACTGTTATAACGTAAACTAGTATTCAATTCAAATGTAATATAGACGAAGTAAGTTTGACAGTTATTCCTTTAATTAAATATCACTAGCAGTTCTCAGGACTGCTACACAAACAGAATCACGGAACCCAAATCATACACTCAAAAATCAGACAAGATGGATATTAAAATTGGCAAATTAATTGTCATTGTTCGTTTATCTTTAGAGTCATCGTGTATCGAAATCGTTTACATCTTGCGAAAGGTTATCAAAAAAGCTTGGAGATTTTCAGAGCCAGAGCGTTTGGATGCGGCTGAACACGGACTTTGAATGTGAATGGTAAACTACATAACCATTATTCGCCAAAAATTGTGTTGAGGATGGTAATACCATGAGGGTTGTGCACTTTTACTGACTTTCTCAACAAAGATCCTTGCTATATACCAAAAAGTGTGGCTTGAGATATTTTTATGTACATACTGCACTGAAAGAGCCTAAGGGACATTTGTTGTGTCCTATGACCTTAGATTTCTGACAGCTTACACAGGTGCTTGCCCACTACCTCACGTCTTTATTGATGCCAGGCCAGCAAAATCGTTCGGCTATAACTTATATCGTTGTCCAAAAACGCCATCATATTCGGTTCAAACCCTCTGATCCCAGAGCGCGAAACCTGGAACCTGGGACGGTTGTTGACACAGAAATAACTAATCCAAGAGAATTCGACTTTTATCTGTGCTCTCAAGACGGAATTCAGGGAAAGTCCAAACCTGCCCATTATCATGTGTTATATGATGATAGTAACTGGTCGTCAGATGCTCTACAAATGTTCACTTATCATTTATGCTACACTTATATGAGATGCTCTCGTAGCGTATCTTATCCAGCACCAACCTATTATTCCCATTTGGCTGCTTTTCGTGCTAGAGATTGGTTATCGGGAATAGACCAACCAGCTGTTTTGTTGGATAGTGGTCGCTTCAAAGAGTTACACAGATTTTTTCATAACATATCTATATAAATAAACTATATAATTTTCTTAAAAAAAGTATATCACAATATACAAAATTCAAACGAAGAATAACAATGAATAATAATATTCCAAAAAGAAACAGACTCACAGTATATCGGCTTGGTGAACCAGATTACGTCGGGCTCACCACTGAAGATACGACGGATATTCTAGTTTTACAACTAACAACCAGTAGTACCTTCTATATTTGATCATTCCCGGCCAAAAGAAATCAGAAGTCAGACGAGAAGAGGTAGGAAAGATATATTTGATACGTTATCAATATATCGAGGAACCTTTATTATAAGCTGGCTAATGAAAGTAGGAGCAGTGTCCCACGCCGAGTTGAAACGTGATCTGGTACGGATGCATGACTGAAAGCTTCAATCAAACAAGTCCACTTAAACAACGTGGTCAGCATCCAATGTCGAACACTTAGAAAGCTATTGATTTTGAGGAATTATTTACAGCTACAGTATCAACCTTCATGTTCACAAATCCTGCTACCGTATAAATAATCGGATAATGGAGAAGGTAAATATGTTCAGTGTAAAATGCATGCATTAAGGTGGCTCGTTATCAGACGCTGGTATCGTCTGACCTGGGACTCAACCTCTTATGACATGAAATCTATGATTGAGCTAACCGTCGCCCGAAATCAAATCAATGAAGTTGTGAAGACTGGATTCGGATATACGAGCTTCAGAAGTCTCATAAAACACAATTAAGGCATCTGGAGACATTTGCACGTACTGTAGAACTTAAAAACTTTTGTTTGACATCTATTTATGCCACTTCTTACCTATATGTAATCATCTAATTCTGAAGTCCCGTCTAAAATTCGTGTTTACGTGATGCGTACAGCAGATTTTCGCAACATTGTTTGCGAAACTTATTTTTAGACTACGAATATAGATTTTTAGGACTTGCTTTTCCCTTAAATAATATGATCGATACATATGAGTAGTGGCAGCATTTATTTACAAGACCTAACCACTTAATTACACAGTAGCCAGAGTTCTCGACCATTATGTCACTGGCTTTTGCTTGGCTAACATGTCTTTTTTATTCCACGACCCAAAGCCGAACCAGGAAACATTCGAGTTTTGTACTTACAAAATAATCTTTCGTACCATAGAAAAATTTTTTCTTCCATTGACCCTAGAAGCGATACTACAAAATGCAGAGTTGATTATAGATCAACTCAGAAGCCGAAGTAAAGCATTACGATAGATCAAAAATTCATGATTAACCAGTAGAAATACAAAACCCTTATTATCCCGGCATTAAAATTGCCAACATGAGCTGCAAATCTTTAGAAAATATGCAACTTCATGATGAAAAGCAGTTTTAACTCCGACAACATCGTTATCAGATTAAATATTCGTAAAGTATACAATAATGGATGTATACAAAACAATCAACCTACTTTGGATATAAATACTTTTGTCTCCGCCACACGACACTTTTGTGGTGTTAGTTTTCAACCACAAAGTCCTTGAGGCTGAACAAACGATAACTGAGATTTGTATTCGACATTTAAAATCAAGAAGAGGTCGGGAATACTGGACGTGGAAACACTTGATCAGTATGGAATGGCTCGAGTCTGTTTAAATGTTTCCCCTTCATATTTTATGTTATTCTATCCACAGCCTGAATGTAGTCTTCAGAAGTTCTAAACAGTTTATTATTGACTGTCACGATCGGAGGAGTCAGTACACACAACGGTGTGACTTCCATGTAAGGTCTGATAGATTAGAAAATCACATCGTGATAGATCTACAATATAGGCATTAGATCTATTTACTAGTAGCAACGGTAAATGCACTTAGCACATATCTAAACGTCACATTTACAGCACACTCTCCTGAAAAGGCAAACGCAAAGTGGTAGTTAACCAATTAGAAAGCTGCAACCGTCAATGACTTGTAGTGGATGTCGAGTCGAAGACGGACTATGATCACCACTACAATTCGTTTACGCGCCCAAAAACGACTTGGTTCCTTTGATAGCTCGTAAAACAGAAGACTTTATTAATCCAGATCAATTGTATTTATCGGCGATCTCGTGGTATCGAAATAATACCGAGACGTGCCAAAGAGTACAGGCGAAAAGGCAGTGCGTGAGCAAGTTCGAACCAAACAAGGCAGAGAGCGAAAGCAGAAGTGAAAGTGATACAGTTAAACAAATACAGTAAAACAATCTCTGGTACAATTGGTTACAATAATAATAATTGTTTCCGTTATTCTAATCGTGTTCTTATCGAGACCGGCCAGTCACTACAGGAGCCCCCCGCTAGAAAGGGTTTGCACTTTCGATACGTAGCGGTTTCATTCATGGGACTGATCGCGAAACGTGCAATTGTAGGACGAAGGCGTTGGCAGAACAGGAAGTGATCGTTGATCCTCGAGTTGCCACCAAAAGTCTTTGACGTAGAACGGTACCAGAAGGAATGTACTGTATTGATTGCTTGGATTAGCATGCTACACCAGAGTGGTTTGTATCCAGAATCTGAAGGTTGCGTGCGTAGAGGCCCGGACCAGAAACGCTGCAGACGTAGGACGAAACCAGATTGAGCCAAGGAACCAGATGCGACCAGGATAACCATGTTCGGGACCAAATGTATACCAGACGTATTTGGAGCCAGAGAGGTCGACTAAGTGCGTTGACTAGAGCATGGGTGATCAGGCCAGCTTTCGCCAAAGTTGACTGAAGTCGACGATACCGTAACAGCGATGGTTGGAGGCGTAGGCTCGGGGAAAACAAAAAAATGAGAGAAAAAGAGAAGAGTGTAGCATTCGTGTAGTATAGGGTTAAGGTCCTATATTGTATCCGCTGCTGGTTATGAGGTTAGTCGCGAAAGCGTACTCGGCGACCGGAACGTAAGACGGTAGTCTCGTTCGAACCTCGTGAGCCTGCAATCTCATCCACAGTCAAGGGCGGTGTGGTCTGCTGGTCTGGACGTGAGACGGAAGTCTCGTCAGTAGACGGGGCAGATGACAAGTGCTGTTGACTGGGACGTGAGAATGAGGTCTCAGAAGCATCTAGCGTGGGATCCGAAGTAGATGTAGAGATCCCGCTAGAAGCTTTGATAGGTCTAGCATTGGGTCTCGGCTTATCAGGTATAGCACTGTCATCGACGTGTGCTGGCATGAGACGATCAATGCTGACTATTTTGACACGACCATGTCGATCAACCTTGAAGGTCTTTTCGTGACGGGAAATCACGTGAAAAGAAGCTTCGTAAGGCTGTTTGCTCAGATTGACCGTAAGTTGTAGTGTACCATAGTTGGGAATGACTGAGTCATCCGCAGCGCGTAGTCGAAGCATCGTAGCTTGAGACTTACTGTTACTGATAGGTACGACAGAAACTTGGGTACCTGTATCCACGAGGTACCTAGCGTTAGTGCGATAATCGTGCACATAAAATAAACGGCTAACCTAAGGTGAAGGGCCGGTGAGTACGGCCGCATTTACTCACCGGCTCAGGAGTTTCTCGCCTTGTATGAGCAGGGAGCTCGACAATGACGGGCACCGGCCCCGAAGGCACGGTGGAACCAGCACCAACCTGGACTCGCTTCCGAAACCGCCTTCTGGCGTGGCTTGTAAGATGCCCGCTTGGGGCAAGTCGTTACGGCTTTTCCAGATCGTGACCCGGGTCGGGGGACGTAGGGGGCTGGCACGTTTGTGCGGTCTCATAAACTGAGAAGAGTATGGATACATCTGTCCCTATCCCCATGAGCCGGAGGTCGTCTAGCATCGAGATCAATGTTAGAACGGGAAGTAGAGGCAACAATATAGTTGTCTTCGGCGCTAACACGTGTTAGAATCTTGTCTGCTATGAGGGCCACCTTGTGCAGTGGAGTGTCCTCGAGCAGGGCCGTAAGGGTTGGCTGGATACTGACTGGTACGGCTTCGAGCCACAACTCTTTGATTATCTCAGAGTCTGCTGTCGAGTTTCCTGCAAGAGATTGCAGGCGCGTGAGGTGGTGGCTCGGCTTAGCATCACCCATAGGGTGACGTGCTAAGAGAGTCCTCAATCGTTCCTCTCTTGATGGGAGGAAATGTGGAAGGATGGCATCCTTAAGACGGTCGTAAACGTTCGGAACGTTCGGATTGAGGACAACCTCACGGACAGCAGTTAGGTGATCCCCGGGCAATTATTCCAAAGCGTAGGCGTACTTTTGCCTTTGGTTGGTTATGCGGCGG
Organism: Schistosoma rodhaini; assembly: GCA_944470415.2. NCBI lineage: Eukaryota > Metazoa > Platyhelminthes > Trematoda > Strigeidida > Schistosomatidae > Schistosoma > Schistosoma rodhaini. The sequence continues at coordinate 1,473,944 of OX104044.1, forward strand.
ATCTCAAATTGAGATTCCAGTGCCGCGAACCAGACTTCTGGATCATGAGGGATGAAAGCAACCGGTCGAAAATTGATAGCCTGTACCTCGGAGTCTATTATATTTATACTACTCTTATCGTTATCCACCATGGTAAGTTGCCAAGATATTATATATTGAAAGTAACAATACGAATATATGCAACAGAAGTGGATAGATAAATAGACTCACCGAATTGATCTGGTTTGAAGAATTGGCCAAGTTTAAACTGTGCTCGAAGAATTGGGTTACTGGTTGTGGTTCGCCAGATGTGCGTGTTCCCAATACGGCTCACCAGTTTGTAGTGGATGTCGAGTCGAAGACGGACTATGATCACCACTACAATTCGTTTACGCGCCCAAAAACGACTTGGTTCCTTTGATAGCTCGTAAAACAGAAGACTTTATTAATCCAGATCAATTGTATTTATCGGCGATCTCGTGGTATCGAAATAATACCGAGACGTGCCAAAGAGTACAGGCGAAAAGGCAGTGCGTGAGCAAGTTCGAACCAAACAAGGCAGAGAGCGAAAGCAGAAGTGAAAGTGATACAGTTAAACAAATACAGTAAAACAATCTCTGGTACAATTGGTTACAATAATAATAATTGTTTCCGTTATTCTAATCGTGTTCTTATCGAGACTGGCCGGTCACTACAGACTCACTAAAGTTAATCTGTTTGGGGATGTAGTGTATCTTTAAAGAGATTGTAACTTGTTGCTAATCCTATTGTACAACACTACCTGAAGGCAATCAACCATTTATGGTGGCTATATGTTGGCATGGCCTATGCTGTGGGGTGTTTCTACCCCTGGATAGCTACTGTGATGGTCTATACTTACATCTTCTGTAGGCTCCGATCAATTAAATTCCTCTCCCTATAATTATAATATTCCCTATTCGTGATACGAGTTTCATTTTTATGATGTCATAATGTTGGCATCATCTAAAACTCTTTTACTGCAAACGTCTTTAGGCAACAGCCAACGACCAAACGACATTGGATTTATCTGTAAAGAGCCTCGGTGGGCTCTTTTCCACTAAATAAGAAACTCCTACCACCACTGTTCAATGCCTTTAAAAACTAGAGATTAGTAACCCTTTTTCATAACAGGTCTTAATCATCACGTGAAAAGAGAGATTTTATAGGAAAATGAAAGTTCTCACTTGGCGGCGCGCCACATTGAAACCTTCGATACTCAATCACATTGTTATCAGGTGACTTCATTTCGTTTTACACTATACTCCAGTATTATTTGCCAAACGTGTGAACGTACTTTTAAAACCTGAATAGTGTGTTCTTGGGTTAAAATTTAAAAGATTCTTTGTGTTCATGGGTTTTTAAGACCTACTAATTGTCAATAATTAATATTTCCCAGTCTCCACATTTTGGGGAAATTTCGAGGAAGCCGCTATAAAATGTTTTGTGGAAATGTCGCGACCCCATAAAATTTCCCTAGATTTGGAAAAACTTCTCACTATTTTGAGGATTTCTTTAGGATCTTGTGACACTTTAAAGAAATCTGTCTGTATTTAATGATGAAACCCCAAAATTTTCCGCAATTTTGGAAAAGTTCACCTAAATGCCTCGTTTTTAGCCGATATTTCTTCAGAATTTTTGATAACTTTGAAGAAACTCATCGACGTTCTGTGATCAAAACCCAATACTTCCCCCGTTTTTCGGGACATTATGCACGATTTTGACTATCCCAAACACCGCGTTTGGCAAACAGTAAAATTACCGATTGCACTGACTTTTTAATAAGTACTTGAAAGTTCTTAGTCATCTATTCCATGTTTTCATGTTAACTTCGCACAGTAAACACTGTACCAGAGCAATCTAATTATAATTGGTAACGAGAACCCCTCCGCCGCGATAAATCAGTGGCCAGGCTATGATTTATGGACGACCTTCAAACTAATCTTGAGTGACCCTAAGGAATATTGGCCAATCAGTAAACAGTCAGTACAGAGTGAAAATATATTATACAAAAACATATAAATAAATTGGATACTCTTCTTTCACATGGTTAAAAAATTATCAAGGTTTGAAAGAGGTTTGAAGGTTCTAAAATCTTAATGCATACGGTAAAGGTATTCATCGATATGGCTCCATAATAGTCGGTCTCTGGAGCCATAATGAGATCGCAAAAGCTCTTTCAGCATCGACCACATAGCTTCAATATTGTTTGTATGTACTCCGGTTGTTTAAGCTTGTTATTTATATTACGCATATATCTCCACAATGCTCATACCACTGAACATTTGAAGCTTCAGTAACATCTGCAAATACTACAGCCAATTTTACTGGTGCTTTTATTATACAGTTCGCGGCAATTATTATAATTTGCCTTGATCTCAAACTGGATTGAGCAAAAAAGTTCCTATTCTATCAAACGTCTTCCTCCAAAATATACATTGCATTGAAAGACAACATCACTATAGTCTGCACAAGGTCTACAAGTCATTTGATTAACACAATTACACATAAAGGGATTTGTTAGTAGTCCCGTTTATTGTAGCCACCTGTCACGTCTCTAAAATCCCCTGTGAACCGATAGTACATGAGCATCAGGTACTGAGATTAGCGCCGAGACCTTGAAATCCCCCAAACGCTTCTGGTTGGCTCACCCATAAACTATAGTCTCTCCTTAAAACAGAAACCAGTATTTAATCGCAGATCTAAAATCTATTTCCATCACCGTTTCTTTGGATCGCCATCCACGCTTATTTTATCTCTTGCGTCTTGTAAGATAGCCTGGCTTGCAACACCCATGGCTTGTGTTGTTTCTTTTTCTGGACTAGTTGCACTTCGGAACCGCAAAGACAGAACATCTGCAAGTATATTAACACTGGTATGAACGTACTTTGAATCGTCCTGTAGAATCTGTAATTACTGATACCTATTTTACTTTTTGTCCCACGTAATATATAAGTAATAGTCAGTCCCAGCGTCACCACGTAAGCTAGACATACTTTGGTTGATTTCCGAATATCATCACATACAATCTCAGACAATATGGTTACCTAAAATTTTATAAACATCTGTCACAACTTACGAACTGATCACGAAACTTGTGCTCCTCCAAAGCAGCTTCAAAACTACGCAGTTCCTCAGGTGTTTTCGATGGGAATGTGAAGCTGAAGGTGTCTATACTGTCGCTGTACTTGTCCTTCACACGCATGGATGAGCTTTTGATGTAACTGGTCAGTTTGTCCATCTTACTAGACAGTTCAGTGACTACTTTCGAAATCATTTTCAGTGTTTTACTGTCATCATTGTACAACTTTTTTCTATCATGTTTGCATTAATTCTAAATTACGGTTTACTAACTTCCGTTGAAGTAGATGGAAGTGGTGGTAAGTAAACCTCTGTTTTCGATAAACTTCTTTATTAGCATGTATTCAATAGGTACTTGCTTTGCTATCGGTGAAAAGTTCCCAGTCAAAATGTCGACAACTGGAAAGTCGACTGGGACGCATGCAGCTACCATTTTACGTCTTCGACAATGTGGCGCATATATATCTGGTGCCCCACCTGTACCAATGTTTATGTGTTAAAATAAAATAAATTAAACTATGCACATTATAGACTAAGCGTTTCCTACCGTAACAGTATTCGTGACCCAATAAGTTGTTCAGATGAACACAAACACTGCTGGAGAAGGTAGTATGCAACTTCGGGTGTGATAATAAATATACTGACAAAGATAGACGTCGGTAGTTTCTGTACAGTGCTAATGATAAATTATCACGAAGAACTACAGGATCTAAGTATAACCAAGGCAACTGGCATTCAGTTGGTTTCCATACAGAAACTTAATGTAGCGGACGAAATTTCCTTTGAAAGTCGCATGCCGTGTGTCGTCTACATAAGTCTAGGGCTATACTGATGGATGTAAAAATAGGTTGATCCATCCGATTTAGTCGCTTATTTGCTAGATCCTTGCATAAGTAAATTAGTTTTTTTGGTGATGCCTAAATATATCATGTGCATCGGTTCTGACCGAAAAACTTCTAACCTATCTAGTGAAAGATTTTAGAAGGGACTTCTACCACGATAATGGGTCGATTGGGACCTACTACAAGAAGTGACATCACTTCTCAAGTTGTTTTCACCACTGGAGAAAGTTATTCGACCATTCACTCGTGTCCTTAAAACCTTACATTTATCAGAGCCAGTAGTACCATTGTGTCCAACAGCATACCCGACGTTTCTACGAGCTGGAGTGTCATAAATAACAGCTTGGGTGTGGCCCCCTAAGAAAACCATCTGCTTCAGTCTGGGCACCTGAGCAGTATCACAGTCCTCACACAAATCAAATAAGATTTGTGTGGCGCATATTTATCTGGTGCTTTCTTGTACCAATATTTATGTTTAAATAAATAATAAAAATAAATAACAGCTACTAATTTAACCGTCGGATATAACTGACAGTTACAAGTGCTGCTGACATTTCGTTGAAATCAGATGGTTTTACTTCACCACCATAGATACCAACTATGAATACTTCACTAATAAATTGACCTACTAGGCGACCTAGGATTGTTCACAGTTGTTGGTTAGAGCTTTGGAAAAACGACAGATCTTCGTATTTCGGTTCGCTGAAGCTGATTTTGCCTAGCCGGTTTTCTGAAATCTACAGAAAACATGTTTTCAGTCCGATGTGGTAGTGCACTCCTGTTTCCAGAAACGTTGGTTCCACATTATGGCAATGACTTTTGACGAACATGGGGAATTCTAAAATGTACACCCGAAGGAAGTCCAGAATTCCGTTCTCCTTCTTCGCAGTTATGTCATCATTCATTATCTCAATTACAACTCTGTCTAGCCGTTGCTTCAGTGAGAGATGAGCAGGTGGAGACATTTCAGTAGTTGCACCATCTACAATTTGCTAATAAAGAAACCTAGACTATGTTGTTTGCTGTACTGTGTGTACACTGGACGTAACTACATGAGGCAGTGGCCGATTGAAGGACAATACTGCTACAACGCTCTGTAGCAATGACGTTGCCTACTCCTTTTACATCAGTGGTCGTTAACTAATGTTTGTGTACTTATCCAAAACACATGATCAATTGTTAAGAATGGGAAGAACTTATGTATTAATGAATAATTTGTAATTTATCAAAGTTTAATAAACATTTCTGTGTATAATGCGTCTGTTAGATCCACGCTAACTAAAAGTTTTCGGAATGATTGAGAACAGCCGTGACCGACGAAAGCGAATGAGATGGAAAAGACGGTCGTTATGGGTAACACAAAACAGCTTTTCAGACCATTAAAAGAAACCGGAATAAAGAAAGCAAGTGTAGATGAGACAGTCTCCGGAAAGTACGTCACTCTTATCCTCTCTCAATTTACACGTTTATAACGATAGGCGGAATATTAATGAGCAGTTCAGCTGACCTTCAGCTACTCTATAGCTGCTCACCATTTCCAAACAGCCTGAGTGGAACGTTGAAATAACACCTCCCCTAACTCTAATTGAAGTTCAAAAAGCTATAGCTAATCTGAAACGAGGAAGAGTAGCTGGTTCAGTTGGATTGACTACAGAGGTCTTAAGGATGGTGGTCCAGTTTTAGCGATAAGGTTGACCATTACTTTAGCTAAAATCTGCGAACTGAATGTAATCCCATCTGACTGGTCGCAATCATTGATTCTCCGAATATATTAGAAAGGATCAAAGTCATCCTTTGATAACCATAGAGTGATTATTTTCACTAATATAACGTCTAAAATACTATCCTCAATAATTATCAAACGCCTAACAAAGACTCGTTAACTGTAGACACAAGAAAACCATTTTGGCTCCAGACCTGGTCGTGGCTGCAGCGACCACACATTCACCATTCGTCAGATTTTAAAACACAGACATACTTATTGGCGTCCGGCAGTGGTAGTTTTTCTTGACCTAACATCAGTGTATTTGACTCTTTAGACTGAGAGATTCTGTAGCAGTGTCTATCACTAAAAATGCATGCTTCAGAAGTACACAAACCTTTTGAAGGCTCTTTACTCAAACACTACCAGCGAAGTCAGAGCTTATGGCAAATTGTCATCTTATTTTGCAATCTCAAGTGATGTCCAGCAAGACTGTCCACTATCTTCATTTCTGTTTAATTTAATCATAGACCTACTGCTGAAAATAACGTTCTCGTTGTCTGAGTCTTCGGAAATTGGTCGCACACCAGAGAGTTCACTTATTGACGTAGTCCTGTTTAGTGAAGATGCTGACAAAATGCAGTCTTTTGGTAGCACTGAGTAACAGTGAAAGGATGTTTGGGATGCGTTTCTGCTGTCTATCAATTAAAGGACGAGTATACTGCGCAACACCCATAGCCTTCGACCTAAAGGTCTGATCCACAAGGCAGTGGAGCAACGTAAGTAAATGCAGTCCCATGGTAGCCAGTAACCAACAATTGGTTCATACGCCATTTGTTTCTTCAGGATCATGGAGCCCATGTGCACCACTGGATTAGAATCAGGGTTTTGCAGTTCACCCAGGTGGACCCTGCGTGTTCACCAACCCGGTTAAAACGCCATACATTCGCTTTTCGTCCTCTGAATTTCGTAAATAACAGTAGTGCCGTGAGAAGGCGGTGAGTAGGACTTCCCTGACAGTAGCTGTATGAGCGTGGCCATGTGAGAGGATTTGGAGCGGGAGAGCGGACTCTCCCCACCCTCAACCTTACCACTAAGTTTTGAGAATATGGGTCAGACAGATAGTATGGAGAAGTATTTATGAGGGGATACTGCAGCCTAAGATCTAAGATAAGGTAACGATTAAAATGACCCAAGTTGTTTGCATCAGTTCTGAGCCGTCTAATCCAACGTTTCCAACCACTAATCTGGGTTCTCTCACAGATCCAGACCAGGAATCGACTTGTGTCGATTTCTTTCCTATTGGTACAAATGTATCGTATTTTCTTCGGATACAAATGTCACGCATCTTCTCTGTTCTTACAGTGTTCATAATTCATTATACTTTGAGATTTTATGGATCAATTTTCTTTCCTCCTAATTAGTTACCAATATTTAATAACTATGTTGCCTACACAAGAGGCGAATACACTGACAGAGATGTTAATATCTGGATATCGTCTAGATGGCCGGTCAATAAATGAATATCGTGAAATCAGCTTTCGTTTCCCTCAGGGGAAAGATCCTAATGTTTCCGGTTGTTGTGTTGTAAAAATAGGCGCTACGACTGTAATGGCACAAGTTTCAGTTGAAGTAATTGAGCCTAAACATTTTCGTCCTTCTCAAGGAATGTTGTTTGTACACTTCGATGCTAGTATTTTAAAGTTATCTAAAAGTAAGTTTTTAGTATTTTAGTTTTTCATTTATGTTAGATAATTTGACATGCAGAAAACTCCTATCTTTATTATATCATTGGTAACTTCCAACTTCAAGGTAATATAAAGTGAACTGTTGCACAGTATGTAATTCCCTTGATTGACAGGTATCTCGTTTTCTCAACAAGTGAAGCAATTTGGCAAAGGCCAAGAGAGCTTTTTAAATTCCTACTGAAATTTCTTCAGACATCAGTTTACGAATAATTATCTGGAGAATACTCACATTATAAATTGTTCATGTTCAGGGTTTTTTCTAATTATTCATTAAAATCGAGGATAACGAAAGTCATCCGCGACTCATATATATTACGTTAGTGTTAAATAGTCATTTATTTTAGGCTAAAATAGGGTACATCCAAAAATATGGATGGTCTGAAGTGATCATTCGAGTCTCGTCATTTCGTTGGTATTTTCAAATGATTTTCAACAGTCATGAAATGTGGGGTTACTATCGGTAACCTTCATCTTAGTTGTGTCTATCACTCATATACATATTTCTCATGTAAATGAAATTTTTAGTTTTCTTTCCAACTTTAAAAAAAAATCTACTTTCAATATTTAAACGATACATATTATATTTGTCTTCTGATTTTTCACTCTTTTCCAATAGCTCTATATCGTAAACAAAAACGTGATGATGAAGGTCGTCGTCTATCAGCTGTTCTCCAAACATTACTTCGAGATAGTATTGACTTGGATGCTCTGTGTATAGTTGCTTGGGAACGTGTATTTGCTGTACGAGTTGAATTACGTGCTTTATCTTATGATGGAAATTTAGGAGATTGTGGTGCATTAGCTGCTGTCGCCGCTCTGGCAGCTTTTCGTCGACCAGATGTTTATGTTGATGATACGGGTAAAGTGAGTAATAGCTTTTTAAAAATTTGAGTTAATTTAATCCAGTATCGGTTAGTTGTTGATAGGTTGTTTTGGTTATGTATATAGTCTGTGAGTTGACTTATTGGTAGGACTCCTATTTATTGGTCTAAACTGGGTTGTGTGAACTGTAGTTTGAATAGGCAATCATTTATTGGTTGCACTACAATTTATACGCTTGACTTTGAGCTACATCTTTTCGCATAAGGGATTATGATATTACTCAACTACTCAAACCAAAGTGGCAAATGGTTCGAACCCAGCTTCCTAGCGGTTGGACGCTAAGTGCATTAATCGTTAAGCTGACTTTCTAACCAAGCAAAGCAATCCTTTTATGTATTTTATTTGTAAAAGTAACTGACTATTAATATTATACGATATAGTTTTGAAATCAATTTAATCCATCTGTCAGACATGCTTCGAATATTGACTGGATAACTTTGTGAATTGTACAAAAAGAAACTAGTCTCATCGGTCGAGTGCTAGTTCTAATTAGGTGTGACAACTTGGACCGAGCATATATGTGTCTGGTTCTACGTTGTAGCTGACTGGTTGAATGCTTGGACAAATGAGTCAATGCTTCAACTTAATATACATATTCATTTAAGACAAAAAACACCGAAAGATAAAGCAAGAAGGCGGTTCACTTATTTATTCATTTGTTTAAACATAAATATTGGTACAAAGGGGCACCAGATATATATGCGCCACACAAAAGAATGGGAAGAGGAAAGGAGTAAGAAGTATATGCATATATATATATATATATAACTGAGGAAAAAATAAGAGTAACGATGGGGGAAACTGAAATGTATAACCAGATCTCTTTCAGTTAAGTAAGTTATAACCACTCTTTATGAAGAAAGTAAAATAAAGTTACAGCAGAATCGCCACTGGCTTCTATTCTGAGCCATATCTAATAACGTCTCTAGCCACTGTGTTGCACCATCTCTTGGACCCCAACCAGGGAGTTGTGAAGGACCAACAGAAGCCAATCCTTTGCAGCTTTCTTTTTTATCACGACACCATGTCATACACTGACCACCTCTCTGTTTTTTCCAACCAGTCCCAGCGTCAGCAAATGCACGACGTGGAATTCTCTGGGACGAGATTCGTAGAACATGTCCAAGCCAACGAAGTCGGTGTTTCAAAATTCTACAATAGGTTCACGAGTGATGAAGTCACTAGAAAAATGAATCTCTTCACTTAGCAACTACTTTTTAACATTCAACTTCACTACCTAATCGTGTATTAATAATTTTTCCTTGTAATTTTTAAGTTATCATCATTTATTACATTTAAATTGAAAGCCAGTTGCTCCATTCTTACACCATATAAATTCAGGGTCTTTTTTCTTTTTGCAAAATCTAATAAAATATGCCCAATAAATCCGGTTGATGTCACAAAGTGTGGTGGTAAAGAGGAGAGACAAGTTTGGAGCGGGCTATTGTATGTAAATGTCTTATTCACGTATCCTGAGACATCCAACCATTAATTTTGTTTCTCATTTTGTGGTGTTAATGTTTTATCGTCATTAGGATGCAATCAAAATAACAATGTCAGAATCGCTATAAAAAGCAAGTTATGCTCACAGTCTTGTGTAGATTCTAATGATAGATTGAATTCCAATTGATTATATATGTGTATATTTCATTGTTCTAATTTTCAATCAGGTACTAGTCGATTTCGAGGCTAAATTTCGACCTAGAGTACCTTTAGGTATTCGTCGTACTCCAGTACTTGTTACACTTGGTCTAACTGCAGATGCTAAAGTAATTTTAGTCGATCCTACTGCTCGTGAAGAACTTATCCTTACTGGTGGACGTGTATTACTTGGTTTAACTAATACTTCTGAAATATGCTGCCTGTACACCACTGGATTATCTGTGCCTATTCAATGTTCATCACTTTCAAGGTATATATTTTATTATAAACGCATGTTTTTTCAAGCGTTCTTTATGTTCTCTTTATCGGATTCAACTTCAAGGTAGTCATTTCATTCAAATTTTTGTCATATTCTCAGTTGTGCAGGTTTTCGAGTATAAACTCACTGATAAATAAAGCTTATCTAAAATCTCAAACGGTTGAATATATTCTGAGTTTATTTATTTATTAGTTGAACACATAAATATTGGTACAAGGAAGCACCAGATAAATATGCGCCTCACAAATCTCATTCGATTTGTGTGCGGGCTGTGATACTACCCAGGTGCCCAAACTGAAGCACCTGGTTTTCTTAGGGGGACACCCGGAGCCTTTGACCTAAAGGTCTAGTCCACAAGACAGTGGAGCATCGTAAGGAGATGCAGTCCCATGGTAGCCGGTGACCGATAATTGGTTCATATGCCATTCGTTCCTTCTGGATACTGGAGCCGATGTGCACCATTGATTTGGAATCAGGGTTTATCAACTCCCCTAGGTGGATCCTCCACATCCACCAATCCGGTTAAAGCGCCGGAAATTCGCTTTTTGTCCTCTCACTTTTGTGAACAACACCGCCGCCACGAGAAGGCGGTGAGTAGGACTTCCCTGACAGAGGCTATTCGCGTGGACAAATGAGAGCATTTTGAGAGGAAGAGCGGACTCTCCCCACTCTCGTCCGTTTTCGGGGGTTAATGAATATGGAAATTATTCAACAACCTGGTTGGCGTTTTTTTAGCGAGTTGGTTTTCTACAGTATGGGGTCGCTAACCCCATGCCTAACCCTCCTCATTTACCGGGGCTTAGGACCGGTAGTAGCCCCCGGAGGAGATACAGGCGGAGTTTATTCAACAACCTACTGGTATGTTACTGCTTGAATAGTCAATTGACAATTAGAAATCAAGAAGGTTCATCAGGTGATTTTTCTTGTTAATAGCAGATAAATTTAAGCTTTATTGTGATTTGCAACCAAACGTAGATATACTTTGTGAGTAAACAGTTGTATGCTACCCAGATCAGTAAGCCAGTTCAACAATTCTTATATAAATATAATAATAATAATAATTAATGGCTTTATTCAATATTATAATCTGGTACAATATAGAATTCTCAGCACGAGTTATTTCAACAAGTTTTTTTTACCAAAAAAAAACACAAAACAAAAAAACCAGTAGCTACTGCGCCACCACAGGTCTTTTTATTGTTTGATCGATCCTGAAAATAGATATTAAGAGTTAAGCAGCTCGGGAATCGACATTTGATTAATGTTTATTCTCTCTAAAGCATATTGCCAAACACCACAATGTCTCTTATTGTACTTGTTTGTAATTTTTGCAGCGAAAGGACGTAAGCTTTTCATAAACGCGCCTTTATAGGTTATGCGATCAAGAGACATAATGATAGGTTAAAACCAAATTTTAAAAAACCCAGATAACTTGTTGAAATATTTAGATGGCAGAAACAGGTAGCCCAGGGATTCAAGCAGGCCGCACTTTTACGTTTAATTGTCAGTCAAATGAATGACGCTGCTCGGATCTTGTATGCGCGTTTCGGAGACGCAGCACAAATCGATGGTGCGAGATTCTAAAGTCCTAGCTAAGGAAGCCTGTTATCCTATTTGGCACAATGTTCGGACGTTAAAATCCCTACATGTAGTTTAGAGCGTGGTTTCAGGAGACCAGCAATAACGTTCCGTGTACTCGAATCGTTCGCCCTAGCGGTGCGAGGTGATAAAAGGACGTGAGAAGGGTTAGTCGTGGAGATAACAGAGTTATTAGATGTAGGAAGAATTCGAATGTGACCAACTTGGTCTCGTGTGCAGTTACGGGTATGAGGGCTAATATCACTTCCCGGCTGTCCATACCATGGGAGGGTATTTCTTGAGGGACCTGAAAAGGAAGTTGGATTAGTGTTGGTCTTAACTACCTGGGAGCGTGACCGCAGTGCCCAAGGGACAACTGCTTGAGGCCGGTCACGCACGGCCTTTTGTGGGTGATTTTTGACGTGTTGGCTCCGTTCTTCAAATAAGCTTACCGCCGGAGACGGAAATACGTGGGATAAGGCGAGGTATGGATTTTTAAGGTCGACCTTTTCTAACCCCACCCCTTCATGTGGGAAGGAAGCATCGCTGTTATGCTGGTTGTCTGAAGGAAACACCTTACTGCCGTCACACCTTTGTACAGTCGGCAGTATGACTTCGCCTTCGGACCTTGGGATTGCTACGTCTAATCTTACCGCTCTTCAACCGACCTGTCTGGCATGGTAGGACCTTGAGGAACGATTGTCCCATCCAGTATAGCTCGATTGGTTCATTACGATAGACAAGCCCGACCACCATGTCAAAGTAACAGCAACGGTCGGGACGTTTAATTGTACATACACGATAAAGAAATTGCTATATATATATATATATATATATATATATATATATATATATTGCTAACCAGTTGACGTTAGAGATGTAAACCATTGAACACTGATTGAGTAGTTTCAATCGTTTGGCGCTTGATGCGAGATTTTAAGGTCCCGATTTCGATATCCTGTGAAATTGTGTATAGGCGCCTTTATAAAGTCCCATCCTAGAACGAAGCTCCAGTTCAGTGATTCTTTGTTTTCGCTGGTTGTCTGAGGTCAGTTCGTGCAATGAACTCTAGATAAATATTTATTTCAACCTGTAGTACTACTAGTACTCAATACAGTGACTTGTTGAATATATTTTACGTGATAATTTTTTTTCCATCAACCTTTTAGGTGTATTCATTTAGCTAATTCCAAAGCAAAATGTCTTGTTTCATTAATTAATTGGGTCTTAGAAGGTTTATCTATTCAAAGAGAAGCAAATTTAGCCGCTGCCCATGCTAGATCTAGTGATCTCAATAACAGTGTATTAACAACATCAAATGCTCCATTAGTTTTATCCACTGCAACATTTCTTCTTGATAAAAATAATCAAATGGATCATGAAACTGGTTCATATAGAGAAGAAGGTGAAATTCTACCAGCAGATCATAATAATGATTCAGATTCAGATTTAGATAATGATGATATGGATGTTGTTAGTTCTGATGATGATGAAGGTAAAGGTCCACAATCTTTTATGAAATCAAATGTTAAACATAAAAAGGATACAAAACTTTTACCTTATGGTGTCATTGAAGTATCTAGTAGTAATATTGATCAAAACTCAGAAAAGGTAATGCCTAATTCTTCAGTAAATGACTTTGATGAATTTGATTCCATTAATATATATAATGCTAATTCTATGACTTTAAAAACTTCTAATCAAATATTTACTGAAGGATTTCAACAAAATGATCAGATTATAGATTCTGTATATAAAGAATCTAATGATGAGGATGAGGATGAAGAAGAAGATAATATTACTATATTGAATTTAAATTAAAGAAACAAACTATTATACTTTTCTGTATAGTACTTTGTTAATTAATAAATTTGCTTATTTGAATATTCATGTATATAGATATTATGACCTTTTTGGTTCCTTTTTGTTGTCTTTCTCTTCTTATCATCATTCATTGGTTCTTTTCTATTGATGACCCCGAATGCCCTGGTACGGCCGAGAGTGGGGAGAGTCCGCTCTTCCTCTCAAAATGCTCTCACATGGCCACGCGTATGTAGCCTCTGTCAGGGAAGTCCTACTCACTGCCTTCTCGTGGCGGCGGTGTTGTTCACAAAAGTGAGAGGACAAAAAGCGAATTTCCGGCGCTTTAACCGGATTGGTGGATGTGGAGGATCTACCTAGGGGAGTTGATAAACCCTGATTCCAAATCAATGGTGCACATCGGCTCCAGTATCCAGAAGGAACGAATGGCATATGAACCAATTATCGGTCACCGGCTACCATGGGACTGCATCTCCTTACGATGCTCCACTGTCTTGTGGACTAGACCTTTAGGTCAAAGGCTCCGGGTGTGTCCCCCTAAGAAAACCAGGTGCTTCAGTTTGGGCACCTGGGTAGTATCACAGCCCGCACACAAATCGAATGAGATTTGTGAGGCGCATATTTATCTGGTGCTTCCTTGTACCAATATTTATGTGTTCAACTAATAAATAAATACATAAATTTAAAGTGAAATCAACGGAATTCCAATAAATTCTAGAAATTTCTATCACATTAGCTTGCAACATTTAGTTTATGTATGATGCTAAGAAACATGTCGTATCGTTTAATAAATTAGAAGGGAATTCACTTTAGTTGAGGCTACATTGTTATTTATTCCGAATGATCCTTCAGAGTAATCCTTCACAATTGTAGTCCCTAAAATTCGAAATAAACTCTATATACAAATCATTTTCAGCTGGTCAGTACAGGTTGTTTTTGTTTTAACTTCAACAAATTAACTATTGTAAACCACTACATTCCGAACTATTCAATAGAACAATCTGGGCGTCGTCGCCTATGTTGTAGAGTATTTAAAAACGACTACCCTCTTTCCTGTCACATAGTGAAAGCAAATAAGCTCATGTAACTGGAGGTGAAAAATCATGAAAGTATACTAGTTATGCCATACAAATATGAAGAAACCAAAGTTGTGGTCTTTTGCACATTGGGTTTATTTACTTTGAAAAATTGCTTACCATACTGACTGAGAGATATTTATATAAAATGTCTAATATGATTATCGATAATTTATATTATCTGTCTGGTCCTGAGATTTCTCAAAGGCCATAAGATTATTCATACGTGAATAAAGGTAAAAACAGTTTGTTGCTCACTTGAATTCGGAACTCACAAATGGTTCAGAGTCAGCTGTCGACATAAATTAAACTGACAGTTCAAGCTGTCACAGCATGACAACAAGGAAGATTAGAAAATTGATAAGTGGAATAGTCTTCAAGGCACTGGGAAACTAAACATAAAAAGTATAGTTTGTATAAGATAGGGAATGTACATTACCCGTAAAATACCACAACCGTGACCAAATAATTTACTAGGCTGGACTTTTTTTACGTTAGATTACTTAGTTGAATGCTGAACAACTTACAGAAGTTCCTCAGGATCAAGGATGACTAATGAGAAGTGATCAGTGCATTCCGTGCGGCTGGGTTTCGCAGTAGATGGGTATTGTTGTACATTTTACATTTCTGACTAATTTTTTGTCTGAAATTCCATTTGTACTGACATCGAATGGGGCACTTCGCTTGGTTAACACAATAAGGTAAGCCCAGCAATGCATTTATCACGTGGTACAACTTTAACTTTACTTAAGTAATCACAACATTAACGGGGTAGATATTAGTAATGATACTAAACCCAATTAATTAAGGAACAAGTTAATTAAAATGTATAGATTGCTCTTTAAAAGGCTCACTGGTTTTCAGAATTCTTTGTGGTTATATGGCGTCAAAAGCGTAATTCGTAGAATTTAACTTGAACTACCTGTGTTAAAATTTTTACTTGTTGATACTTAATTAGAAATATTTACTTTTATTTCTGATAACTTCTAGGAGTCCGAATTCCTTATTATCTTTTTCTGGCAATCCTCTAATTTTTTTGCTATTTCACCATTTATGACTGTCTAAGTGATAAGTTACATGTAAATTAACGTTTCGATTGAGGGGTTCTTCTGTGTGTAGGTTATATTACATACGTTCTTCTGCTCGAAAAAATCCTCCCATATATAGATTTAGCATGAGAATAATCTTTTGTTTTCACCTCCGAAAGTAAAGTTGTCATTTTGGACTTTCTACTCTACATATCCCGTTTACTTTCGGCTCCAGATGAAATTGCTACTATTCATTTCACAAACAATTTGATTTCCTCAGTGTATTACCCCATTTATTGAACTGTTTGTATGACACTTGCTGCATATACTCATCAGCATGGCAAACGAAATCGTCTACTTTGATTTGATGAATAATATTGATATGACGGTCGGAGTAAGTGGTTTTAAAAACTCTAACCGCAAGACAAATCTTGGATACTAAGAACCTAGTTTTGTAGTCTATATGCGTTTTGCTGTTAGGTCTAGATATAAATGATCCAAATGGCTGTAGGTCGTTTATCACTAGCAGAAGGAAATGTTGTCATTAGTTAGAGCGGAACAGAATGAGAGGATTATCGTAGTATGATTGATAAAATATCTGATTTCAAAATGTTTGACGTCAACAAAAGGCACGAAGATAATAGAGAAAAAGACCGTAAATGAGAGGACTCAAACGTTACCGCTATTGATTCGGAGATTCAGAATTTATAATCTAAAGATGCGAGAGAATGTGAATTAGGGAGGACTAAAGGATATAAAAGCTGACTCCTACAAAGACTTTGCAACCGCTAACCGAAAAGTATTTTTTAATGGTTCTCGATGTGATTCACAGAATGTCTCAACAACTTCATGAAAATAACACTTGTCTAATAAGTGATAGGAAAAGGTCAAAATCCGCCCAATATTGCTGCGAGGAAATCTGAGGTATCATCTGATCCTAATCCAAAGGTCAGACAGTCCCATGAACGTTCGGATTTTTACCGATGGCGTAATCCCATGTACTCAACTAGAGTCACTATAAAATACCAGTCATAATAAATGACAATACGGACTGTGATGTCAATCTCTGGCTGTTTAGTTGTATTGATGGCATTCGAGTAGGAGTAATAAAGACATCTGTTGCCTGACTCCATGAGAGGAACTATACTGACACTCGGACAGATCTGATTTACCATCGGAAGACATAATAAAGAGGAAGACGATCTGAATGAATTGGTAACTTGACAATGAACCAGTCGTGACAACTTACGTCTGGTGACACTTTAGGCAGCCACGTCTTGATAGTAGATAAGTTACTCCTTTAAAAAGTTTGTGCACACCTTTCTTCGTTTATACTCAGTAACCTTCGTATAAGCGGCAAGTTGAAAATCAAAGGAATGCAGCTATATTCTACAAAAGAATCTTGAGGAATGCATTTTGATCAGAGTTACTTTGCTGGATGCAACATATTAGGGTTGGAGCCTCTTTGGAAGAAGATAGTTGGATCTAATCTTACATTTTTCCTCAAGCCGATACACCGATTATTATACTCCTTGAATTTCATTTTAGGCTTAAGTGATATGTTCAGTAATAAACTAAGAAAGCACTGTACATTTGTCGAAATACGGCATTACTGTAGATCTAACACACGACAAGAAGTCTTCCTACGTCAGTTTTCTGTCATTTGAAATAGACTACCCATTAGATTATGTGAAACGGACACCATAAGCCACTTGATTTATGGGATAGATGGAATTCTAGACACTTGAAAATATATCAATGTAAAGACTTGTAAAGACATACTTGGCCCACTGGATGTGCAAAATAACCTCACAAAATCTTTAGTATATTACAGTAGAGCCACTAATCTCCTCCCTTAAAAACTCTCTTAAAAGTGAAGAGCTGACGTATTTCGTCCTTTAACTATCTGAAAAATGTACATTACTTAACTTGGACTATTAATTTCTTAATATCACAAAAGCAGGCTAAGTAAATTTATACTCCATAGGCTACCGAATCAAAAGAATGGCAAAAAGTACACTATATTTCATAGGACACATTCAAATACTTTTAGCCACCTGTATGAACTTTTGTGGTTGGTTTTCACAGTAATGGTTATCTCGAATATGTTGGATATTCTTATTACCCTTTTATTCTGTTCATAATCGTCGTCTGTACTTATAGATGTAGACGGCCAAGTTTTTTACTGAGAAGGAAGGAACGCTATATGATGAATGTAAAATGTAGTTGCACAAAATATGGACCTGTTTTAGTCCCACCGCATACAGGAAATACTGGCAGCCACACCCTTGTTGGCTTTGTATGCTTTGCTGTTCAAGCAAGATAGACCCTGGACCCGATGTTTCTTCTGGCTTCGGCTAGAATGAATCTGAACCCCCACGTTTTGGTTCAAACTAAAGATCTTCCTTGTTAGATCCAGTAATCATTTTCACGGCCGCTGTTACAGCGTACTCTTCAGTAAATACTAGCTCATAAATTGAAGAAGCATGCTCCATATTAAAAGGCATACCATGTTTAGTCACGTTGCCGTTTATACAATGGTTGGTATCGCATTGAAAAAACAACTTTCCACTACGGATAACTTAGCAGGTTAAGAAACTTCTTAAACGTTGGAAAGTAATGGAATGTGATAATAGTCCAAAAATGTTTTTCTCTTATATGAAGATACGAACTTAGAGAAACGATGGAATCCCATTACGTTTGACACACGAAAATTCGTTGATATTGACAAGAAATGGTGGCACAAAAGCGAAAGCTTCATAAGAATAATTCAGTCAAGTGCTTTCTACCGACGATAGTAAAAGAGCGATGATCAGTCGTGATGATGTCAGTTTGCAGACGAATCATGTGGTTATGGAGAACAAGACTGTCTTCGATTAACTCAACATCTCAAACTGGATAAGTCCGTTTGTCTTGACACCGTTCATACTAGAACTATGAAAACCCTGACGGACATAACTGACGAAACCCTGACAATACTGTTTGATATATCTGTTAAGAGACTTGAAAGATTTGATGATCAGTGTGTTTTCTAAAGCGGGAAGTATAGACCTGATTAGTGACTATCAACCCAGTAGTCAATCGAGCGTAGTCGTCAGACTATGTGTGTTCACGATCTTTTATCAAGGGATCGACATAGTTTTAATAAAAGTTTATCCTGCTTAGCAAATCTGCTTATTGTGGGACAAAATTTGGCTGCAGTGAAAGGTGGAAATGTTCCGGTAGATGCATTTTTCACAGATCTAAGTAAAGTCCTTGACAAGGTCTCTAATTTGAGTCCAAAATTTAAACTGGAGAATTTTGGTATCAATTGTCAAATCACAAGCTGGATAATTAACTTTTATAATGATGGGAGACAACAACTACCGGTAACTGTGGCCGTATCAGCATAGAAACGTGCAGGAATAGGAGTTTTCTAAGGCATAATTCCAGGATATAAAAAAATTAAAAAGACCTTAAAAGCTTGAGAGTCATGATAAACAATGACCACGAAATTGCGAGTAGTTGCAAAGCTGCCACTGCTAAAATTTTCAGCGCCTTATGTGCTATTCGTTAGTAATTTCGAAACTTGAACAAAGGAATAATTACGATATTATATCGGATTTTCGTGAGGCTTCGCTAGGAATGCGAGATTCGATCAGCGAGTCCTTGTTTAAAGAATGAGTAAGATATGCTGGAACGACTTCAAAGGCGAGGTGCCAAAATGGTATACGACTTATTTGGACTATCCCTTGAAGACGGCCTGAAACACTCCAACCTAATTCCGTTATCTGCCGCAGGGGTTAATATAGGTCAACAGACCTCTTATACCTACTACTGAAAACGGGAGACCCGTTGTCAGTGGTCTTGCCACTTTAATGAGAATAATCAAGATGAAGGAAGTGATGCTCATAAATTTTCGTCTGTCAGCGCTGAATATATTATCGCAGTTCCATATCTGAATTTCGTTCTTAGGACCTGACCGCAAAGCATCTCTTAGTCCATACATCCGATAAACATTCGTTCTACAATAAAGGAGCTGCCTGTACATCGGTAGCAAGAAACATTAAAATATGTATATATATATATATATATATATATATATATATGTATTCATTTTGTGAGCATTATGACATCTGAGTAACAATTCTTTTATAACGCAGCATCCATATGATGCACTAACTTATACACTGCATAATTTATTTGCAATTCACCAATCAACTATTTATGCAGTAACATTTTGCTACCCTGCTTTGCAGGTAAACGTTTGCTACGACACTCGAAGAACAATAGATGGAGGGGTTTAACTTGAAAAATAATACGATATTTTCGAACAGTTTTATCTTGCATTTAAAATTACTTACCTCATATAAGCTATGGATTTTGTGGAGATATCATTATTTTAATGGTCGTAAAATTATCCTAAGCGATGGATGCAAATTCACCTCTGTGACCAATTTTGTGCAATTTCGAACGTTCTCAAAGGTTATAAACATGTAATGCAAGTATAATTGTTAAAGTTTGACCTGAAAATTGCGAAGATGCTTTGCTTTGGATGCACTATTTAGGATAATAAAATGATATACACTAAACATTTCAGCGAACGTAAAATTGAATTTCTGATCCCTCGTGGCTAATTTAATGACATGAGACACATCAGGTAGCAATAGCATGCTCGCGTGACTCAGTCCAGCAATCAGTGCCTTCGAAAATTAATATCACGTATTGGTTCGCCGTATCTCTATCTTTTTTACAACCTACATTCATGATACCCAGTTCCGATAGGTCGGTTGGAGAGTTGTAATGGACGTGCAACACAAATTACGGGTATTCAAGTGTATAAAGACTCAGAGCTTCCTCATTTAAGCTACCGATTCATCTTAAAGTCATGAATCTGACAGTGACATCAATAATTTCGTGGGATGAACGATTTCTTGAAGACACACTTCCGTGACTTATGTAATCCATGATCAATGACTGCGGAGCAATGCAGTGTTATATTTGAGTTTTCGCAGCCCTAGATCCATAGACAGCGTCATATATCATATGTCAACGGAAATCCACTTACGACGTGCCTGCTGAATTCGAGGGTAGCTCCATTCCTCCACCTACAAAATGATATTTGCTTTTGAAGATTTAGAAGTATGAAGTATGGGTCACGATTGATATTCATAATAACTAGATGAGATTTAGCAAACTAACATGTCTGGTACCATTGTGTGAGTTTCGGATATGGCAAATGTAAGTGGTCTTCCATGCAGTGACTACACTCTAAGAAAGAATTACCAACGCTAGGAATATCAGCGATTTCGAATCCAGGGTATTGTTATTGAATGATATATAGAACATGAGTTGATCCATGTTAATGATCTCGATAAGACATACATGAAGGTGAATAGGAAAAATGATAGAGATAGGAAAAACGGAAATTTTTGAAGTTAATTTTGATCATCCGTCTCCCCGGTAGTAGTCAGTGTAACTTCAGGATGTACATAATACTTAACAGAAACTTTAACAAAATTCATCGTGAAAGTTTCATTAAAAATAATTGTTTTCATTAAGATTTCTTTAAAATTTTTACTTCCTTTTGTTGTGAGAAAAAATTGATTCAACATTTTCGTACTTCTTTGAAACATCATTGTTTTAATGATGCTATGGTAACTATATAAGGACATGCAGCCCCGCTTTGGTCGAAATAACATTGAATTTTCAGAATCACTATCATGCCAGTATACAGGTTTGAAGGCGATGTAAACATAAACTGTGTAGGTTTTTAAAGTGCTGAATAATTCGAAATCACAAAGGTTTACTCTCCTGGAACATGGCTTATTAATCGAGACAATCTATATTTGACCATAGAGGTTTTTGGAATAATCAAAAGAACACGTTTGCTCAACGCTATTTTTCCACTTCTCATCCACGAAAAGTTTTCATTCGATAAGGTTTGTTAATCTGTTTTAAAGAAGATCAAAACAGACTTTTTATACTGCTCTTTCTGCCTGCAACGTGGTGGATAGATTAGAAGGTAAAACTGAGTATAGTTAATCACTATATATTAGATTACACTGTAACAATTGAAATAAGACAAATTGCAGATGTTTATCTTGGAGGAACACTTTTAGCATATTACTCGACAAATGCCAAGGAATTTTTCTCACCATGTTCAAAAATGTGTTTGAGAACTATTCCTAAGAGAGATTTGCTGATGCTTAAGACGATTGATTTCCCAGTAACGTAACTATTCATTTTAACACTTTTAGGGTGTTTCCCCGAGACTAGAATATTCTGTTAGTTCTGCTATCAAATGTCACCCAGCTTCGTGTTATTGCACTTGCTGTGTAAGTTCGAATTTATTCTAAATCAACTGTTTTAGTATTCCTCTCCACAGTGCTGCTGTTACGATCCGTGAGTTTACACAGTCGCTTATTTTTCAAAGTTTCAAAATACACGACTTAATGCACTTCTGTTATAAATGATTACTTTCAAAAAGATCCTATTGAAAACTAATTATCCTCCTATTTAAATAACAAAGGTAAGGTTAATAATAGATATCGGCATGGGTTACTTACCAAACTTGTTGATCAGTCTTTCAGCACATAATATTGATACACTGGGTGAAAGTTTAGGGACGTTTTGAGCTTTTAGATGTTTATATTTTCACATGGTTTGCATTACTAATTACAGTTGATCAATCGAAGTAAGTATGTCAACTACAATATTTAACTTGGATGATTAAAGTTCGAGTGTCGTTAAATTCAATATCAAATTCCTAGCTGTATGCCAATTTCACTCGTTGGTTATGTTTTGTACAAGACTGAATATTGTATTTCGAGACGTTAGACGGAAACATTCTTTTCCGTAAACAACTTCCATTGCAGTAAGTGAGTAACCTCCCAATTCAGTCATACACGAGTGAAATAAAATATCACATGATCTCTGTTTTGTAAGCTGTTCCCGAATGATCATACACAAACATCCCACTAGAGTTGGACGTCATCAGGATAAATTTTATTCATTAAATAATTTTTATCCTTCGTAACAACGACTATCAAAATAGTAAAATCGTTAAAGTATACATGGTTGCCACAATAATACTAGTACACCTCTGAAAAGACTAGAAGTGAGAGCATAAAGCTTTGGTTAGTAATTCAAAACTTGATATAGTTAGCTTTCCGAAAAGTCTAATTACTTAAAATTTTAATTTTTACAGTTGCTAAAATAGCTCGTTTTTATTTGAATCTTGAATTTTACATTTTGAGTTGAGCAATTATTCAACTTCTGATTGACGTTTCGAAACAAAGACTCACTTTAAGTGTATCAAGACATGCTTTCAGACTTTATTAACAATATAAAACTGGAGACCAGAAGTTCTGGACAACTACTAATGAGCTTAAAAATAATTTCAACCGAAAAATAATTTGACTACCTGAAAAATTTACCACCTTGAGATATCATCTATGTCTTTTAGCTTCATCCTTTATAAGAAGCTAAATCATAAAGCAGTCCGATTTCATTTCCATTCACGTTGCTAAGTGCATTCATATAAACGTTATGGAGCCTTACCGTTCAGAGATGTTTACTTTGTTATGCATACGTGGCTTTATTAATCAAACTAAAAATCAGTCTTTGTATTTGAGTTTCTAGAGGTAAATCGACGTGAATTTTTCATTTATTGTGGCTGAAGTTGTTATAAATGAGAAACCAATGGATGAGAAGTGGGGTTTTTGGATTCTGTAACCTGACATAATGGGTTTTTTCTTATATTTCGTATAAGATAATTTAGCTTGAAAAGCACTTTTAAAGTAATCTCTTTAAGTCGATGGTCTACAGCCAAAAGCTAAGGAGTGATTTTTCATTATGTCAATAAAAGTTCTGACATTTTCCATTTTATAAAACAAGAATTTATAGACTTGTTTATTATGTATCAAGAGTTATTATACATATCACAGCATGAAGTTACTTTCATGAACAATCACTTAAGTGTATCTTTTATTTTTAGATGCCTTTACAAGCCAATGACACCGACACCAAGTTATCATCGAGCCACAGTTAACAGTGCTTTGAGATGCCGTTATCCTGAATCTGATGGGTCTAAATACACTATAGCATCTGATACTGCTAGTCATATAGCGAAGTCACAAAGTGCTTCAAGAACCTCTAGAAGCCCAAAGAGAGTAAGGTTCACATTACTTTTGGTTGCTTTCAAGAGCGTAATTTTATTGCATTTCAATGGAATAATATTCATTTATTATCATGTTTACTTTAAATAAGATAACTTAAGAATCGATTTTTAGCTTCATCTTGCAAATAATATTTGTTCAGTAAAAAGAATAATTTTCCGATTCATTTTGTTATTTATCCGATTCTAAGGCTATATTAAAGATTAATTTATTTATTTGTTTGTAAATTTTTTGTTCTGTTTTAAGAGACCCAACGTGAATGGACCATATTCGTATAGATCTCAATGTCGACCGAGATCATTATCTGCGCGTGGTTATCAAAGTGAGTTATGTTTCATTAATAATATTTACTATTGTTTCGCATACAAATACAAAATTACATTTTGGTGCATTATCTAAACGACAGTATCATAGCTTGAGCGAAAGTGGATCTAACATTGTCAAAGTTCTTAGTGGAAGTATCCACTTGTTGTACTAGAAATATAACTGACTATTTTTCACAGATATCAACTAGATGTTTGAGAATTAATGCCAAATACATATTTGTAAAAGCATTGGCTTTGTATTTTTGTCTAAAACTAAGTGTATTCAAGGGCGAATATCGCATTGTACATAGGTACTCAGTAAATGAAAGATGTGGATAAATAAGTAATATATAATAAGATATTATTATTATTATTATTATTATTATTATTAATGGCTTTATTCTATATTATAATCTGGTACAATAAAGAATTCTCAGCACGAGTTATTTCAACAAGTTTTTCCCAAAAAATAAAACCAAAAAAAAAAAACAACAACAAAAAACAGAAATAAAATATAAAAAAGGTTTAAGAAAATCTGAGTTTATACAAATTATCGAATATGAGACATGTTTAAGAAGACAGGTTATTTACTAGGTCAACTCTAACAGCCTGTTCGTCACAAAGTAAATTAGCTAAGTAAGGTATTACAGAACTTTTATAGATTTGCTTGCGTGCATAAATTTTAATGTATTTACGTCTCGTTCTACCAGAAGATATACAAGGAGAAAGATATGAATGAAGCGGATGGTTAGTATCTGATAAGATAACACCTGCAAAGAGTTTGCAAGACTTAAGATGTCTATCCACAAGCATATTAACAATGACTTCAAAAGATTCACCACATACCTTGCAAATTGCCTTCAACACTCTACGCAAAATAGCAAAGTCTTTTCTCAAAAGCCCAGGAAAGAATAATGGAGAACAATATAAAATAATAGGTAATATGCAGGAGTTTACAAATTGTAAGAGTAAATGGCGAGTAATCCCAAAAGCATGCAGCCTCTTTATGTAATATGTCAAACGGTAAACTTTTTTCGATAACAGCAAAACATGAGAAGACCAAGAAAGATCAGAGGAAAAAAGGACACCAAGATATTTGACCTTCGACACTGTGTTTATTAAGGAGTCTCCAATGGCACAAGCATTATGGGATCCCAAAATAGAGCGTAGGTTCTGTCCATGTCTCAAGCTAAAATTAACAGCTTGACATTTAGATGGATTGAGTAAGAGACCATTACCAACAGACCACCTTTCAATACGAGATAAAAACTCATTCATTTCTATAGGATGTAAGGAGGTAGAAATTGGCATACATACGGTGAGGTCGTCCGCATATTTTACAAAGGTGTTTTCTGTGGAAGATGGCAGATCATGCAAAAAGAAAGAGAAGAGTAGAGGTGAAAGAACAGCTCCTTGTGGCACACCTACAGTAGACAGTAGAGATGTTGAACACTTTCCTTCAAAGACAGTGTACTGTTCTCTTCCAGAAAGGTAGGAACATAGCCAATTGGTTATCCAGCTGTCAGTATCGACGCTGATCAGCTTGTTAAGTAAGGTGTGTCTTGGAATAGAATCAAAGGCAGAAGTAAAGTCCACATATTGACAATATGTGGAGAGATTTTTCACTGAAACAAAACACGAAAGTATGGAACAACGTGAAAGTTGATATTTGAAGACGGATAAGAAGATGAATGTATCTTGTAAAGAATTTGTTGTCATTTTACTTTTATCCTTCAATGAAATCAAGACTTTTGGTTTTCATTCTTTTTTGTGCTTAAATTACATTCCAATTTTGTGTATTTAGTAGTGGATTAAAATAGAATTGAGTTTTTTATAATCATCTTTAGAGATATTTTTCAGCTAGTTGCTTACGTTAGTTGATAAAATTGAAGTGATATTAAGGAGGTGTGACGACATTAAGGTTTCTCCCTCGGAAAACCAGCATAAAAGCGATGCTGCTTTTCCACAAGGAAGGGTGCGTTTAGTAAACCTTGACCCTAAAAATGCACGCCTCACCTTATCCCAAGGATTTCGGTCTCCGGCGGTAAGGTCCCAACAAGTACGGAGCTAATACGAAAATTATTCACAAAACGGTCGTGTGTGACCGGTCTCAAGCAGTTGTCCGTTGAGCACGACGGTCACGCTTTCATGTCACTAGGATTAACTCTAACCTCAGTTACCTCTCAGGTACCTCTAGAAGAACCCTTCCACGATATGGACAACCGGAAAGTGATAACCACCCTCATACCTCTAACAGCGCTCAAGGTCACTGTATTCACTTTCTTTCGCTAAACCTTAATTAAGTATTATCTAGAATACGAATAGGAAGATGTGCCTAAGAACGTACATAACTGGCGTTGCAGTGACGGATAAAATAGTACAAGAGCAGTAAATCAGTTGATGCACAGCAAATTATTTTTATACAAACTTGTTTAACGGAATTTTTATATTAGGTTGTACGAAGTTTGTCTAGTGAAACATTATTCTGAATGAAAACATCTCGAGATTGGTTTTAGTTTTATTTCTAAACCTATATTCCTCAAAGTCAATTCGTTTAAACATTACTTCATTATCAATTATAAATTCTTTATTTGAACACATCCCTGATATTGTACTTAGTAGATCTTACTAGCATTCTCCAGCATTGGTTGAAGAATGCTGGTGAGCGGCCTATGCTCCTCCACGAGGGATAACAGGCGTAAGTAAGGTCTTACTAAACATTTGTTTCTATAGGAAAAGTGATTTCGGAATAGCTAGTTCATCCTCTGAGTAAATTTCATGATTGAATAAATATAAGTACAAAGTATTATGAAAAATAAGTTAAACAGAGTTTCTTATTAATTAAATCCAACCATCTAACCTTAACTTTTGGGGATAAAGTTGACTATTAACTAAATGAATTTCATGATAGATCTAGTGAATTATCATTAATGTTTCTACTACACAAATGTTTATTTATTTATTTAAACATAAAAAAATATTTGGTACAAGGAGGTATCAAATAGATATGCGTCATATAAATCATTCGATTTGTATGAGGGCTAGGATACTGTCCAGGTGCTTAGACCGAAACAAGGGGTTTTCTTAGAGGGTCACAACTAGGTCCTTTAATCGAAAGATCTAATCAACAAGACAGTGCAGATATGTTAGTAGATGCAGTTCCATGGTAGCCACTGAGCAACAACTAGTTTATACTCTTTTTGTTTCCTTAAAATTCTGGAGCCCATGTGCACCATTGGTTTGGAATTAAAGTTTTCCAACTCCCCTATGTGAACCCTCTGTGTCCATCAACCCGGGTAAAGCACCAGGCATCCACTTTTCGTCCTCTTAATTTCGTAAACAAGAGTAATGCCTTGAGATGGCAATGAGTAGGATTTCCCTGAAAGTGTTTGTATGCACATAGTCATGTGAGAGTATTTCGAGGAGGGAGAGTAGATTCTCTCCACTCTCGACCGTAAAAAGGTATTTGCAGGCACACAAATGTCTACAGTCCAATGAGGGAAAATCATCAATGTTTGTTTACCATTCCCCTGTGTTTTTTTGAGGGGGGGGAAGCGGAAATGTACATTTATACAATAAAAACTTATTTAGTCTGACTTCATTAAAGTAACTAACTGTCTTTAAAAATAAATTTTC
Source organism: Schistosoma rodhaini (assembly GCA_944470415.2). NCBI lineage: Eukaryota > Metazoa > Platyhelminthes > Trematoda > Strigeidida > Schistosomatidae > Schistosoma > Schistosoma rodhaini. The sequence goes on from OX104044.1 coordinate 1,501,720, forward strand.
ATTTTTTAAAACCTTTCAGATTACAATGAAATTTCGGTAAGTTCTGTCTTGATTCATCTTTTTTCTTCTTCATTATACTACTAATTTAGTATTTAGTGTATATTATGTAATTGAATTTTTTAAAAGTGTCCTATTGTGGGGCTCCTCAGAAGTGCGCATCCATGATCTCGCCTCGCGAACGAGATTCGAACTCAGGACCTACCAGTCTCGCGCCAAAGCCCTTAACCGATAGACCACTGAGCTGGCATCCATGGTGTTAATTTCTAACTTCAACGGCCGTCCAGTGCTTCAAGGTTTTGCTCTGGTGGTTTAGCTTCAATTGACTCACGCTATATTTTATGAAAATAAACATCTACCTCAATCTATGATAAGTAACATTTCTTTCCTGATTTCATGAATTCAGTCAATTCAATCACAATCATCTCAGAACGCTGGTACATATATCCATTAATTCAAGTTGCCTAGTCCTATCAGTATATGAAGAGATGAAATTATTAATTTAGATGACAGAGTATTAAAGGTATCAACATTAGTATCAGTAAAAGTAGATTCAAGAAGAATGAATTGATTGAGTAAAGACATACGAAGTGTCTCTAGAATTCAAGATCTATGGGATGACATATAGAGTAAACTTATCTGGTCCATTGAGATCAATTCTTAGTTATATTATTAGTAAAGAAAAACAAAAGGTATTCATTCGGATAATATAATGATTACTTTTTTTATACTTTAATTTCTTAGTTGAATTCATGAATCAATTGAAGCTAGACCACCATGGGAAACCTGGAAGTGTTGGACGGCTGTTTTGTCCTAATCTGAGACTTCTCAGAAGTGCGCATTCATCATCCCGCCTTGAGAGATTCGAACTCAGGACCTATCAGTCTCGCTCCGTTCAGTGTTTCCAGGTTTTCCATAGTGATCTAGTTTCAGTTGACTCATGGATTCCACTATAAAATTACTAAAATCTCATAATTTACATCTTAAATTCTCTGTGAATTTCTTCATCTTACAAATCTAAGTTGTAGTTATAATACTTTCTTTTATTAAGACAAAGTTGATTAGAAGTTATTGTATTGTTACCAGGGTAACTTAAATGATAGTTTTGAAAAATCGATTAAGATATAGACAAAAGATTGAAAGATTTAAAATAGATGATTACATAATTAGGGAAGTAAACATATTCAACTTTATTTTCACTTAGCATTACTTGTTTGAATCTTCCCATTGATGTTTAGGACTGCAACTGGTCAGCCTCTTATTAGCATATGTGCATACTGTGCGTATTGTCTCGATATAGCCTTATTTCACAAGCATTATAAGCAAAAATGGATGGTGGCTAGCAGTGGAATGGAGGAAGCACGTTTCTTTCTATTTGGGACTCGTCGTCTGGATGTACTTGCATCTTAGAGTTGATGTTCACTCTGCGAGGGACTCGAACCCAGCACCGTTCGCTTCAAACTCCATCGCGTTATCCACTCATCTACTGAGTTCTGTGCAATGGAGTGAAGTTGAAATTTACTAAGTATTATTTGTTTGAATCTTCCCATTGATGTTTAGGACTGCAACTGGTCAGTCTCTTATTAAACTTTAATTTATTATATAACAAAACTATGAATTAGAGAAAATCTGGAGAAAAGGAATGACCAAATTAACTAATTGCTTCGTTACTAGGACAAAATTACTTACTTGTGAACATATAAATCTACTTCCATATACTTTTTAGTTATAGTTTTAGTAAATTCGAGAATATTACAGTCTCCAATTTACCTGCTTAACATCCTATGCGAATGACATGTCTGTAAGTCACACTGCTGACAGGAGTTTGTGGGACCACTGAGCACCAGGAGTTTTTTTGAGGGCCACAGCCGGAGCATTCAACCTAAAGCTCTGATCCATAAGGCAGTGGAGCAACGTAAGGATATGCAGTACCATGGTAACCGGTGACCAACAATTGGTTCATACGCCATTTGTCCCTTCAGGAACCTGGAGCTCATGTGCATCATTGGTTCGGAATCAGGGTTTTCCACCTCCTCTAGGTGAACCCTCTATGTCCACAAACCCGGGTAAAACGCCAGACATTCGCTTCTGGTCCTCTCAATTTCATAAACAACAATAATGCTGTGAGGAGGCAGTGAGTAGGACTTCCCTGACAGTGGTTGTATGAGCTTGGCCTTCCGAGAGGATTTGGAGATGGAGAGCGATTTGCGATAATGATGAACTGCGTTCTATTGCTTGCTGTGGATAACTGTCTGACTCCGGACAACACTGAACTCCCTTAGTTGCATCCTTTACTACAACTCCTGAAACTGTACCTCGATATCAGTCACTACTAAAATTTGACAATTGTTGGTGTATGGAATTAACGGAGGAGTCCCCTATTACAATAAAACAGACACCCACTATTTCAAGGTTTCCAATGATTATCGTACTAAGATTAGTTGATGTATATTCTATGAAAATTCAACAGTTTTTTTGATGAAGTTTTGTTATCTGAGCTGGATGATTTGGTCGTGGAGCTTTCATCGTTCTATTGAACAACATCATCAGCATAAACTTTACATAGATGTGAAATTTTAGAATTTCTTCACATATGACTCACAGCTTGTTCTGTAGACCTTGATATTAATGTCCATAATTTTTCTCATTGAACAAACATAGAAACTAAAAACCAAACCTATGGGATATACAACCAGTATAAATGAGCAAACAATGATAGATTTATGATCAACAAGGATCAATCAACATTAAGATCTACAAAACAAGCTATAAACTATATGTGAAAAAATTAAATCACTTCACTTCTATCTGAAGTTTGTATTGATAATGTCATTCAGAAGAACAATAAAGGTTCTACGATCAAACTATCTTGTTTAAAGAACAAAACTCCGTCAAAGCCATTCACCTAAGCTACAAATCTTCGACACCATCTCAAAAATCATTAGTTTCATGGAATTTCAATATATAAAGTATGATTAATGAACAAAATATTCAACAACCGTTCAATGATTAAAGAAATAAATTATTTTTTTGATTGATTTTAAATATATACCTGTAAGGATGGCTCGTTGGCAAACTCAAGGATGCCTCAAAAAGCCCAGAAATAACCGAAGACATTCTATCCAATCACCACTAGAGGAATATCCTAAAATATTGACTTATGGCTTCTATATTGAGTGAATAAGAAGGACCCCCTAAGTACCTATTGGCTATCCGAAATGATGATTTACTTTTAACCAAAAAAACTATAAATACATGAGGTTCTTGTATATTCCTACTTACTAATCTTCTATCTCCTCATTTTATGACTTTGGAGGGTTCTAACGTTCGAGTGCTCAAGTATTACACGACATACTAAGAATCTAAATTCTAGATATAACAATACCATTATTGAAGTTGATACAATTGTTACTTACTTACTTACTTACTTACTTACTTACTTACGTCTGTTACTCCCAATGGAGCATAGGTCACCGACTAGCATTCTCCAACCCACTCTGTCCTCTCCCTTCCTTTCTAGTTCTATTCAATCGTTCTTCATTCTTCTCATGTCTGTCTCCATTTCTCGGCGTAATGTGTTCTTTGGTCTTCCTCTTCTCCTTTAACCTTCAGGATTTTATGTAAGGGCTTGTCTTGTGACACAGTTAGATGCTTCCCTCAATGCGTGTCCTACCCACTTCCAGCACTTCTTACTGATTTCTTCCTCCACTAGATGGACTCTAGTTTGTTGTCTCTCACAGTAACTTGTTGCTGATAGTGTCTGGCCAACAGATCTGAAGTATTTTGCGTAGACAACTGTTAATAAACACTTGTATCTTCTGGATAATGGCTTTCATAGTTCTCCACGTCCCCGCCCCATACAATAGAATTGATATAATTGTACCATATGATTAATACTACTTAATAATAATAATACAATCAATAAAAATAAGCCAATCATATGACTGATATAATCTTTATTATTGTTTTTTTTGTGTATTTTATTAGCCTATTAATTCATTATCTACATGGGATCTTCGTGAACGAACAATTCGAGATGCACAAGATCGCAGGTAGTTTATCATTATTGTACTCTTCATCTTTTTTTTTGTAAATGGGAAACAAAAAAAAAACACATAATAATGTACTTTAATAATTAATTGCATTTTAAGTTTATTGAAAGAAAAACGATAATCAATAATTAGACACCATGGTAACATCATCTTTCAGCTGAATGATAACAATTTTAGGTTTATTCTCTCTCTCACCCCCCCCTCTCTCTATATATATATATAAAGTGAATTGAATAGATAAAGCCAATGTGATTTATAATTCTTTAAGGTTGATTTATATATATATATATAAAAGAAACGTTAACTGGCTTTTAGCTTAGTTAAGAGTGATATAAGCTGAATATGTTTCAATGCTCTATTAAGTCTAATTATAAATTTCTTCAATGAAAAAAGAGGAGAAGATATTTAATGGGGGGTGGGTTGGGTAGGGTATCAGTCGATACCTAGTTACTTAATCAGTCATAGTCTTAGTAACTAAGATAAAAATGATGATGTTTATTACTGTATTCAATGATATACTTCTGATTGTCAGTCAGTCAGTCACAATATAGAACTTCGTACGTACGTACATCAGTTCAAGTTGCCATAGTGGTAGAAGTAGTAGGGGTTTAAGCAGTAATGTGAAAGATTAGGGTTTGAAGATGTTATTGAAGGAGTATAATCCAATGAAATAAATTTGGAAAGAGAAAAAGGACAGAGACATGAAGAATTCAGATAATAATTACGGAGAACAGAAATAGTGGATGCACCTGCGCCATAGCAAACAATTTTGAGCCATGTCATTCAAGGTCTATAACCATCGAATGCTAGTGAAGAATGTTTCGTACAAACGAAATTCCATGTCTTCTATTCATGAAACTAGTGACTGGTCAGAATCAATCCATAAGAAATTATATAAAACAATTGTAAACAGCTATCCAAATGTCTACCACTTGATTAGCTCTTATCGCACGTTTTTGACATCTGCCATTCCTTAAAATGATAGACAACAACAATGTAGTAGTGATAGTGTAATGAACGAGAACATAAATGGGGACAATTGAATGTATTCTAATACAAAACTACAGAACATCTTAGTAAAATCTTAGAACCATACGGTAAATACTTCATTTGCAAAATATCAATCAATCGTCTCAGACTTCATCGTTCTTTCGTTTCCACGCCAATCATTCTGTGTTCTCGTTCTCATTTCTTTAATCTTTTTAACCTTTTGCCACTAGGCATTTCACTTTCGTTTGCTGATACATACTACTTATATCTATCAACATCAGTAGCACACACCACAATAGTAAGCCATCTTAAATCTTACAGATCTTTAGCTTCATGATAAGTTATCGACTTTTTCATATTAGGATATAAATAATGCAAGTGACTAATCAGAAAATTTAGTCACTTAGAAAAGATCCGGAACGCCGAAATTTACTAGAAAGTTTATGCAGTTAGTAAGTGGTGAAGAAGATTTGTAACTCAGCTGAATGATTTAGATAGAGTTTTGTTCTTTGAGCTCCACGACCAAACTATTCAGCTCAGAGAACAACACACCATCCAAATTGTTTTTCAAATAAGCTACCATCTTACGAACCAGATATATATTTTAATAAAATGTATACCGGCTCAGTGGTCTATTGATCAAGTGCTCTGGCGCGAGACTGGTAAGTCCTGGATTCGAATCTAGCGAGTGTGGGATCGTGGATGCGCACTGCCATTGAGGAGTCTCATAATAGAACGAAACGGTCGTCCAGTGCATTCAGGTTTTCCATGGTGGTCAAGCTTCAATTGATTCATGATCTCAACTTTATAAAATGTAAACTATAAAATTGATTGATTATCGTTCTTTTCTTTTTTTCTTACAATGCTGTTCACTCCAATTACTTCTACTATTACCATAACAATAATCAATATCAATCAGTGATCGTTATTGGCATTTGTATAGATTTTGGCAAAATGAATATGATAGATTACGTTTACATAGATGTTAAAGTAAAAACAAGATGATTGGATTAATTGGGTTCTTCCTTAAAGAAAAACTTTTAATGTAGATTACTATTACTTTTACTATTGGAACTTGAATCTATTCTCTTTCACAGCATTATCCATTTAGATAGAATTACATTATTTTATATGTATACTATTGGTCTGTATAATACTTGTACAAGGTACTTGTCAGGAACAAAAACACATAGAAAAACAAATGTTCATTTTGTTTTTCTTTTTAGTTCTACAGATTATAATTGAAATAATTGATAACAATTTTGATGACATATATACTACTTAATTTTTATTTAGATCTACAATAGATTTTTTTAGTATTAATTATTATACTACTGATTATACTGATTACTTATAAAAGAAGAGTGTGAACACTTTATTATTATTATTATTGTATTTTTTTAAAAAAAAGAAACATTCTTTTACATCTTTATTTTCTATATTCTATAAACATATCTATACACCATTTTATTAATATAATGTGCCTTAAATTCAAATCATAGAACTGATGAATAGATATACTACTGAAATACATCTATCTAGTAAATTCAACGAAGAAAACAACGGAATAGAAGTATTATATTAAGATTTATAAAAAAATTATCTTCTATACAATAATAACAACAAAATGAAGACCAGATTTTGAATTATCTAGTTCATATTTAAAATAATCTATGGTATTTTTATCCTTATTTTCTTTCGATTTCATAATGATACTGTTTACTACTTATTATATGATATTTCAGTAGTATAAAATTACAAACTAAAAATGTTTCTATGGATATATATTTAATTTTTGAATGTATGAATTAGTAATGTTTTAATTATGAAATTAGTGTAATAATAATAATAATGAAATATAAAGATTAGTTTCATAAATTTGTGTCATTCATTCTTTACAAACAACATATAGGATCCGATTGGGTTATTCGAAATCCTCCCCACCTTTAGTCATAATTGATATTAATAGAAGGGTACTGAAAATTGAAAAATTGATATACAATAAATAGTAGTAATAATAATAACAACAATATTCACTTCGGGCTTGTCTTGTGACGCAATTGGGTGATTTACTCAAAGTGTGCCCAATCCACTTCCAGTGCTTCTTACTGATTTCTTCCTCCATTCGATGGAATCTGGTTTTTTGTCTCCCACAGTAACTTGTTGCTGATAGTGTCTGGCCATCGGATCCGAAGTATCTTGCGTAGACAACTGTTAATAAACACCTGTATCTTCTGGATGATGGCTTTCATAGTTCACCACATCTCCGCCCCATACAGTAGAATTGTCTTCACATTTGTGTTGAAAATTCTAACCTTGGTGTTGGTTGACAATTGTTTTTGAGCTCCAGATGTTTTTCAGTTGTAGGTATGCTGCTCTTGCTTTGCCGATCCGCGCTCTCACATCTGCATCTGATCCACCGTGTTCATCAATGTTGCTGTCCACATATGTAAGACCATGATTGGAATCTTGGAATTACTGGATGGCTGTTTTGTCTTAGTATTAGACTCCTCAGCAGTATGCATACACTGTCCCAAGTGCGGGGTTTGAATTCAGCACCTTCGGTCCCCCGCTCGAACGCTTAGCTTCTAGACTACTGAGCTGGTATTCAACTGTGTTAATGTCTAACCGAAATTGTTTAATTCAAATCACAACAATTTATATTTATTTAAAATCTAATTAGTTATTAAGACATAATAGGGAGAATAATTTACTAAGGTTATCTTTGTAAAAGTCATATATAAATAATTGGTTACAGATTTTATTAAAAGTGAATGTAGAAACCTATACAAACGTACAATACACAGTACACATACAACTCCTTAACATCAGTTGTTATCCTTTGAAGCAAATAATAAATGACTGGTAATCTGGAAGATAACTACAGAATAAAAATGAGTGAATTCATTAACTACCGTAATTTGATATCTTTTATGTTTGTTATAATTTGTTCCAATACTCCAGATTATTTGAATATACTGATAACGGTCTTTGGAAAAATTATAATTATATTACGACTAGTACTACTACCACTACTACTACGACTAGTACTATGACTACTATTACTACTACTACTACTACGACTAGTACTACTACCACTACTACTAGGACTACTACCACTACTACTACTACGACTACTATTACTACTACTACTACTACTACTACTACCACTACTACTAGGACTACTACCACTACTACTAGGACTACTACCACTACTACTACTACTACTACTTAGTTTGAATTTTTGACGACTGACGTTAATTAAATCTGACTATTCTGAGAACCTATTGAATTATGAAATTTGAATATATAACTGAGTCAAATAAATATAGATTGAGGTTTTTTTACCAGATTGATTGGTTTATAATATAGAGATTTCCAGTGTTATCTCTGTTTAAGCGTTATTATATTTACATCTTTTAACACTATGAACTTATTTTGATTCCATGCTTTCAATATTATCTCCATGGTAAATCTCTTTTAGTTTTATAAGAGTTGAAGCCATAGCTTTGAACAACATATATCAAATTACTATCTATGATTATTCAGTGTATATATTACCAATACTCATCTTGGTATCGTTTGTTTGTAACATTCTATACAAGCAAACAATATCAAGTGAATTTAAACTTTACCCTATTACTCAAGCAGATGGTTATCAGGATTCAGTAGGTAAGTGGATAACAAGATCACGTTTAAAGCAAACGGTACTGGATCCGAGTCCTAGATTGAATGTCAACTCATGGATGTAGGTACATTAAGCTGATCAGTTCAAAATAAGACGAAACAGGCATCATGGATTCCACTGCTAACCATCATCCATCTTTGCTTATAATACTCATCTACTTATAAATTATAATCTTTACTAAAATCTTTGTACTTGGGCAAATTATCATAAAAATGTACTTTTAATAGTAAAAAAAATAGTAATGGAAACGATAGGCCATAATCATAATAATAAATTATACTCATTGGAATAATTACAAAAAAGTACTTTTTAAAAAAAAATTCAGGTCAATGAATCAAGTGTGGATAGATGGATAGATGGATGAATGGATGGCTATCTTACAAAGTACAATTAGGGATCTTTGATCATAATATTATTGGTAATAGAAATGAAATGGTACAATAAATGACAATATACCATAATTATTATCAGAAGGGGTTTTTGTGGAGATTTCAGTATTTCCATAGTTGAAAGCATAAGTCAATTGAAGCTAGACCATTATGGAAAACTTGGAAGCACTGAACGGCCGTTTCGTCCTATTGTGGAACTCCTCAGCAGTGCGCATCTACGACCTCGCCTCACGAGATTCGAACCCAGGACTGTTGAACGGTTGCTCAACTTCGTGGATTGATTGGAGTTAGACATAAACACTACCGGATGCCGGCTCAGTGGTCTGTCGGTTAAGTGCTCTGGTGCAAGACTGATAGGTCCTGGGTTCGAATCTAACGAGTGCGGGATCATGGATGCGCATTGCTGAGGAGTCCCATAATAGAACGAAACGGTCGTCCAGTGTTTGCATGTTTTCCATGGTGATCTAGCTTCGATTGACTCACGCTTTCAACTATGGAATATACTATAAATTCATTGAAAGTTATTATACAACAAGATAATTCCACAGTAAGATGTGGATATTGTAAAGAATTCATGTTCAGCATTCTTGAACATGAAAATATTTAATATTAACGATTAACTTTAGCCAGACAAACAGTAAAATAAAAAAATACTGAACATATGTTTTGTTTGGCAATGAAAGCACTTCATAGTGAGCATATATATCTTCTTTAAGGATTGTACTCAGGAAATTTTGAATTGGTTGTGAGAACACAGCTTCCAGCTGAAGAGAAAATTAGGAAAAGCCGTTGGAAGTGGATAGGACATACGCTAAGAAAATCATTAATGTGCATTACAAGGCAAGCCCTAACTTGGAATCCGGAAGGGAAACGGAAAAGAGGAAGGCCAAAGAACAAATTACTCCGGGAAATAGAAGGAGATATGAAAAGAATGAATAAAAACTGGAAGGAACTGGAAAGGATTGCTTGGGACAGAGTTGGATGGAGAATGTTAGCGAGCACACGTCATTGAGATTATAAAGTTACCATCTAATGACTTATATTTCAGCAAGATGATTAAGATTAATAAAGTAATTTTACTAGAGAGATTTACGGTTGATTAATAACTGGGTGGTCATGTATGTCAGGTCCTTCTTAGTGCAGATCGAATCCTATCGATGAAGTTTCAGTATCGCCACCAGCCTAGGTGACCCAACATTGAGTGAACTATGTTGAGATAAGATGGTGGTTGGAGGTAGTCATCAGCAAACTCTGGACTTAGGTTTCGTACTACTTGGCACTCATAACTTCTCGTAACTGGTAACCTCTTAGATTATCCTATCAATATTAGATTGTTAAGACTTTAATGAGTTGAATTCTACAGTATAAATAATTAGCAACAATTAATTTATAAAAAATATCGATTTCTTTCCCATTCCCCAAAAATAATTTCAAATAATCTCTATGGTGGTTACATTTAGAGTATATTTCTATATGATAGCGCCTTCCACAAAGAATCCGGTTATGGGTTGTAGTTGATCAACCATCGGTTCAATTAAACGTAATCTATTTAACTTTATATCATCTAGTGTCGTAATGAAGTCTGAGACGGTTGAATGACATTTTGTAAACGAATTATTTACTATTTGGTTCTCCAATTTTCTTAAGATGTTCAGTGATTTTGTGTTTGAAACTACTCGACTGTTCCCAATTGTGTTCTCGTTTGCTACATTACAATACAGGATAATGATCATTGTAAAACTGGTAACTAGTTGAATAAGAAAACCATGATAGTGAAAAGAGGAAGATCATTGTTTTGTCAATCATGCGAAAACCAGTAATATGAATAACCTTTAAAAGAGTACTTTAACTATGTTAAAACATTGCCTAATTTATGTAATATTTGATTGAAATCATGAACTGATCGATGTTAGATCACCATTGAAAACCTAGAAGCACTGATTGGCTGTTTTGTTCTGGTATAGGACTCCTGAGTAGGGCTCATCCACGACCCTACCCGCCAGACTCAAACCTAGGATCTTAGATCATGCGTGAACTCTTAAATTGTAGACCATTGAGCCGATAACCAACGGTATTAATTCCTTACTCCAACCAATGAAGTATTGTTATGAATAACAATACAAGTGGCGACAATCGAATGTATTACAATACAAATATTACAGAATCTTTTAGTAAAATCTGAGAATCATACAGTAAATACTTCATCTGCAAAGTGTTAATCGACTGTCTCATAATTTATTGTTCCTTCGTATCCACACCAATCACTCTCTTTTTTTCTTTCTTTCTAACCGTCTGCCGCTAGACATTCCACTTTATATTGATGACACATACTACTTATATCTGTCGACATCAGTAGCACACACCACGGTAATACTAATAATCATGATGAAGTTACTTTATCTGAATAAATATTTATATTGTAATTACGAACAAATTGCATTCATCGACAGTTTTGTGATGATTAAGGCATTTATGATAAGCGTTTACTTTTGAAAGAAATGATGATTTCCGCTGGATTCGAATCCACATTATTACCAGAAGTAATACCATTGAGGAATTTGTGCCACCAGTGACTTCAGTAGACGGGAAGTTCACGATAATCTCCTGCTCTTAAGAGATGAGCGTTAACCGTTGAAACCTAATTTTTAGGTGAATCAACTATTATTTAAACCATGTAAATCATTCATTACTTCAATGGGTACTTTTTCTTTTTAAAACACCTGAATAATATATGCCTGAATTTTGAATCCCTCTCCATAAATTAGACATGTCAGTCGACTTATTAATGTTGTCAATCAGCTAGAATTGATAGAAACATCATTTAACCCATTCCTTACTAGTGAAAAACAGCTTTCCAGTACTTTCTGACTTTCAATGGTTCACCAATTGAATTTAGTTCATGGTGTAGAAGATGAAATACTAATTGATTGACTTGCACAATGTATTGTGAAAAGTAAAAAAAATATTGTAAGCAAAAATGTATAGTGGTTAGCAGTGGAATACAGGACGCTCGCTTCGTCCTATTTAGGACTCGTCAGCTGGATGTACCTGCATCTCAGAGTTGATGTTCACTTTGAGACTCGAAACCAGTACCTTTCGCCTCAAACGCCATCACGTTATCCACTCATCTTTCAGGGCTCAGTAGCTGGATCACAAATGGGACGAAACGCGCATCAAACTGGATTCTACTGTTAGCCACAATCTATCTTTGCTAATACAGCTTGTGAATTAAGGTAATGTCGAGGCAATACACACAGTACGCACGTATGCAAATAAGAGACAAGTTGATCATTTGTCGTCCTAAATATCAATGGGAAGATTCAAACAAACAATAGTAAGTGAATTTAGAAAAATGTATGTTTTATTGTTAATGTATCAATGTAGATCTACAGTGGGACTGATTACTGGTGACAACTGATCTTTCTTATGTAACAACAGTAGATGATATGAAATTTTACTGAATTCCATCTTTCCAATTGATGTTTAGACAGTTTCCCAATCAATATCTCCCTTAAATGAAATGAATCCTTGACTGTATAAGACACATATAGAAGTGAATATATTAATAATAATATCAAAACCTTTCTTAGATTAATTTTACACTGTTCAGTATTACATTACCAATCGCCAACTATATATATATCATATATTACCACCGCTAATGTAGCTACTATGAATTCGGTGTTCATCTTGTTGTTCTAATGAGGTATGGCAACTTGTACCGATGCATATGTGTGCCTGGTCCTACGTTGTAGCTAACTGACTGATTGAACTAACTATATTAACGAGTCGTGTACGTACTTATAAAAAATGTATACATTTTTATACAAATAATATACAAGTAGTTGATAGTTTCTATTAATCAATAGAAATCCTGAATGGATTGCTTACATATTGCTACTTAGCTACAGGTTTTTGTTAAAGTTAGATAGTAAATACTGAGCTTGAATCATTGCATGAACATTAACAATGAGATACATGTATATGTAAATGATGAGTCGAAAATAGGATGATACCTCAATAATCATATCCATTGATAATTGTTTTGTGAGTCAAGTAATATACTAGTAGCCAGATACTTTCATGTACAATCGCAAAAATAGAAGTTAAGAATAGTTATATTTATGAACCATAGACTCCGTCTTCTTAAAAAAATACTACACAATATATTACAATGTGTTCATACTTTTAAAAATATAAAATCAACAGAAGGGGGCTTTGTTGAGTTAAGATTTACTGATTAATTATTAGTTGCCATGGAAAATCTAATTGTCAGAAGGGGGATGCTGTGGAGATTTTAGTAATTTCATAATTAAATTCATTAGTCGATTTAAGCTAAACCACTATGTTATGAGATTTCAATCAACTCACTGAAGACATTGGTGAATGGTTGCTTAATTTCATGGATTAGTTGAAGTTAGACATTAACACCGTTGGATGCCGGTTCAGTGGTTTATCGGTTAAGTGTTCGCTTACGAGACTAACAGATCCTGGGTTTGAATCTCGCGAGACTGGATCATGGATGTGCGCTGCTGAGGAGTCCCACAACTGGACAAAACGGCCTTGAAGCAGTGCTTCCAGGTTTTTCATGGCGGTCTAGATTCAATTGACGAATGATTTCAACTATGTAAAATTAATTTGGAATGTAAAAATTCAGCAGTAAACTTTGAAACATAAACCAAGTTATATAATTGTTGACTGACAGTCTCATCCTTACATTCACTTGTCTTATTATTTCATCTTTATATGTGATTTGATTTCATAAACATAATTATGTTGTCCTTCTTTGTGTATTGGATCTTTGATTCTTACTAATTTTGATCTCAGGAGTACATCTCTAAATCGTCAAATGATGTAAGAAAAGTCGAAGACAAATCAGTGATAGCATTATACTTAATAGAATTGGGTCATATAATTGATTTCAATTGAATAAGAATCTTTCAAAAAGGTTTTAATTCATGCAATGTAAAACTAACAGCTGGAACCCTACACATATATAGTATTAATAGGAGAGATGAAATACAGTTAGATGTAATTTTATAGTTGAAATCATTAGTCATTTGAAGCTAGACCACCATGGAAAATCTGGAAGCGCTGGATGGACGTTTTTTCTCCATTGCGGTACTTCTCAGCAGTGCACATCCACGATCTAGCCTATCATCCTCGAGCGCGAGCTCTTAACCTCCAGACGACTGACCTGGGCGGCATTTAAAGGTGTTAAAGTCTAACTTTAACCAATTCACAAAATTGAGCAACCGAAACTGACAGATTCTGGGTTGAAATCCAGCGAAACGGGGTGGTGGATGCGCACTGCTGAGTAGTCCCACAATGGGACGAAACGGTCTTAAATCAGTGTTTCCAGTTTTTTTATGTTGGTCTATCCTTAATTGACTCAACTATTAAATTACTTAAATCTTCACAAACCCCCCCCTTATGACAATTAGATTTCCCATAGCAACTCATAATTCATAAGTAAATCTGAACTCTTTATTCCATTTTTATCTATCTCTTATCATTTGAATAACAACAATTACATTCAATGCTTCTTATTAGTTGTCTTATCTGAATATATTAAACAATTAACTGGAACAATAAATGAAATAATATTAATATTCATTTACAATTACATTCCACCTATTTGAATTCATTTCTTTATCTTCATTTTATTAGTACTTTCTGAAACATATTTGATTCATATCAGATATAAGGAAATAGTATGTTGGTCTTTTATGAATTCATTGACCATAGGCAATAAATAGTCAATACAATTTCTTCTTACATCTCAGATTTATAATCTGTTATCTGAATACAATTTTCATTTTAAACCACATGTCCTTTGCAAACTAAAGTGAAAATTAGAAACAAAGATGGATAGTGATTAGTAGTGGAATTCAGGACGCGTGTTTCATCCTATTCGAGACTTGCCATCTGGATGTTCATCCAGTATCGTTCGCTACAAACGCTATCGCGGTATCCATTTAGCTACTGAGTTTTGATAGTCACTTGCTTGTGCAGAGTGAACATCAACTCTGAGATGTAGGCACATTCAGCCGACCAGTCACAAATAGGAACAAAACGCTCGTCCTGGATTCCAATATTAGCCACTATTCATCTATGCTTAGAATGCTTGGGAATTAAAGCTATATCGAAGCAATACGCACAGTATGCACATATGCCAATAAGAGACAGACTGATCAATTGTAGTCCTAAATATCAATGGGAAGATTCAACCAAACAATACCAAGTGAATTAAAAGTAAAAATTGTTAACGTTGATAGGATGACCTATTTATCATATAGTTAATCAGAGAACTATATACCTATTTATATTCGATAATTTTGATGTTTGATTATATTTCTTTGAAAAGATCTTGGACCAGATTGTCAGGCGCAACGTTGGATTTACTTCAAGTTCATCGTTTGAGATTCTACAAATGGTTTCTTCATCTTTAATATCTCACGTCAACATGACGCTCAAATACTGTGAAACTATTTGCCCTAATTTAGACGAAAGTTTATATATATTCCATAAGTTAGATGTTCATCTTTAGTAATACAGTATTTGACAACAACTAGTACAATCCATAGTTGAAAGCGTGAGTCAGCGTGATCTAGACCACCATGGAAAACCTGGAAGCAATGCTTTAAGGCCGTTTCGTCCCATTGTGGGACTCCTCAGCAGTGCGCATCCATGATCCTGCACTCGCGAGATTCGAACCCAGGACCTACAGAGAGTGGTAGGTCTTACTAAATCTCCACAAAACCCCTTCTGATAACTAGCACAATCCTTAGTTGTTCTAAATTCTACCGAATACATTTTGAATCTGGTTGATGTTAATTGTTTAAAAGCAATAGGATATTCAGCTAACTGATAACTTCTATAATTGTACTACTATGGAATTCGTAGGCTATTACTAACTGACCATTTTTATCTTCGAATTGTTTCTTGTATCTAGTTAATAGACTAAGTAAGGAATGTTGATAGTTGAATTAGGATACTAAGCAAAGTTCCCATATCGATTGTTAATATGATGGATCGACTGTGATGGTTAAGTGATGCTATGTACATTACCAAACTATTGCTTATCACAACAATGAATACTCTTTAGGATAATAGTAGATTGTATAACATTTAAAAGTGGTTAAATCAAGATGTGAAATCTATGATATCATTAACTGTGTTAGTAGATTGGGACTACTTAGTTTGAGTGCGCTAATTAGTTGCAATCAATGGTTAGTAACCTTGGATGACATCACTGTTGTACCCCGTGCAGAATTATGAATGGTAATGTAGGGTCACTGAATATCGAACTGATCATTGATCCCTGCCAAGGTCAAGGATAGTCAACACGCACAAGCCAATAATACGCCATGGACTGGCCCACGCGGCAGTGGTTGCTCTTCCACTTCTGTATTGTCGTAGTTGTACCTTAACTAATATATTCTTCTAATAACGTCCTTTGTGTTGTACAGTCTCCATAGCGTCCATGATCCTTTGGTGCGTCGATAGTTCAAACCACGTAAGGGCCGGTCGCGAGGTGTAACTACAGCATTAGTTGGTTCGTCACCATTCTCGTTTAACTCTAGTAGGCCCCCAATCATTTTGACATAGAACATCAACGTAGATGGTCTACAGTAACTTTGAGGGCTATTTATGGACCAATGTGATATGCATATATCCTATTGTATAATTACTAAGTAACTAAACTATTCATATTCGTGTTCCTATTATTATAAGCTTTATTTTGACCTATTATATTATATATTATACGATTTACCATTCTTGATTTATCCTCAGTCTATTGATTATTGTTCCCCTTTTTCACAGCCACATTTGGTTAAATATTGTACAAATATTTTCTTCTATTTTATGGTACGATGTGGTCTGTTTGATTTGTATATAAACCCAGTATGTTTGAAGATAATGATTCATATTGCACAGGATGTTATTGGCGTTCTGGACTTAACTGGACCTTCACCACATATCGAATATGTTAAACCTATTATTTTGTAGTATCAGTTTATATTGTTAAGCCCATATACTTTATTCTAGTTGCTGGCCAAGCCAATTCGCCTATCCATTATGTGTCATATTTTAATCTTGTTAATTATTCGCTTATTAACCTTGACTACCTTGTTATATGAGCGCATGTGTATGTACCCTTCTTATCCTACCTATCACATGTCTGTCATTCATTATTGTCCGACTATAAATATTGATTAACGCTTGCTTAAATCGAGTTGGCTTTCCAGCCATCTCCACTATGCATCATTTTTGCTTCGCTCGCTTACACTTGCTCATGTGCCCACAGCTTTCTGGTCTGCATCGATTATCAATAAAAATGCAGTTGCCGCTTCCTTTTGCCTCCTGATTTTATACACCGTAAAGATTGGTATAATAACGATTATCGAAGTGAACTCTTATTGGAGCACGGTACTACGTAACTGGCGATCCCGAATTACGAACGCGAAAACATGATTGGATGCCTCGCCGAACGAACACGGACCAGAATCGACAACCTCTACGTACGAACTCACTACATAATTGGCGACCGCAACGAGCGAACACAAACCAAAAATGGAACTGCCGACGACATATTCCGTTATGATCCTAATAATCACCACATGCTCATTATTACAATAATGTCATATCATCAACTAACGTGGAATTATTATTTTTGTTCGTATTAACGTTAAACTATGACATTTACGCTGTCGAATCACTAATCGAACAAATTATAATGATATGGACATTACACGTTATGATATGAAACTCACTGGATTATTTTTATTATCCAATGGCGTACAATTTTCCTGATTCAAGTGAGTTCGTTCCAATTTTTTTTTCATGTCACTTTCGGTCTAATATTACACTCTATCATAGACATGAGTTTGAAGTCATACTCCCGATAGTAGGAACTTATGTTCTCGATACAACTAATATTCATTAATCTCATCGGTACTCAGCAATCGTCATTTTCTACTTTTTACGCGACAACCTCAACTGAATTTCAGCAATTTTGGTTTCACGATGATCCATACTTTAATGTCTATACGCAAATCAAGTATTCCACGCCGCGTTACCAGCTGATTTGTAATGGTTATGTTCATATTATCTATTCATTCACATGTATAACTGAATGCTGCATCATCCATTACCGATAATCACAATTCGATTACTGCAATGGACTTTCTATCCCCATAGCACTGCATACAAGAACATAGAGTTTAGAGCTGGTCTCTCAAAGATACACTCTTGTTCGTCACATCCAAGTCAGTCTCACTCTCCGTCATCGATAATCATATGTATTGGTATTTTTGTTATGCCTTAATACGGTTTCGTAACAAATGAGGTTGAGCGCATATTCCTCTAACTACACAAACCACGATAGGCTGCATGACCATAAAGGAATACGACTCCGCATATCTCGTCTCCGCAGTCACTATCCTGTTCCTCTGGTCATTCTACTAATACATATTTAACGATTATTCGACGCACACGACAACGTACACTGACTTCGCATTTTATTATCATTATCAATTGCAGTACAGCAATGAATATCAACCGCTGATACAGTCATCATCCTACGCCTGGATTATTTTTTATCCCACATAAACTCCAATCGTGTAAATTCGAATCCACTCATCGCCAATCGACTCTATTTACTAGACTGCAGCTTATCAGAACATATTTCACTGTTATTTATCCTCATATTCAATCAGCACTACAGAGCAATTACTGTTATATTCTATCTTCACGATATTTCAAATTGCTTACACGAACCTGTTATTTTATCATTCAGACAGTCACAACATACATGCATGTTAAATTTTTTTTCGTAAGCTTACTAATGTACTCATAATCATATGCTAACATCCCTATTTTTGTCCGCACTTTGACAATATTCATGTACCTTTTTACATAAGTATGCACTCGTTTAATATACTCACCCCTCACATACCACTGCAATTATCGGGTATTGTATAATTTTTTCCCTACATGTTAGCACTATCCTCATACCGCTTCAGTGTTATTTTTCGAAAACAGACATTTTTTTATATAAATGTGCTATTTTCTACAAGGGGGCTATGTAGTATCAGTTTATTTGTTAAGCCCATATACTTTATTCTAGTTGCTGGCCAAGCCAATTCGCCTATCCATTATGTGTCATATTTTAATCTTGTTAATTATTCGCTTATTAACCTTGACTACCTTGTTATATGAGCGCATGTGTATGTACCCTTCTTATCCTACCTATCACATGTCTGTCATTCATTATTGTCCGACTATAAATATTGATTAACGCTTGCTTAAATCGAGTTGGCTTTCCAGCCATCTCCACTATGCATCATCTTTGCTTCGCTTACTTCTGTTCGCTACATCGCTCTGATTCCATGGCCAGATCAATGAGTGTAAAAAATACATGTATTCTAAATCCATTCTCGTATTTGACGTATTTAACTACGTTGTTCACCAACGCGGAATAAAGTCATTTATTACATACGAGGATAGACAGTACGTACGATCAAAAAGGAATCAGATTTACGCCACAACAATTTTAATTAAATTCATTTAGTATTGTTTGGTTGAATCTTCCCATTAATGTTTAGAACTACAATTGATCAGCCTATCTCTTATTGGTATATGTGCATATTGTATGTATTACCTCGATATAGTCTTAATTCACAAGCATTATAAGCAAAGAGAGATAGTAGATTGTTAAAATGCTATACAGAAATGTCTATCAGGACTCAGTAGCTAAATGGATAACGAGATAGCGTTTAAAGTGAACGGAACTGTACTGAGTTCGAGTCCCAGAGTGAATATCAACTTTGAGATGCAGGAACATCCAGTTGACAAGTTTCAAATAAAACGAAACATGCGTCCCAGATTCCACTCCTAGCCACTATCCATCTCTGATTATAATACTATTTTAATTCTTTACAAGTTAATATTTTATTTGTAGCAACAATCGACTTGTCTTATAATTTTAATTATTTATTAAGTCTGAATGAAAAAGATGTGACATTTTTATCAGACCTTAAGAAAAGTACATTTCGTTGCATGAGTTTGAGTACTTCTTTAAGTTGGCACATGATATGACTCTATAAAAGTGCATAAAATTTCAAAAAAATGTTTAATAAACAATCTAATTCAAGTACTGTAGTGAACGAAAACGAAAGTAGGTACAATCGAGTGTTTTGATAGAGGTTTATTCTCTGAGCTGGATGGTTTGGTCGTTGAGCTTTCATCGTTCTTCTGAAAGACATGATCAGTACATGTGGAGAAATTCCAGAACTTCACTTCTATCCGAAGTTTGTGCTGATGATGTCGTTCAGAAGAACGATGAAAGCTCCATAACCAAACCATCCAGTTCAGACAACAATACTCCATCAAAATCATCCACATGAGCCACGAATATTACTCACCATCTCACAACCTAGTGTATTTCAATACACAATTACATCTTAGTAAAATCTATGAATCAGACAGTAACCATTTAACTTGCAAAATATCAGACTATTGTCTCAGACTTCATTGTTCTTTCGTTTCCACATCAATCACTCCCTGTTTTTCTTCGATTTTCTTAACCTTCTACCACCAGGCATTTCACTTCCGAATCATGTTACATACTACTTACATCTGTTGACATCAGTAGCACACACCACAATACCACATTTAACTCAACTTTGGACTCATTAACTGAATGTACCAGTTAATATTCACACTAAAAATATCGTATCACATGAATAGGTTTATTATTTATCATGACTTGATAACAATAATGGATAACATCTTGATATGTTCTGAATTTGATTCTTAGTGTAAACATCAAAAAATTATGTTTTAAAGACATCTACCTGACGAGTCCGAATAATTCACAATGTACTTCCCAATTTCAACTGTGTTGTGACTTTAAGCTCGGCTAGTTATCACGTGATTTATTCGCCAATCGAAATACGACTTATTTGATCTAAGTACTGTGCTATACGAACGATATTCGACTGATATGTGCAGCCTAAAGTCCTTATTAATCCTTTGTTCTCCTAGTCCATCCAGTTGAGTCCAGAATGTCGATAACAGTTTCCACTATGCAAATCATTTATTTCAAACATACTTGGTTTATATACCAGCTAGATAGACCACATCACACTATCAAATAGAAAATAACATTTATACAAGATCAAACTAGAAGTGGCTGTGATTGTAGGAGACTGTAATTTATAGACTGGGCATAACTTAAGAACAATAAATCGTATAATAATAATCTATAGGTCAAAATAAAGCTTGAAATAAGAGGACTACATATATGCATGATCTAGTTACTGAATAGTTATACAATAAGAATGTGTATATATAATATTAGTCCATCTCGCGAGGCGAAATCGTGGATGTGCTGAGGAGTCACACATTATGACGAAACGGCTGTTCAGTGCTTCGAGGTTTTCCATGATGGTCTAGCTTCAATTGACTCATGATTTCAACTATGAAAAACCATTAATAATTCTTAGAAGTTATCCGTAATTTAATCTTCGCCAGGATATAACAGACTGCTAGCCATTAGTCAAATTATAATAGATTTGTAACTAAATACAATACTGAAGCAATGAAAATTTATTAAAGAATTAATAAAATATATTACATATCTATATGGTGGAGAAGATATGTAGCTCAGGTGGAAGATTTTGATCGAGTTTTTTTCTCTGAGCTGGATGGTTTAGTTGTGGAGCTTTCATCGTCCATCTGAACGACATCATCAGTACAAACTTCAGGTAGAAGTGCAGTGTTCGAATTTCTCCACATGTGATTCATAGCTTGTCCTGTTCACCTCGACATTGATTGGTCAAGAAGAACCAATCAACACATATGGAGAAATTCGAACGCTTCACTTCTACCTGAAGTTTGTACTGATGATGTCGTTCAGATGGACAATGAAAGCTCCACAATCAAACCATCCAGCTCAGAGAACAAAACTCCATCAAAAAGAAAATACATATCTATATTTCTTATTGTTATGTATAATGTAAGATCAATAAGAGGAAACTGAAATGAAAATATCAAGGAATTCAAAAGCATAATGTAAATTAAAGTAGGGTATCATCCATTCAAATTATCAGCCTCTTCTCATATTATATTATTGTGTATTCATACTGATTGGTGTTACATACTACTTATATTGAAGGATATAAGTAGTATACAACATTCTGAAAAAAATAATCACAGAATTCATGCCAGTTTACAGGCATGATAAACTTGATATAAATAGTAACATTAAATGGAAGGAACAAACATGGGATATAAGATTGTTTTAAGTTTACTAGTTCAAAAATTGTTTAAGTAGTATATTTATGACATGTATTTTACAGTAATGTAATGCATAAGCCGGAAACTTTTAATTCTTTTTTCAGCGAACATCCTGTTGATTTATGAACGGTGCATTTAAGGTTATTTCCTGTAAAATAGCGAAGCAATTATAATCATCTACAATTAGAGAAAGTAAAACGGAAACAGAGAGTATTAAACAACAAAGCAAGAATTTTCATAGTTGAAAGCTTGAGTCAATTTAAGCTAGACCACCATGGAAAACCTGGAAGCACTGGACGTCTGTTTCGTCCTATTATGGGACTCCTCAGTGAAGACAATTGTTGAACGGTTGATCAACTTCGTGGATCAGTTGAAGTTAGACATTAACACCGTCGGATGTCAGCTCAGTGGTCTATCGGTTAAGGGCTCTGGCTCGAGACTGGTAGGTCCTGGGTTCGAGTCTCATGAGTGCGGGATCGTGGATACGCACTGCCGAAGAGTTTTATGATAGGACAGAACGGTCATCCAGTGCTTGTAGGTTTTCCATGGTGGTCTAGCTTCAATTGACTAACGCTTTCAACTATGAAAATACTAAATCTCTACAAAACCCCTTCTGAAAAGCAAGAATAACTAAAATATGTCAGTCAGGTCCACCATAATGCATATGTCTTGTGACACAGTGATATACTGTACATATTAGATATTATTCAAATTAGTTAGGGTTGCCAGGTTCGGTGACAGCAGGTAAATGGTTTTACTTGGTGAATTCAGTAATAAGAATGGCTAAACATTTAAAGTTCCTATAATCTCACGTGTGGTATAATATACGATTAAGGGTGCTAGAACATTTAATTCATTATCAAAGGAGCTGTATGTATCAGTGCAATGAACAATAGATGGGAGTGATTTTATCGTACAGATGAATTGTTGCAGATTATTCCAGAGTCTGAAAGAAATTTACAGGTAAAGTAATTTATATAGAGCGATTATTTATAATGAGTTTATTTCACTAGTGACAATATATGATTATTCCAGGGATTAGTATATGATGTTATGTCAACTATAAAGGATCCTGATTAACAGTTGTTCTCGAGAACGTGATTGTCATGATGGACACAACCATTATTATAACCACTTGTACCAGTGATTGTTTTATTGCACCTGTTTGTTTAAGTCTACAGAACACACAGCTTTTTCCTTAGCCTGTGACTTTGTACGAACTCGTATACACTCGTTAGTTTCGCTTGTAATCTTTGGCACGATCTCGCTACTCTTTTGATACCATGATATCACCAACAAATATATCTTATTGCATCCGTCCGTCAATTGCCTTCTGGTTTTTGGCTTACGAAGAGATCCAACCCAATATCGGGCACGTAATTTTCCTGTAGTGGTGATCATAGTCAATCGCGAATCGATGACAACTACATCTTCAGATGTAGTTATTGAACGCCAGTTCTACTGAAGAAAAAAAATGCTGAAAGTCATGCCACTAGATGAATTCCTGGGAACAATCAATTGAATTGATGTCCATGAAACAGATTGTTAGTTTGAATAAAACCAGAGAATCGGTTGTGACAGAATAATCTGAAATCATTTCCATTCCGTGGTTTCTCTTGTAGGGCCAGTGAAATGTCACTGAACCCTAGCCAAATCATTCGGCAGTCGGGTCACTAAATATCGAACAGATCATCGATCCTCGTCGAGGCCAAGGACAATCAACGCGCATCAGTTAATAATGCTTCATGTACTGGCCCATACGGCAGTGGTTCTACCTTCTCTTGTATCTACTTTAATTAATATATTCCTGCAATAACATCCTTCGTGTTGTACAGTCCCTTGACACGTCGATGGGGCAATCCGCGTAAGGTGCTGATCGCGAGGTGTGACTTCGAAGTTAGCTTGTTCGTTGCACCGTTCCCATCAAAATCGAGTAGGCTTCCAATCATTTGACATAAATCATCAACGCTGATGGTCTACACTCTTCAGAAACTTACAACCTGAATCATTTTGAAATATTGCAAAATATCAAACAATAAAAACTGATCACTGAAAATATGGATACAAATTATATAGACATATATATGAAGTACTTGTAATCCTTGTCGTTTTAGTTCCTAAGTTACTGGCTTTTGATGTAGGTTTGTTATGTGAGCTGGATGGTTTCGTCTTAGAGCTTTGATCATCCGCGTCTAACAATTAATATTATGTTAAATTTCAATATGAATGCGATTGTAGGCAACCAACGATAAAATTATTGTGGTGTATGCTACTTATATTGACAGACATAAGTAGTATGTAACATCAATGGGCCATGGAAATCCTAACAGCATATGGCTATGAAGGTCGAATCAATGAAAACAGAAACGGTATTAGAAAGGAACTGTGTCTCGAAAGAATCGTACAGAATGTAAAAGACAAACGATGGAAATTTGGAAATAGAGTATTTAATGTATGGTTCTTATATTTCATGAAAATATTCTATAACTTCGTACTGGAATCCATTTGGTTGTCCCCACATGTTTTCTCGTACATTACAATATATTTTCATAGTTCAAATCATGAGTCAATTGAAGCTAGACCACCATGGAAATCCTGGAAGCACTGGACGACCGTTTCGTCCTGATGTGGGACTCCTCAGCATTACTCATTCACCATCCCGCACCAGCAAGATTCGAACCCAGGACCTACCAGTCTCGCGCCAGAGCACTTAACCGACAGAAATCTCGACAAAACCCCATTTGATCCATTACAATATAGTTTAGAAATGGATTCGCATTACCCTGTTTCAGTAGTTGTTCATGATTCGTTTAAATTCTCAACAGGTACTGATTATTTGACATTTCTAGAATTCTCTAGTCACTTGTGAAGAGACTCTAAAAGCACATCTGCTTTACAAGTTAGTTCTAAAGTTCATGTTCAAAGGGTCGATGATCAAAACATCGGTTAGACTACAACCTGTTGATAAATCAATCGGATTTAAGGTAGCAGATCTTGGATTTTGGCGCGAGATTCATTCATTCATTTGGCTAAATAACATTTTGGAATTATAGCTTATGTTAGCTCGTGATGAAAACCCTAATTCTAATTTATAACCTTAACGTCAAACTGTGAATATAAATCTTAGTCCCTCATATTAATTTTCAACCCTCACTTAACTCTAAAAATGTAGTAGGATATTCACAAGGTGATTCAAACATGGCTCCAAGATCGTCCATAAATTATAGTCTCATCAAAAATCTAGTTTAAAGTACACATTATCAATGAAATATATTAGCTTGCGCTCTTCAGTATCCTCAAATTCAAATTCAACTTCCACCTAGCAGTGTTTTAATTACCTGTGACTCATTGACGTGACTCAATGAGTAATTTTAAAGGATACAGGATCTAGTATAATCTATTGAAGATCTGATAAACATCAGGGTGCCTTAAAGATTTAAAGGACAAACTTTTTTACTTCCATGGTGATTTTATTAAGTACAGTCTTTTTTCAAGTACATCTTATTTGTTAGTTTATGAGAAACGTTTTTTCAACAAATGTGAGACATTTATTTTTTTGTCTTTGTAAACGACTACTGAATATGACTTAAGTAATGCTTTTGATTTCGCTACAAGTCAAAATAGAAAGGGAATTATAGATGTTATATAATGACTTGACTTATATGACCTAAACCTAATAATTGTAATTCGACTATTGTGCTAAGTTTCAGTTTAAATAACTCAAAAATTGATAAGAGAACAGGATGGTTGCTGACTGTCCAAAAGATTGAACTGATCCATCATTATTATTTGGATCGAATATTTCATATCTATGTCACGAGCTTGTACTATTCAATTGGTTATTGTGCTAGTTCCTTCTTGTTTCAGTACGGTTCAAGGTATTTGATTATGCCCATTATAATAGTAACATTAAGTTAATGAGGATAAAGGATCTGTACATGCGATTTAGACTTGATATAAACTGTAACCATAGTGATTTATGTTTTTTGGTATTAACTATGCAAGAGGTCTTGACAAAATTTTCATTTCTTTCATTCAAACAATTAGATTGGTTGATATGACATAAGCTATTAGTGACCCTAATCTTGGACACGAATAAAAGTTATTCAGACACAACATATAGATGAAAAAAACAAATTCATCCTCACCTTATAATACGTAACATTTAAATGTTTAAAGTTGTAGCTTCATCTTAACATGGGGGTTTGAGAATCTTAATTCATGAGACATACTCTCAGGTCAAGCTTTGGAGACCTGTTATTGCATAGTATGAAGAAACCTTTATCTTATACAATCTCTTCGAACACAAACTGACTAAATTTAGCCAATTTTACTAGCTATCACAAACTGGATCATCAAAAAGGTACTTACTACGTCGAGCAAGATGTACAGATAGAATACTAAAATATCCCGAGATAAGATGTAGTATACATCACTAATCAATGAAATTATCTTTACTTAGGATATCAAACTATTGATCAGATGGATAACAGTAAGATTAGGTTACTGGGAGTGCATTATAGTTTAATATCATAATAGTCGTTGTAGTGTGTAATAATCACTGAAGATTTGTGTTTGCTTGATGAAATCAAGAATCTAGTTCATCAGAGTTCATAAATCAAGGTACTTCTTTACAAATGAGAACTAATTCAAAAAGCTAACTTGGCACGTGCAAAATGTTTTGGAGCGGTAAACGTATGCTGTTTCAGTCGAAATGGAGATTCATACCGATATCAGTTCAGAGGCTTACCAGTTCTGTTCGGAGATAATGAATGACTCTTACAATGTCAAAAGTAAATCAAACAACTAAAAAAAACAGTATAAAATAGCCACGGAGTGAATGCTAGGGAAAATCCCTTCAAAGTGATTAATTTAATAGTGCTGCTACTCCTCGAATTATTCTACCTCCTTATTATGTTCAATGTTATTCACAACTTGTGTGACTGTATTTTCATATCTATTAATCTTCTGCCAAATCTTTTTTGTTTGGTCGGGGTTGGGGTTTGTCTTTGTTATTTACTTTGATTGTGGCACGATATCGAACCACTGAAAACAAAATCTTGTTTTAATGAACTTGTAATAATCTACTTTCATGATGAGAACACGATCGGTGTAATGGGAAAATTTATTATTAAAACCAACTGTACCAGTGTTGGTTTTACTGTTTTTCTGTTTAATTGTGCCAGAGACACTTGTTTTCTGTTGTTTATGTCCTTGAACTTACTCAATTGTTCACGGCATTCTCACCTGTAAACTTTGGCACGATCTCGGTATTCTTTCGATACCACAAGATCACCAACAAAGATATCATACCTACAATCTACAACTGTTCTCTTAATATTTATCCTACTGAGGGATTTACCTTGGTAATTGGTACATAATTGATCTGTAATGGTGATAGTCAACTTCGACTCGACATTTTCACAAAAACAACGTTATAACATGTGGAGGTTGTTCATGTTCATTTATTTCGACAAGCTTCATTTTCTTATTTCCTGATCGATCCTGAAGAACAATACTGAGTGATCTCCCGTTAGTTGTAAGCAGCTTAGTGATAAACATCTGAATAATGTTCATTCTTTTCAAATCATGTTACCGGCTACCACTAAGTCTATGCCTGTACTTTTTGTAACATGTAAAGCGAAAGATCGTAAGCTTTTCATAAACACGTCTGAGTAGGTTATGCGATTAGTAGACGTCATGATGTGTTCAAAAAGACAGATAACTTGTTGAGATATCTAGATGGTAGAAACAGGTAAGCCAGATATTCAAGCAGGCTCCCAGTTCTATAACTCAGCCACCGGAATATAAGAAAATCGTGACAAGACAACCACAGAATTAGTAACTCCGATATCAGGAGTGGTCAGGGAAGCACATCGACTGAGTCAATGTGACTTTCTAGTAATACTATTAGAAATTACTCAATAAAGTTACTTTAAACTTCAAGTAGACTCAATGAAGCTGAAGTATCAATTTGTCGAGTACAAACTATGTTTTATCAAAAAAGAACCGCTGTGGCTTTCCAAAAGCGAGATAATAAGTTTACAGATTCCGACTACCGTTGCATTTTAAATACTATCCTCAAGTCTCAAATCTGTCAAAGGTAATCGATGAACCTCTTTGAGACCATTGAGACCATGCCAAAAGGACTACCAAGCAGAAAGATTTCAGGCTATTTGATTAATTTGTGAGCTATCCGATAGGTACATAAAATCAAACCTAGTATCACAGAGCACCCTCCTTTAGGTTTATGGAACGAACTACCAAGTAACCTCAATTATCAGTTCCCTGGACAGGAAAAATCACACTCAATATTTGCAATCAAAAGATGTTAGTGATTAAGATTGACGATAAATTGACCTAGTTCATTCATGGTGAATTCAAAATCGTCTTTTCTACCTGCTCATTGTTTAAAATGATATCAAGGTAGTCTTTTTCTATGGGTGATCTACAGTTATCAAACCATACTGTTGTAGTGACCGGCAAGTCTCGATAAGAACACGATTGGAATAACGGAAACAATTATTATTATTGTAACCAATTGTACCAGAGATTGTTTTACTGTATTTGTTTATCTGTATCAGTTTCACTTCTTGTTCCGCTCTCCGCCTTGTTTGGTTCGAACTTGCTCACGTACTGCCTGTTCGCCTGTACTCTTTGGCACATCTCGGTATTATTTCGATACCACGAGATCGCCAATAAATACAATTGATCTGGATTAATAAAGTCTTCTGATTTACGAGCTATCAAAGGAACCAAGTCGTTTTTGGGCGCGTAAACGAATTGTAGTGGTGATCATAGTCCGTCTTCGACTCGACATCCACTACAAACTGGTGAGCAGTATTGGGAACACGCACATCTGGCGAACCACAACCAGTAACCCAATTCTTCGAGCACAGTTCAAACTTGGCCAATTCTTCAAACCAGATCGATCCGGTGAGTCTATTTATCTATCCACTTCTGTTGCATATATTCGTATTGATATTTTCAATATATAATATCTTGGCAACTTACCATGGTGGATAACGATAAGAGTAGTATGAATATAATAGACTCCGAGGTACAGGCTATCAATTTTCGACCGGTTGCTTTCATCCCTCATGATCCAGAAGTCTGGTTCGCGGCACTGGAATCTCGATTTGAGATCCGCCGCATAACCAACCAAAGGCAAAAGTACGCCTATGCTTTGGAATAATTGCCCGGGGATCACTTAACCGCTGTCCGTGAGGTTGTCCTCAATCCGAACGTTCCGAACGTTTACGACCGTCTTAAGGATGCCATCCTTCCACATTTCCTCCCATCAAGAGAGGAACGATTGAGGACTCTCTTAGCACGTCACCCTATGGGTGATGCTAAGCCGAGCCACCACCTCACGCGCCTGCAATCCCTTGCAGAAAACTCGGCAGCAGACTCTGAGATAGTCAAAGAGTTGTGGCTCGAAGCCCTACCAGCTAGTATCCAACCAACTCTTACGGCCCTGCTCGAGGACACCCCACTGAACAAGGTGGCCCTCATAGCAGACAAGATTCTAGCACGTTTTAGCGCCAAAGACAACTATATTGTTGCCTCTACTTCTCATTCAAACATGGGGATAGGGACAGATGTATCCATACTCGTCTCAGTTTCCGAGACCGCTCAAACGTGCCAGCCCCCTACGTCCCCCGACCCAGGTGTTGGATCCATTTTGCAAGTGAAAATCCCTCCATGCATACACTTGTGATTTCTTCCTTACGTTTTCTTTATTTGTATATGCTGTTAACATTCTTGATGCTAATTAAGACTGTAACGTTCAATTTTTCTTAACTTAACTATCGTTTTTTATTGAGTCTCTACGTTCCTCACTGAATTGTATACAGTTTGTTTTAATTGCTACTATTCTGGCATCGGCCACATTGGCTGCTCGCTTTTGATTGTGCGGTTTGAACTTGACTGGGATCGTGCATTTTTGGTTGTATTTGGAGCACCTTCCCAGAAATTGAAACACTTGGTGTTATAAAATAGCCTCTCAAACGAAATCTCACTTGATCTATCCAGGAAGGATAGAATAACGTTTACCTTTCGGTGCTTTTGATTGGATATTTTTGTATCAATTGTTGGTTGAATAACCGGGTGATAATATTCGTTTAGGTAAATTTGTGCATTTGTATATATGATGAATTACAGAACCGTGTCAAATATATACCTTGTTTTGATTTGAACTGAGACACGAGTGTCTAAAGCTATCTAACGGTTATTCGGCCACATCCAGACCTATTGAAATTTAGGTTTGGATCCTACAGTTCTAAACGAATATTGGTTAGCTGCTTGGAAGAACTTACAGTTCTACACGAATATTGGTTAGCTGCTTGGAAGAACTTACAGTTCTACACGAATATCGGACGGTTGGCAGCTTTTCCGTGCTTACAGTCCTGAACAAAAATTGGTTGGTTTGCTGCTTGGTCCGCGCTCACAGTTCTGAACCAAATTTGGTCGATAATTCGAGATGCCCAACAATCGTACAAAGAAGTCAATCCCTAAGCTTGTCGGAGAGGATGAAGACAAGGTTAATGACAAATCCCTTAGTACAAAGCAAGTTTTTTCTGATGTCTTTACGCCTCATGGTTCTAATGTATTTAAAGAGAGCTATAGTGATAGTGACGTAATGTTAGATAAGGTAGCGGATCTTAGTTTAGATAAAGGGGAAAGACTTCGGCATGCAGTCACGGGCACAACATCTAAGGTTCCTATAATTGGGTTAGAGCTACCGAAAGTTGAATTGTGTTATTTTGATGGAAAACCGAAGGAATATTGGAAGTTTATAAAACAATACGATACTTACGTTGCTGCTAGAGTATCTGACGATAGTCAACGTTTACTATATTTGCTCCATTATTGCAAGGGTAAGGCGAAGGCAGCCATTGAAGGATGTGTAATGATGGAGGCTACGTCTGGGTATAAGAGAGCTAGAGATATTTTGAAACGATTGTTCGGTCAAGCTCATGTCATAGCAAGAGAAACGTTAGAGGATTTATTCAATGATGTAGAGCATGGTTGTCATGACGCAGAGCAACTCTCAAGTTTAGCAATAAGGATGGAAAATTGTAGCATGATTCTAGAGCAAATGAACTACACTGCCGACTTGAATTCGCTGGTTACATTAGAGAGAGTAGTAAGATTTCTGCCTCAACCTATGCAAAGACAATGGGCTGAACTTGTAGATAGATTGACGGAAGATGACAGAGAGCCAACGTTCGCTGAACTCACTCAGTTTGTGGCAGCTAAAGCGAGAGTCGCTGCGAGTAGGTTTGGACGATTGGCTGAACGTCCAAGAGGGGGAGTTACTACTAAATCATGTTATCATTCCGTATTGAGACCGAAGAATGCATCGATCGCAAGTGCTAAGTGCAGTATGTGCTCAGGGGATCATGCGGTTTACGAGTGTAGACAGTTCTTAGCTCTCACGACAGAAGAACGTTTGTCGCACGTCAAAAGTAAGAGTATTTGCTTCGTATGTCTTAGACAAGGGCATAAAGCTAATAAATGTAAAGTGACGAGATGTTGTGCCATTGAGGGATGCTCTAAGAGACATCACTCTCTGTTGCATAAGGGTTCAGCAAAGAATAAATCAGAAGATAAACTGGCTACGGTAAACTATTGTGGACAAGATAGGCCAGTGAACAGTCACGTGTGTCTGGGAACGATCCCTGTGAGGTTGATAGCGGGAAACGCTGAGGTTGTGGGGTATGCACTTTTGGATAATGGCTCTGACGTAACCTTAATTACTTCAGGATGTTTGAAGTTACTGGGGCTGAATGAGGAAGAGTCATCAGTGACTGTGCAAACTGTGAGCGGTAATAAGGCAACACGCGTCACAAAGACACCTTTTGAAGTGTACTCCTTAGATCAATCTGAGCACGTCAAGATTGAGGGAGCCCTGATAGTGTCGCAAATACCTGGGCATAAACCGACGAAATCAGTTATGAGTGGCCTAGTGAAGTGGCAGCATTTGAGTGATGTGCCGTTACAATTTATAGATTCTGGCGAAGTTGTATTGCTGATTGGTTGTGATGTTCCGGAAGCCCACTGGGTACTCGATCAACGGTTAGGTGGCAGAAAAAATCCGTATGCAGTAAAAACGTTTCTCGGTTGGACCGTATTCGGACCTGCATCATTTTCGGGATCGAAGAAAAGAGTTAGTAATTGTATGAGTAAGCTGCAGACAATAGAAGATCAATTCCGTAAGCTTTATGACGTAGAATTCGCTGATGTATATTCAAGCGATAAATCGCCGTCAGTAGACGATCGAGCAGCAATAGAAATAGTGGAAAGGGGTACCTTCTTCGATGGTGGTCACTTCGTAGTTCCAATACCATGGAAAATGCATCCAAACAAAATAACGGGAAACTATGAAGTAGCGGCCAGTAGATTACTTAGTTTGAAGGGTAGGTTGTTGAAGGATAGCAACCTACACACTAAATATGCTAAAAGTATCGAAAGTAATCTTACTAAAGGATATGCGCGAAGGGTCCCTGAAATACAGTTGAGGTCAGATTATCTCCCTCGCTGGTATCTACCTCATCACGCGGTAATAAATCCCAAAAAGCCAGAAAAACTGAGGGTGGTGCTGGACTGTGCTGCTAAATTTGCTGGGGTTTCACTGAATGATATGATTTATCGAGGACCCGACACTACAGCAGAGCTTGTTTGTATATTATTGCGATTTCGCAAGGAGGCAATTGCCATTTGTGCCGACGTTGAAGAAATGTTCATGCAAGTAAAGGTCCCTGAATCCGATCAGGGAGCTTTAAGATTTCTATGGTGGCAGGAGGCAGACATGTCGAAAGAACCATTGGAATTTCAAATGACTGCCCATCCATTCGGATCAACGTCTTCGCCATTCTGTGCAAACTTTGCCTTGATCAAGACCGCTCAGACATTCTCTGATGGATATGATAGCTACGTCGTGGAGGCGGTTAGGAACAATTTCTATGTGGATGATTGCTTAGTATCTTTTCCCACTTGTGATCGAGCAAAGAGCTTTGTTAAGCAAGTAAGTGAATTACTGGGTAAAGGCGGTTTTACATTAAAGAAATGGATAACAAATTCGGAAGAAGTTAGGTCTGTTTTGCCTGGGATATGCAAGGAAGGGCTTGTGAAAGAAATGTCTAAAGATTGTGATGTCATTCATCGTACCTTGGGGGTACAATGGGATTGTGAAAGAGATGTTTTCCAGTTTCACTTTGACGCCCCAGAAAGACCGTTGACTAGGAGAGGTATTCTATCTGTGGCATCTTCTGTATTCGACCCTTTGGGTTTAATTTCTCCAGTCTATCTGACGGTCAAACTTCTGCTGCAAGGGTTATGTAAGTCCCAAATAGGCTGGGATCAGCCGATCAACGAGCCTTATATGTCGATTTGGCTAAACTGGGTGAACTTAATGCGACAGATAGGTCACGTTAAAATTCCTCGAGGCATCAAGAATAAATTAGATGAACCTAATGCGCGAGTGGTATTGCATTTGTTTAGTGATGCCTCCGAGATTGGTTATGGAGCAGTAGCTTATGCACGAGTCAGTTATTTGAACGAACCGCCGTATTGTATTTTGTTGTACAGCAAGTCTAGGGTTGCACCTATAAAACCAGTCACTATACCGAGGCTTGAGATGGCAGCAGCGGTATTAAGCGTAAGGCTAAGTGAAGTGCTACAAAGAAGCTTACCCAATTTCTTCTGCGAAGTGAGTTTCCATACTGATTCTATGATAGTGTTGTATTACATTAGAAATACAGGAAACCGATATAGTACCTATATAGCTAATCGTCTTGCTATCTTACATCAGCACACTAAGGTTGAGCAATGGACTTACGTCAAATCGTCGGAGAACCCAGCGGACTGGACTTCGAGAGGTATACAAAAATTGGCCGACCTTGAGTCGTGGATTAAGTGCCCTACTTTACTGCAAGCCGAGTTCGGTAAAACTGTTACCGATTGTCCTCAAACTGTTCCGGACAGTATTGAGCTTAGAAAAACTGTTGTAGTTAATTTGAGTAAAGTAAATTATGACAAGTTCCCTATTATTTCTTATTACTCAGACTGGTTAAGATTAGTCAGGGCAGTAGCCTGGTTACGAAGATTTATAGAATATTGGATGATACTTCGATCATCAAGTCGCGAAGGATCCGTTCATTTGGGATGCCTGAAGGTCGAAGAGCTTGAAAGTGCTAAGCGTAAGATCTTAATGATAGTCCAGAAAGAGGTATATGGGAGATTACTCAGTGAATTTAAGAACAACAGTAATGTGAATAGCCATAATGATCTGAAGCGTTTATCGCCTATGATGCTCGACGGTTTAATATGTGTTGGAGGTCGTCTAAACTACTCCGATTACCCTAATGAATTCAAGCATCCAGTAATATTACCTAGTCGTCACTCAGTGACAGAAATGATAGTCAGACATTATCATAAAGAAGAGGGACACTCGGGGACTTCTCAAGTACTTGCCGCAATCCGAAAATACTATTGGATAGTAAAGGGGACCAGCACGGTCAGGAGAGTGATAGGTAAGTGTGTAATCTGTCGACGGTACATTTCGAACTCAGGACAACAATTGATGGCGCCGTTCCCGGCATGTAGAGTGAAACCAGGCTGGCATAGTTTCGCAACGGTAGGGGTGGATTACTTCGGACCTATTTTAGTCAAAAAGGGAAGGTCACTAGAAAAGAGGTATGGATGTATATTTACTTGTTTGCAAACACGTGCAGTGCATATTGAAATGGCTTACAGTTTGAATACCGATTCATTTGTGATGGCCCTGTTACGTTTTATCGGAAGAAGAGGGAAGCCCTCTGAGATTTATAGTGATAACGGGTCGAACTTCGTGGGTGCAATACCTGAACTAAGGAAATACGTTCGGCAGTGGGACCAACAAAGGATAAGTAATGAATTGTCAGCGAAGCAGATTCAGTGGCATTTTAACCCTCCGTCATCCAGCCACAGAGGAGGGGTGTGGGAAAGAATGATAAGATCCGTACGTAGACTATTATTATTGATCACCAGAGAACAAACGTTGAATGATGAAACTTTAGGCACCTATTTGGTTGAAGTTGAAAGGATATTGAACGATCGACCATTAACCCCGATGGTACAGGATGTTAACGACAAGCTAGCATTATCACCTAACAGTTTGCTTTTGTTGAGGGAATGCGACAGTATAGTTGACGAAAGTAGTATCAGAGTTAATTATGATAAACGCTGGAAACAGGTGAATTATCTAGCTAACGTGTTTTGGAAGAGGTGGCTGCGGGAGTACTTACCATCCTTACAAACTCGTCAAAAATGGTTGGTTGAGCGTCGTAATTTCGAACCAGGTGATGTAGTAATCGTGGTTTCAGATATTTCCACCCGCGGTAAATGGCCTCTAGGGGTAATTGAGAGTTGTGAAACAGACGAAGACGGAAAAGTTAGGACGGTGACAGTACGTACTAATAACGGGTCTATTAGGAGGGATATACGTAAAGTATGTCTCCTAGAAGGGTCCAATTAGTTGATCGTCAAACAATGTAGACAGAACGAGTAGGCGTACTGTTGTAAGTCCTACCCGTTCTTTTAGTAAGGAATGCGATTAGGTGAACCATGGCAAAAAGACATCAGAATAGCTTGTGCAGTATGGAGGGATTTTGGGGGCCGGTGTTGGATCCATTTTGCAAGTGAAAATCCCTCCATGCATACACTTGTGATTTCTTCCTTACGTTTTCTTTATTTGTATATGCTGTTAACATTCTTGATGCTAATTAAGACTGTAACGTTCAATTTTTCTTAACTTAACTATCGTTTTTTATTGAGTCTCTACGTTCCTCACTGAATTGTATACAGTTTGTTTTAATTGCTACTATTCTGGCATCGGCCACATTGGCTGCTCGCTTTTGATTGTGCGGTTTGAACTTGACTGGGATCGTGCATTTTTGGTTGTATTTGGAGCACCTTCCCAGAAATTGAAACACTTGGTGTTATAAAATAGCCTCTCAAACGAAATCTCACTTGATCTATCCAGGAAGGATAGAATAACGTTTACCTTTCGGTGCTTTTGATTGGATATTTTTGTATCAATTGTTGGTTGAATAACCGGGTGATAATATTCGTTTAGGTAAATTTGTGCATTTGTATATATGATGAATTACAGAACCGTGTCAAATATATACCTTGTTTTGATTTGAACTGAGACACGAGTGTCTAAAGCTATCTAACGGTTATTCGGCCACATCCAGACCTATTGAAATTTAGGTTTGGATCCTACACCAGGTCACAATCTCGTAAGGCCGTAACGACTCGCCCCAAGCGGGCATCTTCCAAGCCACGCCAGAAGGCGGTTTCGGAAGCGAGTCCAGGTTGGTGCTGGTTTCACCGTGCCTTCGGGGCCGGTGCCCGTCATTGTCGAGCTCCCTGCTCATACAAGACGGAAAACTCCTCAGCCGGCGAGTAAATGCGGCCGTATTCGCCGGCACTTCACCTCAGGTTGGCCGTTTATTTTAAGTGCATGATTATCGCACCAACGCTAGGTACCTTGTGGATACGGGTGCCCAAGTTTCTGTCGTACCTATCAGTAACAGTAAGTCTCAAGCCACTATGCTTCGACTACGCGCTGCGAATGGCTCAGTCATTCCCACCTATGGTACACGACAACTTACGGTCAACCTGAGCAACCGACGACAGTATCTGTGGACGTTCATCAATGCCGATGTTCCCACAGCTATACTCGGTATCGATTCCCTACAGCACTATGAATTGCTAGTCGATTCACGTAGGCTGCAGCTAATTGATACTTCGTCGAACAGCAACTTTATGGGCTTTAAAGCCCACACAAACGCGTACCGAATCGCAGGTGTATTTCATTCGCGTGACGATTTATTCCATGCTTTATTTCAGAAATTCCCCAAATTAACTAAACCTCTCGAGGAGACTCCGTCGGTGACCAATCGTGTGGTACACCACATAGTCACTCGCGGACCACCAGTCACGGCAAGACCTCGCCGACTGGCACCGGACAAATTAGCTTTCGCTAAACGTGAGTTCGACAATTTACTAGCTACTGGTATTATTAGTCCTTCTCACAGTCCTTGGGCCTCACCTCTCCACATGGTTCGAAAAAAGGATGGGGTTAGTTGGAGACCATGCGGAGACTACCGGGCGTTAAACGCAGCTACACGTTTCGATAGCTATCCCATCCCCCACATACATGACATCACGGCATCACTCAAGGGCACGACAATTTTTTCCAAGATCGATCTGGTACGAGCATATCACCAGATCCCAGTCGCTCTTGAAGATATATAGAAAACTGCCATCACGACTCCTTTCGGTTTATTTGAGTTCCTACGAATGCCATTTGGATTACGGAATGCTGCTCAAACTTTCCAAAGGTTTATCGATAGCATCGTGCGAGACCTAGATTTTGTTCACGTCTATATTGATGACCTGCTAATCGCATCATCAAGCGTAGATGAGCATTATCAACACCTAACGCTACTATTCCAGCGCCTTTCGGATAATGGAATAATAGTCAACCCCGACAAGTGTGAACTCGGGAAGAAGGAAATAAAATTCTTAGGTCATGTTATTAAGCATGAGGGTATTTTACCTTGTGAGGATAAAGTACGTACGATAATGGAGTACACTGTACCGTCCACACTCAAGGAACTGAAGGCATTTCTCGGTTTGGTCAACTTCTACCGACGCTTCATTTCGCACGCGGCAGAACAGTTACGACCGTTAACCGATTTACTTCGCGTTAATCCACGCAAACTGGAATGGAATGACGCCGCACGTACTGCATTTTCAGATGTCAAAACAGCTCTAGCTCAAGCCACACTTCTCGTGCATCCTGACCCATCAGCCACGCTTAGTATAGCGGTTGATGCATCGGATTTCACCATGGGAGCCGTTATGCAACAGAATATCTCCGGTAATTGGCAGCCCCTCGAATTTTTCTCACGACGCCTCACTCCCACGGAGACGAGATATAGCGCTTTTGGTAGCGAACTGCTAGCAGCCTACTGCGCCATCAAACATTTTCGACACGCTGTAGAAGGTCGTAATTTCATCCTATTCACCGACCATAAGCCCTTAACGTATGCCCTGCATACCAAGTCTGACCGCTACTCACCACGAGAGTGCAGACATTTGGACTATATCTCTCAGTTCACGACAGACCTTCGTCATGTCAAAGGCGAGTCGAACTGTGTTGCTGATGCTTTATCACGTATCCAACTTAATGCAGTTACTTTGCCAGTGCTCGATCTACCTGCTATGGCTGCCGCCCAAGCAAACGATACTTCATGCACGGAAGCACAACAGTCTACGTCCCTTCAGTGCCGGGAAGTACCCCTAGCTACTAGCTCTGGTGCTATCCTACGCGATACTTCCACGGGCCTCCCTCGACCCATCGTACCCTCCGCTTATCGCCGTCTCGTCTTTGATACCCTTCATGGTTTATCTCATCCTGGTATCGCAGCCACACTACGCCTCATCGCTGCACGATACGTCTGGCCGTCCATGAATAAAGATGTCCGTATGTGGGTAAAGCAATGCTTACAATGTCAACGATCAAAAGTGCACAGGCACGTAGCTGCCCCTATTGGCACTTTCGCTACGCCTGATGCTCGCTTCGATCACGTTCACATAGACATTCTAGGACCATTACCACCATCGCACGGGTATGATCACATACTCACGTGCATTGATCGTTTCACACGATGGCCCGAAGCTATTCCCATCACGTCTATTACGGCGGAGACAGCTGCTCACCGCTTCGTAGAACGATGGATAGCTATGTACGGTTGTCCCTCGACTGTCACAACTGACCGAGGACAACAATTTGAGTCCGCATTATTCTCCTCATTAACACGACTGCTTGGTACGGAACGCATACGCACTACCGCCTACCATCCAGCATCAAACGGTTTAGTTGAACGGTTTCATCGCCAACTTAAAAGTGCTCTTCGAGTACACGAAAACAACAATTGGTACGAAACCTTACCGCTCGTTCTCCTGAGCATCAGAACGAGTTTAAAGGCAGATATTCAATGTTCCGCCACTGAACTTGTTTATGGCACGACATTGCGTCTGCCTGGGGAATTTTTCACACCACGGAGCAGCACTAAGTTCGGCGAATCAGACTATGTCCAACGACTGTCTGCATTCATGCGATCACTGACTCCGGTGTCAACTCGCATACAACATCGACAGGTCGCTCTCCCTCGAGAGTTATCTACCTGTTCACATGTTTTCATACGAGTAGATTCGGTATGCAAACCTCTACAACAGCCTTACGAAGGACCTTTTCACGTGATTTCCCGTCACGAAAAGACCTTCAAGGTTGATCGACATGGCCGCATCGAAACAGTCAGCATTGATCGTCTCATGCCAGCACACGTCGATGACAGTGCTATACCTGATAAGCCGAGACCGAATGTTAGACCCATCAAAGCTTCTAACGGGATCTCTACATCTACTTCGGATCCCACGCTAGATGCTTCTGAGACCTCATTCTCACGTCCCAGTCAACAGCACGTGTCATCTGCCCCGTCTACTGACGAGACTTCCGTCTCACTTCTAGACCAGCAGACCACACCGCCCTTGACTGCGGATGAGATTGTAGGCTCACGAGGTTCGAACGAGACTACCGTCTCACGTTCCGGTCTCCGAGTACGCTTACCTGTACGCTTTCGCGACTAACCTCATAACCGGCAGCGGATACAGTATAGGACCTTAACCCTATACTACACGAATGCTACACTCTTCTCTTTTTCTCTCATTTTTTTTTTGTTTTCCCCGAGCCTACGCCTCCAACCATCGCTGTTAAGGTATCGTCGACTTCAGTCATCTTTGGAGAAAGCTGGCCTGATCACCCACGCTCTAGTCAACGCACTCAGTCGACCTCTCTGGCTCCAAATACGTATGGTATACATTTGGTCCCGAACATGGTTATCCTGGTCGCATCTGGTTCCTTGGCTCAATCTGGTTTCGTCCTACATCTGCAGCGTTTCTGGTCCGGACCTCTACGAACGCAACCTTCAGATTCTGGATACAAACCACTCTGGTGTAGCATGCTAATCCAAGCAATCAATACAGTACAATCCTTCTGGTACCGTTCTACGTCAAAGACTTTTGGTGGCAACTCGAGGATCAACGATCACTTCCTGTTCTGCCAACGCCTTCGTCCTACAATTGCACGTTTCGCGATCAGTCCCACGAATGAAACCGCTACGTATCGAAAGTGTAAACCCTTTCTAGCGGGGGGCTCCTGTAGTGACCGGCAAGTCTCGATAAGAACACGATTGGAATAACGGAAACAATTATTATTATTGTAACCAATTGTACCAGAGATTGTTTTACTGTATTTGTTTAACTGTATCAGTTTCACTTCTTGTTCCGCTCTCCGCCTTGTTTGGTTCGAACTTGCTCACGTACTGCCTGTTCGCCTGTACTCTTTGGCACATCTCGGTATTATTTCGATACCACGAGATCGCCAATAAATACAATTGATCTGGATTAATAAAGTCTTCTGATTTACGAGCTATCAAAGGAACCAAGTCGTTTTTGGGCGCGTAAACGAATTGTAGTGGTGATCATAGTCCGTCTTCGACTCGACATCCACTACACTGTCATAAGGTGTCTGAAGAGGCATTCAAATCCCTAAAATCAGTAGCTCTGAAAGTCTTCAGCATTTGACGCTGATCGCATTAGTTTTACTGGATTCACCTAGCTGAAGGCGCTCGGTCACAAGTCCAAACCAGTTCACGAGTGGGTACGCCGTTCTTCATATTGTAGCTGTAAATAATTCCTCAAAATCAATAGCTCATTAAGTGTTCGACATTGGATGCTGACCATTGTTTAAGTGGACTTGTTTAATTGAAGGCTTTCAGTCATGCATTCGTACGAGATCACGTTTCGACTCAGCGTGGGACACAGCTCCTACGTCCACTAGCCAACTTAAAACAAACGCTCCTCGATATATTGATAACGTATCAAATATATCTTTCCTACCTCTTCTCGTCTGACTTCTGATTTACATTGGTCGGGAAGAAGCTTCATATATAGAAGGTGCTACAGGTAGCAGGTTGTAAAATCAGAATACCAGTCGTATCTTCAACATCCCCTATAACCTCTAGCTAGCTTAGACTGATCTCTTCTCTATATATTGATAGCTTTCCAAATCCCTTCGCTTCTGATTTCTGATTTGATTGGTTGGGTTGGTATGTTTCGATTATAGCTGTTACTGGTAAAAGCGTTGTCCAACTCCGAGTGCTTGTGGTACCTTTTAGGTTTTCCACAACTTTGTAAAGACTGAGTTTTAGTTATTCTGGAGGTTTCTCAATACTGAATCTCCCGTTTGTTAAAATGTTCTTTATGTCCACTATCCTCAGGCAAGATATCCTCTTTCTGGAGAGTTTTAAAAGAACAACAAATGAGGTGCTTCGACTAAGGAATAAACTTTTCTCACTTGGAGGGTTTTAGTTTGTAACTCATGAAGTACAGAACTAAAAGGGAGATAAAATTATGGTATATCAGGTTAATGGTCTATAACCCCTGTGGTTTGAAAGTAATTTTTTACATATGGAGAAATACTTTAATCGAGTCCTTAAAAACTATGAAGAAGACTAATTATTTGTCACTGGCTATATGCTAAAAAACAAAACTGGTAATTGAACTTCTTATTAGTTGGTCAGTTTGCTAAGGAACCTTCATATTGTAGTCGTGTCATAAAAGAACTATGGGTGTGCGATTACGTTATAATACTTGGATATAACTCCTGGTGCTCCAAAATAACAGTATAGGTTTGAAGTACCTAAGTGGAAGTCTAATAATGATAAAAAATGAAACGACAGTGAAATAAGTTCACGAGTGCTATTAAAGAAATGCTTTTCACACAAAGAGACTTATTCACAAAGAATATATTGGTTTCATTGTATTCTTCACACCTATTTGAAAACCGGCAGTGTGGCAGTACCTTTGTGCTTTCATCTAGTATATTTTGCTCCGAACAGATCTACTCATCAAACGTATGCTCTTAACCTTGTTAAGTATTTTAGGGCCCTTCTGTGTACTTCTCTTATCGATAGCCTTGTTAACTTAGTTGATGAACACTTTTGTGCTTGGTTGTTTTATGTATATCTGTCATTTATACTTTGCAATCCATAAATTATTCACTTGATGTAAAGACTAGGTCAACCACTTATCATTGAGTAGGATACTGTTGCCACTCCAAGTCATATCTAATTCTGCCAATCTGAGTGTTTGTATTATGCACATTCGAACCGCATTCATATTCCAAATTTTATTTTCACGTTGAATACAAGTGATTAGTTGACAGCACATATTCGGAGTTAGGTGGGATACATATTCCATCAACACTATTATTCTTTAACCCTATAGGAATCTTAAAGACTATATCCCGTTTCTCCATACTTCTAATGAATTAGGATCATATGCATGGCTTCAAAATATAGATATTTCTGTACATTGAATAGATATTAGGTCGAACACTGCTACTTAAACAGCAGAGTTCGAGTGTAGTCAGGTTTTCTTTAAGTTCGTTACTTCTCAGTTGTATC
Source organism: Schistosoma rodhaini (assembly GCA_944470415.2). Lineage (NCBI taxonomy): Eukaryota > Metazoa > Platyhelminthes > Trematoda > Strigeidida > Schistosomatidae > Schistosoma > Schistosoma rodhaini. The sequence continues at coordinate 1,544,726 of OX104044.1, forward strand.
AGCGTGGCGGCAGACAAGGTGTGTTTGTTTTTTTGTACCATTAATACACATTTTGATCTATTACTTGGAGATATTGTAGATAAAATCAAATTTTATACCAGTAGGTCAAGTTAAACTACTTTATAAAACTTTCAATAGGTTCATAAGAGCTTTATATTCACCAACATATTTTTATAATGTTTGGTTGGCATTCGTGATCGGGTGTAAGTGTTAATAATTACCAAGAGTTCAATACTTTTCATTCCTTTTTAAAAATATTATTATCATCTCTCAGACCTCTTTTTTATGTTGTCAGGGCTAGAACACTCAATATAGGTCATCTCATCAAAAACGTACATGGTAGCTTGCGATCTCTGACAAATTTGTCAGAGGTCATTTAACTGATCTCTGTCAGCTTAAATTTGGAAGTTTGCAAACTGTTGACGTAGGATTAAGTCGGACAATGTCTTCCGATGGAGTGATATTGATTTATAGTTTTCATGAGACAATTTCAGTTAATATATGTTTGTTACTGTCAACACTCAAGCCACTTTTGCCTTTGTTAACTGTGACTCAGATTTCTAGAGGATCATATGTGGTAGTAAAGACATTCCAAGTAGAAAATTGTAATAATAGACTGACCGAAGGTCAGATGAAACTTAATGCTCCTGTGTCCGACGGGTTCAGTGAAGCTGGCCTATTCAGAAGTTTTTCAAAGTGTTCTACCCATCTGCTCCTCTATTCTTGAATCTCACTGACTGGCTTGCCTTTTCTGTCTTTGACCGGTCACTTTGGCTTACTATATTTCCCTGCCGGTTTTTCATTGTATCATAGTTGTTTCATATTCCTTCTCTTGCAACTTTTTCCGTCGTCGTTGCTAGTTCTTCCATAAATTTCTGCTTTTCGGCTTCAATGCTCTTCTTCACTTGCTTGTTTGCTTCAGTGTATTCAGCTTGTGGCTTGACTTTGTCTGGTTTTATTCGGCTGTTGTTAATTGCTGTTTTCTCTTTCTTTTCTTGAATGCTCCTCAGGGTTTCTATTGAGATCCATTCCTTATGATAATGCCTCTTGCTTCTTAGAACCCTCTGACATGTTGAAGTTAGTTCTTCTTTGTTCTCTTCCCAATCGTCTTCCATAGTAGTTTCCTCCTTTGTGCGTAGATCTTGTAATGCTTGGAACCTGTTGTTGAAAGCTATCTAGAATTCGTTGAGTTTGTATCTCGAAGGCTGTATTGAACCTGTGTAATGCTGTTTCCTTAGTTGTCCATTATTTCTTTAGATTCTGTTTCATCTTTCCAATCACCAGGTGGTGACCTAAAGCTGTGTAAGCTTCTTTCCTAGTTCTCACGTCTTCCACTGACCTGGATTTCTTACTGATGCAAATATAATTGACCTGATTCTCTGTAGTGTAAAAGGCGAAAGATTTATCCGCGCATATATATCTGGTGCCCTCTTGTATCAATATTTATGTTTAAATAAATAAATAAATAGTGCGATCCAGTGAGACCCATGTAGCTTTGTGTGGGAATATTGTGCCACCTATAACCATTTTGTTTAATGTACATTTGCAAATCTCTTCCTATCCTCGTTCCTTTCTTCCAATCGTTGTTGTACCATCATATCTTCATACTCGGTGTTTTCCATTCCGACTTTGGTGTTTAGGTCTCCCATCAGGATGGTCATGTCTTTTCCTGGGCACTTTGCTGCAACTGAGTACACCCTTTCATACAACTGATCTTTATTGTCATTGTTGCTATCATTGGTGGTTGAATAACACTGGATAACATTCATTGTGATTTCCTATCTCTTTATCTTGAAGGACACTTTGATGATCCTGGATCCGTGAGATTCTCATCCTATAAGTGCATCACATGCTTCTTTTGACAACATTAAAACAAATCCCTTTGTGTGGAACATTTTCTTTTTGACTACAGCACAGCAGCATCTCTCCCGAATCTATTCTTTTTCTGTATAGCTTGAGTCCAATAGGTTTTACTTATTCCGAGAGCCTCCAAGTTGTATCTCCTCATACCCGCAGCTATCCAATTGATCCTCCTGGCCTCCCACATTGTCCACACATTACATGTTCCTATATTAATTGTTTCTCTCGCTATTAGGATGGGCATCGGCCTCGTGACTTCCGAAGAATCACGTTTTTCACCATGAGGCGTCATAATTCTTTTGAATGAAGATCCTTCAACTCAGAGGGCAGAGTTTAAATGGTTTAAATTATGTACTCTGGTTGGCGTTTCTTAGCAATGTTGGTTTTTGCGGGATGGAGTTGCTGACCCCATGACAAACCCTTTACCTTTGCCCAGACTTGGGACTATCCGTAACTCTAGAAGAGCTACAGGCATATTTGCGTCTATCCATTTCGTCTTTATCAATACTATCAGGAAGGTGATCTGAATGATTACCTTTTTTCTCTTAGTTTTCGACATCATGGTGCTCTATATATTTCATTCATTCCTTTCAACCTTTTCAGTCGATTTTTTACTACTGTGCAGACTTATTCTCACTGCTTGATTTTTCTTGCGTTATGCTGATCTGAAGCGGGACGATTTGGATTGATGTCTATCCATCCTAAAACCTAGGTAATCAGTATCCGTATTTCTGCCCATTAAGTCATGCTTTTGACCCTTTTTCGGTCAAATTTTATACATTTTCCGTAGTGCTTAGTTTGTGAAGTGTATAGTTATTGAGTGGTATTATTTTTTATTATCCAACTTACATTTCTTAGTTGTGTACTTTTGAAATAATCTACATTTTGATAGACTAAACTTGATTTATCATTGTTTTAATTTTCTTATTTTCAGCCTAACAATGTTCTATGCACATTTTGTACTGAGCAAAAAGGGTCCTTTGGCCCGTATATGGCTAGCTGCTCATTGGGATAAAAAGCTTACCAGGGCGCATGTTTTCGAAACAAATATCAGTTCTAGCGTCGAGGCAATTTTAGAGCCAAAGTTAAAAATGGCATTAAGAACTTCTGGACATTTATTATTGGGTGTAGTGAGAATCTACTCTCGTAAGGCTAAATACCTACTAGCTGATTGCAATGAGGCGTTCGTTAAAATTAAGATGGCATTTCGTCCAGGCGTTGTCGACCTTCCAGATGAAGCTAATCGCGAAGCTGCTATCGCAGCTATCACTTTACCAGAGAATATTCATGATTTCGAAGCAACTATAGCCGATCTCAAGTAAGTGATATTTAGTATAATTATCTTACATCCATTTACAGTGAGATAAATATGAACACTATAGCAATAAATCAAAGTCGTCCGGAAGATATAACTATGCGTGAAGATTTTGGTGAAATTAATCTAGGACGACAAGATGATGATTTTGGAGATTCAGCATTCGATGAAGTATCAAGTCGTGAAATTATTCGTGAAGGCGATAAAACATTTGGTGACAGTATTTATCGTGGAAGTGATCATTTGTCAATGCATCATGATGCTGATTTCACGTTAAACCCTGATCAAGATTTGGATGCCACTTTAATCGATGTTAAACGGGGTGGTAGGCTATCTGATGCAGAAAAACCAATTAAGTCTATTGATTCAATCACACATCATGATGATATTGGAATGGTTGATAATGAATTTGATGATGACTTTTTGGGTAAGTTCTGTTTTTTATTTATTTTTAAAAATCTGTGTGATATTATCCTGAAGGTGGTGTGTGAATTATGTATGTAGTCAGGGGACTTCTCTCTGGGGAAAATGTATATTTGTGTATAGTCCTTCGTTTATTCTGTAATTTGGCCGTCACATTTAGTTTTAAGTTAACTAAGAGTCAAAGATTGTGATGTATTTTATTTATAGATGAATCTGAAATAAGCCCTGTTTAGTGGGATTTGTTTTAAACACAGGTTAAATGTACATTCTTGGACACTTGAAAAAGAGATATTTGTTGAATAGCTAGTCTCTGTTTACATGTAGTATGAGTCATGTCAGATAACATGGATGTTCACTACTATTAATGTGTAGTCCGAAAGTTTAAAAATGGGCCAGCAATAAAGCAATGTGCCTTAACTTCTAAGAGTATTCTTGTGATACTGTTACGTATGCATACCACGATGAGACTTTCTACTTTATTTTCAAACTACATAATAACTGCTGATTTAAGTCTACTCTACTTAATGATGTCTTTTTATTATTTCTACATCCCAGTTCACTTTAAATCAGTTTTTCAATTCTTAAATTGGTTTCCCTATGAATTTAGTATTTAGGGATTCAACATCTCAAGCACTTCAAAAACTATGAACTCTTACGAGGCCCGGGAAGAAGTGAAAAGTGGTTATGCATCTTAAATACATCTATCCAACCCAAGTACAGATTTATGTATCTTTTTCTGTGTCACACATCAGATGTGAAGGCTGTTAATAACTACTCTTATGTTTAAATCGATGAGCTATAATGTTGGGTTTAAATCTACCTGTTACTTGTTGATTAAAAGCTGATTTTGATCACCAAGCCGTTGACCTATTACACGATTCATTCTTACTACGAATGGTACTTATGTAGAGGCTAATTTGTCTCACTTAATTACTTGTCTGCTGGATCATGGCAACTAGTTGTCAGTTGGCTTCTGAAAAGTATTGTTCGTAAATTGCATTACCATGACAATTTTACATAGCCCGGAGCATCATTGTTAAATTTGAATGATAACAGTCCTAAATATTAAACATCAGAGTATTATTTAAACAATTTAGTGGTTAGGTTTGTGTCTGGATCCCTTTATTATTTAATTTCATCAAACTTCCAACTTTCCTGAAATTTTATCAAACCTAAAAGTATGGAAAAGAAGTTTTATAGTAGAGTAACGCTTAAACAACGAACTTAGAGGATTTCACCGCCTTAGGAATAATAAACCCACATGTAAATTCTTTCTCATGTACTGGGTATATTCAACATTAAGCCACTTTTTCATCGCTTTACCTCAGTACTATTAAACTTGAATAAGAGAGTGAGAGAGAGTTGAAGAACGTATATCGTCAGCTTCCTATAGATTGTTAGTTTATGATGAAAAGAAGCTCACTGAAATTGTAATTAAGACTGTGTTTTAATACTAAACATAAAATTTGACTTGTCTTCACAACATCAGGTCATATAAAATTCATTAATTAATGAAAACTATCACGGCTGTATTTCATATTTTATTTACTGAACAACATTATTTTTTCTCAATGATCAGCTGAACCGGATGATGATGACGAGAATTTTGGTGGTCGAATTGTTCATTCATTATTCACTGATGGTATATTTGAAGATCCATCAGCTCAGAAACAATTAGAAAATTTAACATCTGAAATCGAATCTCATATGGTCACAGGTCGTTTTGATCTACATCATGATGACATTACTGCCACTCCAATTCCAACATCGAATAATGAAGACTTAATACCGAATGCCGCCACTGTCAGTAAACCATTAGACGCTTTTTCTACAGTGTCAACATCAGTAAATGAGCTGATGACAACAACAGCCGCAACAACTGTAGGGATGACGATAACTTCTGAGACACCTGGATTTGTTGCTCCAACTAGTCTACCAACTGACACAACATCCAGAGTTGGACTAGGGGTTACTGCAATGACAGAGAGTACAACTTTAATTGGCAATGAATCTGAAGCGTTTGCCTTACCCCCTATTGAGGCAACATATACAACAGTAGGCGTTGAACCAAAACGGTAAACTATTTTATCTTTTTTCTATCCCAAATTACATAAATCATCTTGTAGTTTAATTACTTCCCTGTCAGTGGCTCTGTACGCGTGATCAAGTGTTATTTTAAGCCTTGATAATTGGTCTGTACTTCCACTTAATTAGCCATCATATAAGTATGGTTATATAAACGAGTATACATGAGCTTATGCTTGTATCTGCCTACATATTAATTCCACTGTAGTGTCGGTTGATACGTTAAGCCCGTATACCGTATTCTAGCTTCTGGACAACTCAGTTTACCTACCCATCATGAGTCACGTTTTGACCTTGTTAATTATTCACTTATTAACTATGACTATTTCTATATGAGGGTATATGTGTGTACACTTTTTATCTTACTCATCACATGTCTGTAACTTATTCTTGTCTGACTATAAATGTTGATGAAGTCTTGATTAAAGCGAGTTGGCTTACTCGCCATCTCCAATGTGTGTCGTTTCTGCCTCTATCTCTTCTATTCGCTTCATCCCTCTGATTTCTTGTCCAGATCAGTGAGTGTTCAAAATGTATCTATTCTAAATCCCTTCTCGTATTTGACTTATTTAACTCCGTTGTTCATCAACACGAATTAAGTCATTTATTGCATACAAGGATAACGAGGATGTATATTTTGACAACAATCATTCATATGACCGAATTGGGAATCAGATCATGGCCCAACAAAAGTGGTGAGCCGCATTTGGAACACTAAACCACTTACTCAAGCATTAATTGCTTAAACTATCTTATATACATATTTAATAGACAATGGCTCATCCATTTATATATTTATCTACATGGTGTATATGGATTCATTCATTCCTCTCTCACGCTCTACTCGCTAGTCGTATTATAATTTGTTTTTTTTTTGAAATAAATTATTCTAGTTGCATCATTTAGCTTGCTGAAGGTGATCCATCGATTATCCTGTCGATTTTAATACAAGGTATGAGAATAAACACACGAATATCCGCCGCAGCGTGAAGGGATATTGGAACTCATGTTCTAGAGTAAGGTAAAGTGCGTATGTATCCGTACCATTTCGACCGATTCTAAGCCAGGTTACACAGCGTCTCCAACCACTGGTGGGGGTTACCGTGCTCACCCTAACTGAGTAGTCTGAACTTACCATCTGGTTTTTAAGATGTCATATTATTTACTTCTTACTGTTGAGCAAATTCTTTCCATGAAGCTGTATTGCAGTTACTAAATTAAGTGACTTAGGATGCTTGGCTACCTTTGTTTTAATGTTAGATCGTTAGAGACAATAAGAAACCTCAGACCTACTTTTCATGCTAGATGGCACTCGTCAACAAGTCTGCAATTTTTCAAGATATCAGTTAATCTTAACCTCTTATGTAATAATAGATTACGTATAAAAATGCGTAGAAGTCTTATGTATATCAGTAAGTGAAAGTTTAAACCACAGATTTTTTAACAAATTACACACTGGATCTAGAATTTTTTTGTATTACTATTTACTGATGAATTGTTTGGTGTATTTGTTCGTTGACTGTTCACCAAGTACAGTTTAACCTTATTTAATCCATCAGTTATGGCACTCAGTGAGTGCCAGCCCCCAAATGCCCTGGTACGGCCGAGAGTGGGGAGAGTCCACTCTCCCTCTTGAAATGCTCTCACATGGCCACGCGTATATAGCCTCTGCCAGGGAAGTCCTACTCGCTGCCTTCTCGTAACCGGAGTGTTGTTTTAAAATTGAGAGGACGAAAAGTGATTGTCCGACTCTTTAACTGGGTTGGTGGACACAGAAAGTTCACCTAGAGAAGTTATTAGTAATCGACGTGGGCTCCAGTATCCTGAAGGAACAAATGGCGTATGAATCAATCGTTGGTCACTGGCTACCATGGGTTTGCATCTACTCACGATGCTTCACTGCCTTGTGGATCAGATCTCTAAGTCGAAGGCTCCGAGTGTGGTCCCCTAAGAAAACCACCTGCTTCAGTTTGGGCACTCGGGCAGTATCACAACCCTCACACAAATCAAATGAGATTTGCGTGGCACATATATATCTGGTGTCCCGTTGTACCAATAGTTATGTGTTTAAATAAAATCAATCGAGATTATTTATTTGTGTGTTTGATATTCACTGTTTTCTACATATTATCCACTTTGTAATAGAGCAACAAAACGTAAACGTCGACTTATTGTTGATGAACAAAAGTCAATTCCAAGCGAAGTTATGAAATCTCAAATGGAGAATACTGCTGATATCACAACTCAATTAGATTTGGCACCACCAACTAAAAAATTAATGCATTGGAAAGAGACAGGTAGTGTAGATAAATTATTTGTTCTACCTGGTCGTGCTATTCCATCACGTGTACTGCAACGCTTATTTATGCGTAATTTATATACTCAGGCTATTCCAGATGATGTTACTGGTACAGGGGAATCTTTTCAAACATCTAATTTACTATCTAATCTGTCGTTTAGTTCAACTACCCAACAACAGCAACCGCTTCCTGATCAATCGAATATGCTAACCAATTCAGAGGTACCAATTATTCTTTCAATAATTGTTTGCTTTAAATGTACATGTTCATGTGTCACTGGCATTAAAATAACATATATGTGTACGTGTGTGTGTGTAATTTTGTTTTAGTGTCCTAACCTTCTTCTAGGCAAGGTGTTTGTATTCAGTACTTTAATTACTACTGATATTGTCATGAAGTTTTTAGTTTTTCATGAGGCGATCGTAGCTTTGATTTATTTGTATTGGTTGTTTGAATCTTCTCAGTGATGTTGAGCACCGCAACTGATCAGTCTCTTTTTGGATTACATGTCTTGTCCGGATCGCCTTGATATTACCATTATGTCACAAGCATTATAAGCAGAGATAGATAGTGATTGACAATGAAATCCAGGACTCCATTTTCGTTCTATTTGGGACTCTTCAGTTGGGCATACCTACATCCCAGAGTTGATGGTCACCGTGGGACTTGGACCCAGTACCATTCGCTTCAACATCAACTCTTGGGTGCAGATACATCCAAGTGATCATTCCCAAGTAGAACGGAACTCAAGTCCTGGATCTTACTACTCGCCACCATGGATCCCAGCTTTTAGTCGTAGCTTTAGGTTGTACATTTTCAGTCTTATCATGTTGGCGATATCATCAACGAAACGAAAGTGCAATACTAAAGTTACTTGTGTATTGCGCACACGAACCAGAGATCTCTATCATCGTAAAAGCAGTGTTTTTGTCCAGGTGAATTAATATAATGACATTAATAGTAGGTGAATCGTACTGATGAACAACACTCTAAGTTATAAAAAATGTACTATTTTCCTCCCTCCCCAGTTGTTCACATCTCAGTGAGTTTCAGGAATGTTCAGAGCCATAAACACTTCAAATTATCTACTGTTGTTCTTTTTAATTAAATCTTTGTTATGAACTACAATAGAGACTTCAGTAACTCTTTGATCCGTTTTTCTCATCGACCTTTTCTGTTACCTGATTAGGTACTAACGCTTCTAGTTTGTGGTTTTTGTTACATGCTCCAAGAATATAATTGTTATTACAGTTATTGACTGTTGGTTCGAACCATGTTGGTAGGTGAAGGACTACCTGGTTGTGGTCCACCAGATAATTGTATTCAGTGACTGAACAGACGTAAGGTGATATGACTGGAAACCGATCTTGTTGACGCAGATGCATTCACTCTTGGTTTAGCCTTTTGATATCTTAAGTTTCAATACTGCATGGTCTTTGTTTTCCAAATCCTATTGCTTTTTTTCAGTCGTTCCTCCTTAAGTCTATTTCACAATTATTGTAACTTATTTCCTTATGGATGTTGTTAATTTCCTCTTTCACTATGCTTATATGATGTAACAATTTGGGCCGAAAGATGTATTTGCATTAGGTACCACATTGATTATAACTGACCTCCCTTCATTTAATCTACAAAGTTACGTCTTGTTTTAGAAATACTTTGTTTATTACTATAAGACTTGTTGTGCATCCCTATCAACCTTTCTTGGACATTGTTCTTGCTCATCATTTTCTTTATTTGTTGTTTATCTTTTATAGCAGGCTTTACAACCAAACACTTCATTTGATCAAAGTATTCAACAGCAACAGTCTACTGATGTATCCATTTCTGAATTTGGTGAAACAATAAAAGATTCAATGCAATTACCTCAAAAATTGGGTCCTATCTCAGAAATCCCAGAAGACGAATCAGGTCCATTTGCTACTTCACATGGTGAACAGTCCAGGCCAACACCTGCAAGTAAGTTCGTTGTTATGTGTGTGGGTATATATAAACATAGGATGGTGGTTCAGAGGTTATTAAAACACCCAACTTTTACACATTAAGCCAAAGGTTCGAACCCCGTTCCACTTCGGTTTGATCAAACGAGTATTGTCACTACCCTTCATACTCAGAATGTAGCTCGAAATCAAATATACTAACCAGTATCTGGTAAATGAATTGGTAAAAAAGTATATTAGTGCGTGTTTATGCAAATTTACAAAAATTTCATGTGTGATTTGTCTTTTAAGTATATACGTTTATTCTCTTCTCTCGTGATGTTGCGACTCAGAAATATTGCGAGACAAAACGTTTCTCGTTGTGAGTCATCTTGCAATTAAAACTACTCATGTCTATTCATAACATAAAGTTTATATGAAAAGTTTTTAGAACGTTTCCGTAATGAGCACTGCCGTTGATTAAAACGGTGAAAGCTTATACTCTGAATATGCTATGCACATATGTATAGAATATGTATTGTTTTTTTTACATATATCATCATCACCCCCTCCCTTCTCTCTCTATCTTTTGTTTAGCATCTCATGGTGCCGATAATAATCAAGATGATCTTGATGATGAACCGCCTATGCATGATGATTTAGCATTTATGGTAGAACCGGAAACACCTTATCTTGCACCTCCAAGTATTTTATCAGAAGCTCCACCAAGTGTAATGCAAGTAAGTTGTAAGTTTTGAGAAACTCAAAATTTCTAAGGCATTGCATACACTTATTGTATGCTAAATATTAAAGTATTAATCATTATACAGTAATACAATTATCAAAAGATTACCTGGGAGTAGTTTCTAGAGATTTGTTCATTTTTAAATAGGATTTGTCATGATCACCGAGCAAGTAATGCAGTTGTTAGGAAACGGATACTGGGTAAGGATGGTTAATGGATTGATGAAGTAGTGAAACTTCATCAATTGAGATGACTGAGACACGTATTACGTATGCCAAACCACCAAATGCCTCGACGTGCAATGTTTTATGGTGTAGGAGGAGTAAGCTGGAAGGAAGCTAGGGGCGGTCAAACCAAAAAGTGGCACAAATCCATGAAGTCACTAACAATTGGACTGAGCCATGTTGGTAGGTGTAGACTACCTGGTTTAGGATTCGCGAGATGATAGCAATCGATGGTTAGAGACCTCGAATGATATGGCTCAAAATCGTTCATGCCCCTATCCTTTTTCTCTTTCCAAATTTATTTCACTGAATTATACTCCTTCAATAACATCTTCAAACCCTAATCTTTACGATTACTGCTTATAATCTTACTACTCCTACCACTATGGGATTTGAATCGACAACTGTATCTCTGTGTTAACGTGGTATGGCAACTCGAGCTGACGTACGTACGTACGAAGTTCTACGTTGTGACTGACTGACATCATTATGTCTCTATATCACCAATCGGGAAATATAAACTATTTTCTTCCCATTTAACAGTCATTTACTCTGTGCGTGAGATCCAAAGATTTTAGGTTCGATATCGTTATCAGGTTGTATATCTATGTATGCATATTCTCTCTCAATCTTCATTGACTCGTACTGTAGTGAACAGAACACGACTAGGGACAATCGAATGTATTTAAGCACAAATTACAAACTATTTCACTAAATTCTGTTAACCATACAACAAACAGTTAATTTACAAGATAACAATCAATTGTCTTAATCTTCATTGTTCCTTCTGCAAATATCAGTCCGTCTTCTCTGATTTCATTGTTCATGCATTTTCGTACCGACTGTACTTCATTTCTGTTCGTTCCTTATCGATCTTCTGCCAAAATACATTCTATGTCTGACCAACACCATAAACTACTTATATATGGATATTATTAGACCACATCGCAGTACAATTTCAATTAAGCTAACAATAAAAAATTAATTAATTCAATTGACTCATGATTTCAACTATGAAAATATTGAAATATCCACAAAAAACCCTTCTGATCTATAATCATATGCTCACTAGTGACTGGCTGTGAGGAATGTTTCCTTGAGTTCTAGTGGGAAGCAGTGACCAGTGGAGTTCAACCAAGTCTGTTGTAGAGATATCAACTCACTGAAGACAATTAGTGAACGGTTGCTCAACTTCGTGGATCAGTTGAAGTTAGACATTAACACCGTTGGATGCCGGCTCAGTAGTCTATCGGTTAAGTACTCCGACGTGAAGCTGGTAGGTCCTGGGTTCGAATCTCGCCAGTGCGGGGTCGTGGATGCGCACTGCTGAGAAGTCCCATAATAGGACGAAACGGTCGTCCAGTGCTTCCAGGTTTTCGCTGGTGGTCTAGCTTTAATTGACTCATGATTTGAACTATGAAAAAAAATTAACTATTTATTAAGAAACGGTACCTTTTTGAAGGTATACAAGTAGAAAATTTCTAAAACCTCTACAAAGTGAATTATATTTTCAAAGTTTATGACAGCCTACATGTAATGAAAGTAATATAGATGAACAAAATCAATCATATCAATCTATCAATATGGTATATGACAAGAAAAGATTTATACTTGTTTTTAATTTTTTAAAATGGTTGTCAATAATACACACACATACATCCTTCAAACTAGAAACACACTTATAAGCAAAGATTGATAGTAGTTAGCAGTGGAATCCAGGATGCACGTTTCCTCCAATAAAAGATTGATCAATTGCAGTCTTAACTAACAGTGGTAAGATACAAGTAAATAACATCAGGTGAATTTAAAACTTCACCTCCATTGCACAAGCAGGTGCCTATCTGGACTCAGTAGCTAAGTGGATAATGCGATGGTGTTTGAAGATGGTACTGGGTTTGAGTCCCAGAGTGAATGTCAACTCTGAGATGGAAGTACATCCAGCTGACGAGTCCCAAGTAAGATGAAACGCGCTTCAAACTGGATTCCACTGGTAGCCTTTATCCATCATTGCTAATAAAGCTTGTGAATTAAGGTAAAATCGAGGGAGTCCGCACAGGATGCACATATGCCGATAATAGACTGACTAATTGCAGTTCTAAATAACAATGGTAAGATACAAGTAAACAGAACCAAATCTCTTGATAAGTCTAATTTTAATTTTTCAATTATGTACATATCGCTTACACCTAGCACATAACTTTATATGTTTGGCTTTCAGTTATACTTTGATTTTATCTATGTATTTGTGTGTGAGTAATAATCATTCCACCACTACTAATACTGATACTGTGGTGTGTGTTAGATATAAGTAGTATGTAACAGGAATAGGTAGTGAAATGCTTACCAGAAGATTGAACTAGAGAGAAAGGGAAAGAAAATGTAGAGCAATCGGAATAATAACATAGTATTGTAAAGGACAACTCGTGAAAAATGTTCAAATTATGTATTTAATGTATAATTTTCATATTTTATAAAGACACTATGTGATTTGTCATAAAGCAATAAATTGGTTTACTGTACCGAAGTTTTCGTTCACTACACTATTATTACTACTACTAATACTACCACTACTCATCAGCCGAAATAGAAGTGGATGTAGTTATGTTTCGAAACCGTGATATAGTGGTTGAAAACTGAACTGAACTTATACTAAAGTCCTATATTCAATTTCTCTGGCTCACAACTGGATCTCATAGTTAAGTGACATGTTGTCAATCCTTACCTTCTAATACTGTTTTATATTTCTCTTTGTTTTTCTCTGTTCCATATTTGTACATGCATCATAATTACTCTGACAATATTTCACCTATGATATATTTTAATAGCTAGATTCTAGTCGATCTAAGCTAGACCGTCATTGAAAACCTGGAAGCACTGGATGACCGTTTCGTCTTAGTATGGAACTCCTCAGCCAGTGCTCACCCACGATCCCTCACGTGGGATTCGAACCCAGTACCTTCTGTCTTGCGCGAACGCTTAATCTGTATACCACTGAGTCAGTATCCAACGGCGTTAACGTCTGACTTCAACCGATCCATGATCTTGTGCAACCATTCATCCATTATCTGATGTGGATACAGTCTCCACAAACTCCCATTTTGATAATTGAGTTCAATCTGTGTCGGGTAGATGCAAGTACCTACATCAGACAATGGATGAATGGTTGTGCGAAATCATGGATCAATTGAAATTAGACATCATTAACACCACTGTATATCAGCTTACTGGTCTAGAGGTTAACCGTTCGCGCGCGAAACTGAAAGTCTTGGGTTCAATTTTCGCGAGCAGGATCGTGTATGCGTACCGTTGAGGAGTCCTATACTAGAACGAAACGGTCTTTTAGTGCTTCCAGGTTTTCAAAAATGGTCTAGCTTATATTGACTTATGAATTCAACTACCAAAATGAACACAGTCTCTACAAACCACCATTCCGAAAATATATTATGTTCACATGGTCTTATTATTATTATTACCTTAATCTGACATATAAACTTCTATTATATATACTTTATTTACATGATATATCTTATTACATTATGTTCTTATTCTAACTTGAAACTATCCAATGAAAGCTCTTGCTTCTCTTTAAAATTTGTAGTTGAAACATTTTAGATGTATTTAAACTGCGATGGATGTCTGAAGTTCATTATTGTCGCATCCAATATTGTCTACTTCACTTTATCTTGACCATTATTTTATTTATTTATTTAAACACATAAATATTGGTACAAGAAAGCACCAGATAAATATGGGCCTCACATCTCATTCGATTTGTGTGAGGGCTGTGATACTGCCCAGGTGCCCAGACTGAAGCATTATTATAGACTGACCATTGTAATACAATAATTATGGACTGATATCTATGAAGTCCTTAATGATAAGCCTCTGCTGGAGATGTCTTACTCACTACCTTCTCGTGGCTGGGGTGTTGTTTACGAAATTGAGAGGACGAAAAACGAATGCTCGACGCTTTAATTGGGTTGGTGGACACGGAGATTCCACCTGGGGGAGTTGGAAAACTCTGATTCCAAACCAACGGTGCACATGGGCTCCAGTATCCTGAAGGGAACAAATGGCGTATGAACCCAGCGCTGGTCACCGGCTACCATGGGACTGCATCTCCTTACGATGCTCCACTACCTTGTGGATCAGACCTTTAGGTCATAGGCTCCGGGTGTGGTCCCCTAAGTAAACAACCTGTTTCAGTTTTGGCACCTGGGCAGTATCACAGCCCTCACACAAATCAAATGAGATTTGTGTGGCACATATCTATCTGGTGCTTCCTTGTATCAATATTTATATGTTTAAATAAATAAATAATCATAAGGTTATATTGCAAAGCAGTTTTTCATTCAAATATTCCTTGTTCTTGAATACTTATTGGGTATGTCTAGAGTATTTTTTTTGCTCCTCTGAAATTTTACTTCAGGTTGATATGTTGGCATTAGAACGTGAATTAGCCGCAGCTGATAATGAAGTTGATAATGAATTAGAAAATGTATTTAAAAATGATGGTAGAACATGTGATGGTTTATTATCTGGCAGTGGTTTTCCTGGATCTGAAGCTCCTCTTTCAGTTGATGGTTTACCATTGGAAACAGCTGAGGAACGTCGTTTAGAGAAACGTTCTAAAGTGTTATTACGTATGTTACGTGTACATCAACAACAATATGGTTGGAATGAACCGTTAACATTACAAGGTTTATGTCATGGTAATACAAAGAAACAAGTAAGTCAATCTGTTATTTATTTATTTCTAAATATGTTTTCTGTGCATATGTAATGGTATATTTAAAGGAAATTCGTATTTCACCAGTAGAAGATGCACAAAATGCTGGTGGCTCAAACTCCATCTTATAAAGTTTCATTTAAGCGGATAGTGTATTACTACTGTGTTACTCAAAATATGGAGCACACTTTTCCTGCAGATTGACCAGGTTGTAGAGAAATTTCTACTGTTTTTAATTGGATGTACAATGAGGAATATATTTACGACATATATCTTATGAATAACAAAAAATTCTCCACCTCTCTGACGATGACCAGAATCAATAGTCAATATCTTCATGAACATTGGGATATACAATATCTTCCTCTATGATTGACTGGTTTATTTCTGAATATTTATAGCTCAGAAGAAAAATTTCGAGATTCTACATTGCTAAATGTGTTGGTCTGTCTAATTGTTCCAAAAAATAGTAGCTCATTGATAACGTCCCAGACCGTAAAATATCTAGTATTTTCCAAGATTGTGGATATACCGTAATTGCTCTCACTTTTATTTCATTTATTTAAACACATGAATATTAGTAATAGGAAGCACCTGATACATATGAGCCACACAAGTCTCATTTGATTTGTGTGAGGGCTGTGATACTGCCCGGTAGCTCAAACTGAAGCAGGTGATTTTCTTTGGGGCCCACACCCGGAGCCTTCGACCTAAAGGTCAGATCCACAAGGCAATGGAGCATCGTAAGAAGATGTAGTCCCATGGTAGCTGGTGACCAACGATTGATTCATACGCCATTTGTTCCTTTAGGATACTGTAGCCGATGCACGCCATTGGTTTGAAATCAGGGTTTTCCAAATCCCCTAGGTGAACTTTCCGTATCCATTGACCCAATTAAAGCGCCGGACATTCGCTTTTCGTCCTCTCAATTTTGTAAACAGCAGTAATGGCACGAGAAGGCAGTGAGTAGGACTTCCCTGGTAGAAGCTGTATACGCGAGGCAATATGAAAGGATTTCGAGAGGGAGAGCTGACTCTCCCCACTCTCAGCCATACCAGGGCATTTGGGGGCAATTGCTCTCACTAACTGGCATGAAATTTTGGTCTGAAAGGTTTATCTACCTACTTTCATCAACCTCGTAGTGTCAAAAAAGTAGTTCAAATGATGTTGAGACACTAGCTGCCACATTTTAATTTGATCGACCCTGAATCATTAGATAAATATGATGCTACTAACTACTAAGTAATCAGTCAATATTTTTTCGTACTTATTTACATTACTTTTCACACTAACAATAAGTATTCTGTGTATGACTTCATTTTTATTTCGAATAAAAACAGAAATTATTGTTTTGTTGTATATCATCGATACTAGTGATCAGTGTAACGTAACTAAATCGATGGTTGTATACTAAGATATGAGATATTAAAGTCATTAATCTTAGCCTAGGATACAGTGTAGTTGAAGTCCCTAAAATTCAATTGTTATTAGTTGAGGGTATCAGTCAGTTTATTTCACAGTAGTTAGTATTTCCCAACTCTATGTGCATTCAAATGAGATTAGTTCAAAAGTTCTAGCCATTCTTCTGTTAAAAGAGTATGGTATTGCTTATTCCACTAATTTAACTCAAAATTCAAGTGATAAACAGTTTATATTTAGGTAATAAGGTGCATCATCATTGCCTAACTTGTTTTTTGTTCAAACGTATTCATCTACAATCTGTCAACGTCTAGTTTAGTTTCTACAACTTGAAGTTATTGTTTATTGATATATATATCACTGTTTTTGACTTATCACTCATTTTGTCTTATTTTTTTTCGCTTGTACAAACATCAAAATTCAAGGCTGCTTCAAAATTCTATACAGTTCTACTATTACGTAAACAAGGAGCTGTGGAATTAGCACAAGAAGTTGCCTACTCAGATATTTATATATCCCGTGGACCAAACTTTTTCCGTTTAGTGGAAACATAAATTGTTTTCATTGACCCTTTTTTAAGACGTTCTCTTGCTTCTCTGTTTTTCGCTGTTGTTTCATACATACATACACACACACTGCCTTACTCCACTCAGACGATCAAAGCTTCACATTATCCCTTCATATTGCGTTTTTATTGACTACATACATGTATCTTTGTGAATCTATGTATATGTATTACTCTCTCTCTCTGTCTGTCGTTACTTATATCATTGCTTATTTTTAAAATGCATTTCATAAAAGAGAATAACTTTTCTGTTTACTTTTTTGAATTTATCATTGCTATAATCAATCCGTGTATAAATATTTGATTTTTTTTCAATTATATTAATATTATATACATGTATGTAATTTACTTTTTAAGATGATAGTGTAAATGTAACATTCTATTTTTTCGTATTACAAATATATACATACCTTTAAAAAAAGCTAAAAACTTAAGAAGTATCTTCATTAGTCTTTTTGGAACTGTCAAATGTAACTGGAAGTTTTAGTTAAGAGAAATTTCACCGTTTGATAAAGTAATTTCTAAACTTAAAACGTTACTCAACTCAAACGACAGTTTAAACATAAATTTTAGTATAAAGGGGCACCAGATATATATGCGCCATACAAATCTCGATTGATTTGTGTGAAGGCTGTGATAATGCCCGGGTACCCAAACCAAAACAGGTGGTTTTCTTAGGGGACCACACCCCGAGCCTTTGACCTAAAGAACTGATCCACAAGTCAGTGGAGCATCGTCAGGAGATGCAGTCCCATGGTAGCCGGTGACCAGCGCTAGGATCATACGCCATTTATTCCCTTAGGATACTGGAGCCCATGTGCACTATTGGTTTGGAATCAGAGTTTTCCAACTCCCCTAGGTGAACTTTCCGTGTAAACCAATCCGGTTAAAGCGCCAGCCATTCGCTTTTTGTCCTCTCAATTTTGTAAACAACAGTAATGCCACGAGAAGGCAGTGAGTGGGACCTCCCTGACAGATGGTTTATACTCGTGGCCATGTGAGAGCATTTGGAGAGGGAGAGTGGACTCTTCCCACTCTCGGCCGTACCAGCGCATTTGGTTCCGATCATAGTAAATTGTGGTTCAAAGTGGTTAGCTTACGTTTTATATTAGTCAGACCAGACATCGAATAACGTCTTGTATTTCATCAGTTAATGTAACTGGTACGTACATGTGATGTGTTAAATGGAAACCACGTTTCATTGTATTCCATTCTAACCGGTTTTTTGTCTTGTCAACCAGATGTTACAGTCAAATGTTTTTCATACTTCAAGTCTTGTTTCTACTCTTTTGATTAAGTCACGTTGGTTCGCTATTGATTTTGTTCTGGAAAACATTTAGCCGTTAATAAGTCACAGCGGTTTTAGCTTAAGCATAATTTAAGTCTTACATCTAGTAATGTTACTTTCTCGTCCGAATTCGGTCACGAAATCTTCGTTCAAGCAATCGGGACCCTAATGAACCAATAAATCAGGAGTCAGGTTTGTATATTCTTACTATTTGACGAGTGTCCTGAATCAAATTGTTCTAGATTTCTCCGGGATTTGTATGTTTCCCAGACTAACTCCTAGTGTAGCGGTATATACTTTACAAGGTGGTGCAAATGTCGTACCAGATGCCTTTGGAAAAGATAGGGCCTTAAGGGTATGAGAAGTGTGTCGAACTGTGTGTTATATGGATTAGTGTGTCGATTAGGTTGTATCTTTCCCCGCAGCAACTATGTGTCAGCAGAATTTATTCAGAGAAATTGAAAAAATTTATCAAAGTATATACTCTACTGTCGAAATGTAGAGATTCCAGAATCTTAGATGCCAAGATTATTGGAGATGTTAAATTACTTAAAATATGTCTTTGGAATAGGTGATATAATCGATTGACAACGATGGTTTGGTTTATATTCAGCAATGTTTTCAAGAGTGAGCAAATAACTATATAGTGAAGGCCTTTTCAGACCAATTTCATCACCAATCTAGAAAAACAATTCAAAATATTAGGTGAATGGATATTCTTGGATTTTTCACGCGATGGACTGAAGCAGTTACTATCAAGGTTATTTTTAATGAAACTGTTATGTGCGCTGAATATATTGAACTAACACCTGATCCGGTTTACGAACGACATCTGTTCATTTGATTTTGCACTATCGAAGTATTCGTCCAACCTGAATTACATTATATTCCACATCTATTTTTACAGATTCACCTAATGAGCTTATAAATGACGCCGCAATCCAAAAGTTTGTATAAAAGTACTACCCGAACGGTAAGCATGGAATAGAGGATGTCATAATTGATCTGGTAATGAGAGTAAATTTGAAAGAGTAGGACTGTTGAACTGATTTTTATTTTACAAGGGATGACACTGACGAAATAAGTAACCTTGTGCAGCACTAAATATTAAGTGACCACAAGGATAACAATTTACTAAATGAATACAAATTTGAAAGGCTCTGACAGAATTGTACGGTCTACATAGCATGTTCGGTTTATTTTCACTCCTAGTTATTCGGCATCTTGTTGGTTGACAATGTCACAAGCATTTGCGACCTGTTTAAAAGTGTTCACATGACCGATGTTCAATAATATAGGACCTACCTCTGAACTGCGAACTACCTAAGAATATGTGGCCCGTAAGAATAGGACCATCTAGAGAAAAATACTTATCACCTCACCTCAGAATAGTATTTCTTACCTGCACTCAGTTCCGTGGCCGGAAAGCAGTTTTACCAAAAATTGATTTTATGACTAAAAACCATTTCTTCTAAGCAAAAAAACTGAAAAGGAAATTATATTTCGTAAATTTGGGGACGAAAAGTTGTACATTACTATCATATATTTTGGAGATCAACAAATTCCGAGCAATAATGAACGGATGTATGCTATTTCCAGCATCACTGTAAGCTAATATGGTTGCCGCAATTCTTCATGACTTCTGTTTAGTTTAATTTCCAGTTACATAGTAGTCGCCATCTTTTGAAACGATCCCAAGTTGCTTCCTTTTACTACACTCATAGTTTCCCGTCATTGTGAGATGTGTGGTTTGCTAATGTTGTAAGTTAGATTTGTCCGAATGTCAATTAAAAAATTAGTTGCATTCAGCTGAGTTCGTTATACCTCTCAGTATCACAAATAATCCCTTCACTGACCACCTTTCGGGGTACTAATCTGTCTTGAGTGCGGCCTGAATTATGTGACATCAACCGGGAATCATTTGAGCTCGTAAGAGTATCTTAGTAATCTATATTAAACAGCAAGGTTCTTTGCTTGTCATTATTTATTAGTTCGGTAGATCACTAACGTAGATGATCAGTGTCAAATGTTTGTGAGCCTACTGGAGTTAGATGGGAATGGTGTTACCAATTAGCTAACGTCGTATTGATACCTCGCGATTAGTGTCTGACGTGGAATACTCCTGACCATAACCAGGTGCTATGTTTACTTTGATGACTGTACAATGCAAACGAAGTTATTAGAGAAAATATAACAGTAAGAGTGTGTGTAAGCAACAACGCACGACCACCATCATGTGGGCCAGTCAACGACCTACAGTTAACTGATACGCATTGCTTGTCTTTGACCTTGACGAAAATAGGTGAACTGTTCGATAGCCAGTGACTCGACTACCTGATGGTTTGGTTAGGTTTCAGCGACATTTCAGATGTGATACAGTTCCGAACGGACTTTGGAATTTCATGTGATGAAGATGCGTCTGAATGTTTTACCATCAATAATCCTAGCTCATTTTCAATGTTCCTAAGCTAAGGTTGGTTTGATCGTATTCAACCAAACTGCATTTAGGACTAGGGTTTGAAACTATCGTAATATAGGAATTTATAATTTTAATAGTTTCTGAACTTCGTGTTTCGAAACATCAAATTCAGAATAACATGATCTAAATGATTATAAATTGACGGGTTTCTGTATCAAACTTATAAGGATCAAGTTTATCCTTCAAGAGCTGAACATATTGTAGTTTTGCAGCATTTGAAATGAAAACAAAACAAGATTTTATAAACTTGAATTTCTTTCGTTTCAGATGTAAACGAAAACCTTGTTTAGTCTGTTTAAATATTTTAAATAAATGTATTTTTATGACCTTGATTGCTAGAAGTACTTTCAAATCTCTCAAGGAAATGTGCAAGTATTTTAACTAGATGTCACAAGACTCTGCATCGAATTCTCTCCCGACGTTCAAAGTGAGGTTTGCATAAATATTTATTCATTATTTGTTTTCAACTGATTTCTTATGTATCGATGTAAAATAAAGTAACTTTTTCACATTTAAAATTGTTTATTCACATAATGCAGACATGTAATACCAAGTAGTTTTTAGACTTGAGCTATTCAGAACGTTAAGAGTTAGCTTTTGCTTTGTTATAATGGTGTCGGAATAGCACTTATCTTTGTGTGAAATAATATTACGAGCAGCATTTTGTAAGGAGACGTAGAAGCAATGTTATACTAGGTCTCTGTCTGATAATAATTTTGTTCTAAAGAAAACTTATTGTCAAAAAATTTTATTCTGTAGAGATTTAAGTATGTAGATTTCACACATGGTTTTTTAAAAGGGTGTAATTAATGTGTTCTTGACTCCTGTTGTAAAGCACTTTTAAAAATGATGCATTAATCGACATGAAGAAATTGACGATTGTCTGCAATCATTAGTTCCGGATTAAATCTGCATTCCTGTGTTCTTGATAGATCTGATTCAATGAGCTGAAATACCTGCGGGTCCGGACGGACCAACAATGAATAGGAAACTAATTTATGCATAACATACTGTTATTTCAAAGAACTATATTACCTTTCAATTGAAATCCATTATTGAGCACGAATTTTAAAGCAATGCACTTCATTAGCAAAAACTACGGCCTATATTAGTCTCAGTAACATCATAAACTTGGCAACTTTTTAAATATATATTCGTAAGCGTTTAATTGACATCTACAAATAATCATCAAGATGTAACGACATGATTGAGTATGATAAAAGCTTCGAAATAAAGTGCCGCAGTGTCAAAAGGGGTTATTCTACTTTTAGACATATTGCGTTGTTAAAATCTCCAGTTTTTTAGTTTAGAACATGTATAAGGAAATCATATTGTTTTCATTGAAGTCCTCATCAGGCTTTACTTTAATGTGGAGTAGTGTTCGTAAACATGTCTGAAAGCGCCCGACCAATCGAGGGAATTTATGAGTCTGTGATAACATCAATAATTAAACTCTATAGAACTCCTTTATGTCACACGTAATAGATAATAGTCATACAGTAGATTAAAACATGTCATTTAAATTAGTTTGTCGCATACCTACCACTTTCTTCATAGGTCTTACTCTCAGGTTTTACATACAATAAAAGTTTGGCGGATTCGACCTATCACCTCAAAACCTTATACTTTTAAGGAATTCGTAGCATGCTTTTCTCTTTCGTAGCCAATTAAGTCAAGCAAACGATTTTGCTTACCACTATTCCGCGAATTATTTGTTTATTTATTTTTTATTGTTCCGTTTTCAAATATATTACTTTTTGTTTAACTATTTGTGCACCCATCATTATGTAATCTTCATAGCTTCTCATGTATGTTATTTCAGTGTCTATTTTTTAAGTTTTTGGTCTACCTCCCAGCATGAAACACTCATTCGGGTATTTATCGGTCCTACCATAAATAGTACACTTTTAATCACACTGCCGATCTGTAACTTTGCTTATTGCGTTTATTCTCTTTATTCTATTTCCTCGCTGTAAGTGACTTAAAGTACCTTGATTGGCTTGATAGTATTTCGTATATGTGGATATAATTATTACTATATACTAGAGTACAGATTGACAGGGATATAATTGAAGGTAATATTATTTATTGATATCTGTCGTTCGAATTGAATAGTGTTGCATGATGTTAGAGCAGTGGAGTAAATGATATTGTTTTGCATTGCTGGATTTTACAGATTATCGAGTTTGAAATCGAGATAAAACTTAAACACAAGGTAGATAAATATCTATCAGCCAGTCAGTCGTTTAGAGTTTAGAAACGTGGCACTTGTATGGGTCATTTTAAGATATGACTCCACTCTAACACATCAAGATGAGACTGACGTGACATATCCGAATTTATAAGGATCAGTAACAGCATAATTAGCGGTAGAAGCGACTAGATACAGAAGAAGGATTATGTAAGGTATTTGTCTCTATTCTTTATTTACTAAACTTGAGTTGAGATCACCCACGTGATCTGCAACTACTTACATGGCAGTCATTAAATGATGTTTTGTTTAGAAGTTCAATAAGCAAAACTTTGTAATTATGTACCTCAATAATTAACGACTAAACGTTATTCAAAAATACCATTCCTTAGTCAAAAATATAGGCTTTAAGGACCCATGCACTCACATAAAGGTAAGATGATTGTAAACATGTATTCGATGCGTGATTTAATGACTAAAGTATTAGGTGTTCGTTTATTCGATTTTTTTTTAAATTTCACCATAAAGTCATTTGACCATGAATTATACATGAATGTGACTATTGTATTGTGTTTAAAGTGTTATTTCAAAGCTGTTAAAGGAGGGGAGTTTGTGATCAATTTGAGTTTTAAGACCTTTAGATTGTAAACGTAAGACATAAGACTTTTGTTAATTATATAGTCAGTTCGTTTAATCTTAGTCTTAAATCTGAAACCACATAAACATTTTTCAATTAAAAACTGCGTTGATCAAATATTTTGGGTTCCTTTTGCAGTATAATGACTTTTATTAAAACCTTAAGTGCTTGTTGAATCAGTCCGTCAAACGCAAAGTAGAACATGAAATATAATTACACTATTTGAAATGGTCATACCACGTTAACTGACCTAACTAGTTGGTACTATTTACAGAGCAAAGTTCACTATCATTGGTAATACACGTTATACTATCAATGTGGTTGAATTCATCTAATCGCTAGAATATTAGAATTATTCTCTCGATTAAATATGAATAAATTGCCTATAAAAGTAAATTTGATTTCAACTAGGCAATTAAGTTTTCAGAAGGGGTTTTGTGGATATTTCAGTAATTTTAATGGTTGAGATCGTGAATCAATTGAAGCTAGACCACAATAGAAAATCTAGAAGCACTGAACGGCTGTTTCATTCTATTATGGGACTCCTCAGCACTGCGAATCCACGATCCCATATCGCGGGATTCGCACTCAAGACCTATCAGCGAGCGATTAAACACTAGACCACTAAGCCGGCATTTAACAGTGTTAATGTCTAACTTCAACCAATCCACGAAATTGAGCGACACATACACGTTTTCAGTAACACTAAGAACTATAAACATCAAATTGGTTTAAGTTTAAAGTAGTTGATCACTTTAAATCTTCAAAAAACTGGATTATTATTCATTATTTTAGTTTATCAGGAAAACAATGAAAAAAGAAGCACACGATAGGGGGATATTTATAATTACATAACTAGAAAACATGTTATTGTTAAGCGATGCATAAAAATAGTCGACTAATTTAGTTAGATACTAAATTACAATACTGAATACTTGGTTTTTTCGGGTAAAATCATTCTTAATTTTCCAAATCTTTCCAAATCTTTACCCCCTTTACTTATCTGTTTATGAAATTGTTAGTTAGTGGTTTAATTTTTATTAGTAGTATAAAATTCGTAATTAAAGTTTACAAAGTCAGTCAGTCAGTCGGTCAATGAGCTACAACGTAGTACCAGGTACATATATGCATCGGTCCAAGTTACCATAACCTCAATAGCACAACAAGATGAATACCGAATTCATAGAAGTAGTTACTTTAATAGTGGTAATATATAAAAGAAAGGGAAGCATGGAATACAATGCACATCTCAGAACAAATTAGACGATTTGAACTTCGAAGATGACCTAACCCTTCTGTCTCATACACACAAACAAATACAAATGAAGACAAAAAATGTAGCAACAGCCTATGCATCAATAGGCCTGAACGTACACAAAGGAATAAGCAAGATTCTCAAATAAAACACGGAGAACACCAACCCAATCACACTTGATGGCGAAACTCTGGAAGAAGTGGAAACATTCACGTACCTAGGAAGCCTCATTGATAAACAAGGAGGATCTGATGCAGATGTAAAGGCGAGGAATGGCAAAGCAAGGGCAGCATTTCTACAATTGAAGAACATAAGGAACTCAAAACGACGTATTCGTTTGATTTTCTCCCCTTATAAATATTTAGTTTTAATATAATTTCATAGTTTTCATTCATATATTCCATTTATGACTTTAGAACTGGTTTCGTTATTAATATGATTATAAAATCAAGTCATTTACTACTTATCTTATCAACGGTTAGTTGATATGAGTTGGGGAATTGTGAGCGGATACAAGTTTTATCCAGGTTTTACTAAGTGATTGTTAATAAGAAATCTAAAAACAAAGAACAGT
The DNA here is from genome assembly GCA_944470415.2 of Schistosoma rodhaini. Lineage (NCBI taxonomy): Eukaryota > Metazoa > Platyhelminthes > Trematoda > Strigeidida > Schistosomatidae > Schistosoma > Schistosoma rodhaini. Next base: position 1,570,734 of record OX104044.1, read on the forward strand.
CTATGCAAGTATTTAGTGCTTGTGCTAACAAGATTTAATTCATAAAACGGATATCTAATTTACCTCTGTGAGAATACATCATAGATCATGTCAAGCATTAGAATACTAGACCAATGTTTATTCTGTTTTAGGATTTATTAGATCATGATTGTTCTTACATTCCATTGATTGAGTGAACATTATGGCTTCATCTCCTTACTTATCACTTAAGAGGCTTATAAAGTAATTCATTAGATTAGATCCTAATGCTAGTCACTGACAATTGGACTGAGCCATGTTGATAGGTGTAGACTACCTGGTTGGGATTCGTGAGATGATAGCAATCGATGGTTAGTGACCTTGAATGACATGGATCAAAATCGTTTGCAATGGTGAAGTTGCATCCACTCTTTGTATTCTGCAAATTCTAATCTTCTGAATTCTTCATGCCTCTATGTTTTTTCTCTTTCAAAATTTATTTCACTGTATTATACTCCTTGAATAACATCTTCAAACCCTAATCTTTACCGTTACTGCTTATATTCTTACTACTTCTACCAATATGGGATTTGAATCGACAACTGCATCTCTGCGTTAATGTGGTATGGCAACTCGAACTGATGTACATACGTAAGAAGTTCTACGTTGCAACTGACTGACTAGTCACTATCTAAACACATCATTATAGGGAATGATCATTGTATCTATCCAATGAACTTCTATCTTAACGCATAAAATGATTCAATTTAATCCTATAAATCAATCAATAACAGGGAAAAAAATCCAAGTATCATCCAACGTAAATAGAAAGAAAGAAAAGAAAACGCAAAATGTTTACAAGATTATTATTATTTTTTAAAAAATTTAAATATAAACTAACTATATAAATAGTCGAAAACGAAACAAATTCGTAGTATAGATAGACTACTGATATCCAAGATTTAATCAACCATCACTTGATTCTTTACTGTCCGTTTATTCTGACTCGTTTTGTTTTTGTATGTCATCTAAAACTCAGATATCATTTTTTTGATGATATTAATCATTGAACTAAAAAACGTAAAGGAATAGACAACTGTGTCATCTTACTATGGAACTATTTATAAGTGCTTAGTAACAATTAATGATAGTTGTAATACTATGTCATAAGTTAATTGAAGTTGGTATTGTACTATTGGATGTTGACTTAATGGTTCTAAAGATTAGTAATCTTTACGGAATATAAAGGGGCTAAGTTCAATTTTTACTTTGATCGAAAGTATTGACTACCAGGATGTCGTGCTCTAAGACGAGAAAGTTATCCAGCCCCCAAATGCCCTGGTATGGCCGAGAGTGGGGAGAATCCGCTCTCCCTATCGATATGCTCTCATATGGTCACGCGTATATGGCCTTTGCCAGGGAAGTCCTACTCATTGCCTTCTCCCAGCATTACTGTTGTTTGCGAAATTGAGAGGATGAAAAGCAAATGTCCGGCGCTTTAAACTTGTTGGTGTATGCGGAAATTCCACCTAAGGTAATTGGAAAACCCTGATTCCAAACTAATGGTGCACATGGGTTCCAGTACCCTGAGGGAACAAATGGAGTATGAACCAATCGTTGGTTACCGGCTACCATGAGACTACATCTTCCCACGATGCTCCACTACCTTGTGGATTAGGGGGTGTGGCCCCCTAAAAAAAACTACCTGCCTCGGTTTGGGCACCTGGGTAGTATCACAGCCCTCACACAAATCTTATGAAATGACAATTTTTATGTGGCGCATTTATATCTGGTGCCCCTTTGTACCAATATTTATGTGTTAAAATAAATATATAAATAATCCAGTGCTCTAAATTAGATCATTCTTTGACGAATACAACCTAAAAATTCAACTGATCCATATAAAATCCCTGTATAGAGGAATGTAATTTACGGAATTTCACTTTATTAAATACAGAAATAAGGAATGTGAAATAGCAATTTAAGGAGATAATTTGAACATTAATAAAACAATCAAAACACTATTCAACAGTCCGTTCATTTCCAAAATATATGCGCAAGTTATAACAGCTAATGAAATATAATCTAACCTGTTTATCTAAATTCACTTAGTGGCCATCATGATTCAGTAGCTAAGTGGTTAAAGTGCTAACGTTTGCAGCGAACGGTACTGAGTTTGAGTCTCAGAGTGAACATCAATCCTGAGATTCAGGTACATTCAGCTGATGAGTCCCAACTAGGACGAAACGCGCGTCAAACTGGATTCCATTGCTAGCCACTATCCATCTTTGCTTATAATGCTTGTGACTTCAGGCAACATCGAGGTAGTCCGCACAGTATGCACATATGCCAATACGAGACTGATCAATTACAGTCCTAAAAATCATTGGAAAGATTCAAACAAACAATACCGATTGAACTCAAGTCTTCAAGAATGTTGATATAGTCGGTATTCTATTTATGATAATAAATACAGTACAGTATATTAATTTCAGCAGGTTATTGGTAGTCATTATTGAATGTGTTTCACATTTCTTGAGATTATATGTATAAATATATGACCATGGCACAAGTCATTTGATATAACTGTATTCAAAATTTTCCATGTCTAGGTATGCCTCTGTTTGTTATTCTATGTTTTTGCTAACAAAGTTCAGCGGAACTGTAAAGCCTTTGACTAAGGCTACAATCGTATTAAATGTTCTGTTTATTTTGAAACTAAATTTTATATGGATACTGGATTAGTAGTTTCAAAGTTGAATGCTAGTCTCAAGAACTAAAGGTCGTGACTTTGATCCTTTATGGGGTCGTGGTGACTCATACAACGGCAAGCCAGTAGTTCATTGCCTCTTTGTTTCTATTGGTTATCCAATTAAGATCAGTTTGTGATGTTAACTGCAAAATGCAACTATCTTCACATACCCTTATACAAACAAATCAGTAAACTGAACTTGTCCAAGTACATGTATAACTAAAATCGTTTAATTGTGTTTTATGCTCATGAAAAGAAATTGGAGATAAGTGCAAACTTATCAAGTGATTAAAGAAATAAATGTCATTTATTGATTTTTTTTGTTGTCAGAGGTAAATTTAAGAGTGCATGTTGTTAATAAATTTTTTACCGGTGGATTTCAACCAGGTCTGTTGTGAGATAGTAACTCACTGAAGACAATGGTGGATGGTTGCTCATTTTCGTGGATTGGTTGAAGTTAGAAATTAACACCGTTGGATGGCATCTAGCTCAATGGTCTAGAGGTTAAGCGCTCGCATGCGAGAACGATAGGTCCTGGTTTAGAATCTCGCGAGGCAGGATCGTGTATGCACACTGCTGAGGAGTCTCACAAAAGGACGAAGCGACCGTCTAGTGCTTCCGGGTTTTCCATGGTGATCTAGCTTCAGTTCAATCATGAATTCAACTATAACATATCATAGTGCCAGTAACCAAACTGCACCTGGTCTTCTCAGACTGTTACATTTTCCCTATCATTTACCGCTTTGGATGTTTATCTTCTGTTATATGCAGTGAAATAGTTTATTTCTTGTAAATTAAGACTGCTTTTTTTAAGTACTACTGTGGTTATTGCTACTTATACTGACAGATATAAGTAATATGTAGATGATTTAGCGGGTCTCTGTCGAGCTGGCGTTGGACGTCCAGGGTACTGGGTTGACATCAGATTTAGGTGGCCTAGCAGGTCAACAGATCTATGGAGGCCAGGGCTCCAGAAGACTCGATATTTTGATAGGGAGCGTGGCACAGACTATGTCAAAGAAGAAAGTGGTATGGCGAGTAGAACAACTGCAGGAGCGGCTGTTTAAAAGGTGGGACGCGTTTGTTACATACTTCTTATACTGACAGACATAAGTAGTATGTCGCAGCGTTCGGGAATGGAACGCCTTCAAGTAGAAGATTGAATTGAACATAACAGGAAGAGAAATAGAGATGAATCATAATAATAACAGAATTGTAAGAATCATGAGGCCAGTACAGGATATCTTAAGGAAAATGTACATTTACTGTATTTAATGTATAATTTTCATTTTTTTTTTGGTAAGTTACTCGGTACTTTTTCACCAAACAACATCTATTGGTTTCGCTTGTTTGAGTATTAGTTCACTGCGCTTCTAAGGTTATCTAAATTATAACATGAAATGGTTCGAAACATATACGTATAATCAAGATCCACATCTATTAAAACTGAACTAGGTGGAAAAAAGTTAGAAAAAATAACTTACTGATGGGAAGTTGGATGATTTATCGTAATTATTATTTACACACATAAACACTGGTACAAGGAGGCACCAAATATATATATACGTCACACTTCGTCGTTCGACTTACGTGACGGCAGGTGGTTTTCTTAGGAGGTCACTCCCCGAGCCTTTGATCTAGAGGTCCAATCCACAAGGCAGTGGATCGAACGGTACTGTACTAGGTTCGAGTTCCTCCCAGCGTGAACATCAACAAGTCTGAGATGCAGGTACATGCAGTTGACGTATCTCAAAATAGGACGAAACGCATGTCAAACTGGATTCCACCGCTAAACCACTATCCATCTTTGCTTAAAAATTTTTATTTGTTTTAAATAATTGGATATCATTTGTTGCTTTTTTAGTCAAATTACTTGCCTTCCTTAATCCAGATCTAGTTTCATTTCTTTTAATCATTACTATCATAATAATAATAGTAATAATAATAATGATCATCATTATAATAATAATTACAAGGGGTTTTGTGTAGATTTCAGTATTTTTCATAGTTGAAATCATCAGTCAATTGAAGCTAGATCACCATGGAAAATCTGGAAGCACTGCTTTAAGGCTATTTCGTCCTATTATGGGACTCCTCAGTGGTAGTGCGCATTCACGATCCTGCACTCGCGAGATTCGAACCTAGGACCTACCAGTCTCGCACCAGAGCACTTAACCGATAATAATAGCAATAATAATAATAATAATAATGATAATAATGGTGATTGTTATTATTATTATTATTGTTACTATGATAAGCTTGGATTATATGAAATTTGAGAAATTCCAATTTTTTTTATTTTTCCTTTCTGTTTATCTTTTTTCTTGTTTGTTTGTCTTTTTGATGATTTTCTTTTCTTTTTTTTTAATAAAATATCCAATTACTTCAATCATTAAATTTGCTCATATTTCTTTTGCTGAAACAAAAAATAAAGATAAGAATAGTAAGCAGAGATGGATAGTGGCTAGCAGTGGAATCCAGGACGTGCGTTTCGTCCTATTTGGAACTCGTCAGCTGGATGTACATGCATCTCAGAATTGCGTCAAACTGAATTCCACTGCTAGCCACTATCCATCTCTGCTTACCATGCTTGTGAATCAAAGATATATTGAGGCAATAAGCACAGTATGCACTTATGCCAATTAGAGAGTGACCTGTTGCAGTCTTAAACATCAATGGTAAGATTCAAACAAACAATACTAAGTGAATTTAAAGATAAGAATAGTTAAACATGGTCAATATAATAAGGTGTATATATAGAAACTAATGAAATGTGAAAATAACTTATAGCACTTCATATGGTGTTGCTTATTTGTATCCTTTCATTGTTATTTAGGATTATAATTCATCAGTCTCTTGTTGACATATGCGTATCCTGTGTGAACTGACTCGATATTGCTCGAAATCACAAGCTTTATAAGAAAAAGATGGATAATGGTTAACAATGGAATGCAGTTTGATACGCGTTTTGTCGTATTTGAAACTCGTCAGCTGGATATACACGCATCTCAGAGTTGGTGTTTACTCTGGGAAGATCTCGAACCTAGTACTGTTTGCTTCAAATGCCATTGCGTTATTTCATTAGCTACCGAGTCATGATAGCTAAGCGGATAACGCGATGGAGTTTGAAGCGAAAAATACTGCATCCGAGTCTGAGAATGAACATCAACTCTGAGATGTAGGTATATCCAGCTGACGTGTCCCAAATAGGACGAAACGTGCGTCAAACTGGATTTCACTGTTAGCCACTATCCATCTTTACTTATGAAACTTATATAATTATTTAACATTTACAAACTGATCGATAGAATTTGATAAACACTAAAAGGTTTATGTAAATTTATCATTGTTTATTGTTCAATAATTAATCCATTATAAATATCTTAGCCCTATAAGAGTTCATTCATAACCCCATTAACTTAAGGTACACATATCAAATTGTTAAGCTGGATGACACAAAAATTCCGATTTTAATGTTATATTCATTATTAGCTTCCAAAATGCCCGTGTACGTCTGAGAGTAAGGAGAGTTCGCTCTCTCTCTCTTTCGAAATGCTCTCACACGGCCACGCATATATAGCCACTATCAGGGAAGTCCTACTCACTGCCTTCTCTCACCACGGGTGTTGCTTACGAAATTGAGAGGACGAAAAGCGAATGTCCGGCGCTTTAGCCGGGTTGGCGAACACGGAAAGTTCACCTAGGGTAGTTGCCAAACCCTAATTCCAAACCAATGGTGCACATGGGCTCCAGTAACCTGAGGGAACAAATGGCGTATGAATCAATCGTTAGTCACCGGTTACCATGGGACTGTATCTCCTCACGATGCTCCACTGCCTTGTGGATCAGATCTTGAGGTCAAAGGCTCCGGGTGTGGCCCCCTGAAAAAACCACCTGCTTCATTTTGGGCATATGGGAAGTACCACAGTCCTCACACAAATCAAATGAGATTTGTGCGACACATATATATCTGGTGCCCCTTTTGTACAATTATTTATGTTAAAAGTGTGAGTCAATTGAAGCTAGACCACCATGGAAAACCTGGAAACACTGGACGGCCGTTTCATCCTATTATGGGACTCCTCAGCAGTGCGCATCCACGAACCCACTCTCGCGAGTGAGATTCGAACCCAGGACCTACCAGTCTCTAGCCGAAGCCCTTAACCGATAGACCACTGAGCTGGCATCCAACGGTGTTAATGTCCATAATAGGACGAAACGGCTGTCCAGTGTTTCCAGGTTTTCCATGGTGGTCTAGCTTCAATTGACTAACGATTTCAACTATTATAAATACTAAATCTCCACAAAACCCCTTCTATAATTATTTATGTATTTAAAAAAATAAATAGATTGATCGAAATAATCAGGTTATTACAAAATCTTGATTATTGAATTTCAGAAATGTCAAATGATAAATAGTTGTTATTCATGACATCGATGATTGTCACCTTTTATCGCTAATTGGTTGAAGTCAAAGTTATACAACTAAATCCTATCCTACTAATAGTAGTGGTTAAGTAATCGCCTAGATACTTAAAGTTCTTGAGTTCGATTTCTCTTAAGCTTGCAAGTCCATACTACTTACTTGTCTTGCACGATGACTAAATAATTGCTTTTTATAATTCTCCAAATGAGTTCAATATGTGACGAATAAAACTAACAAACTCCTTCAATGAAAGATTCCAAGACACCAATGATTGTTATTATAATGAAGTTTATTTTGGATTTCAGTTTATAATAATGATTACTATTTCATATAATAATATGATCTCTTGAATCAACATGATAATGCCTATTCAGAATTAAAGTTAAGTCAATATAAACCTTCTAGTTGTCGAATATATGATTGATCAGTTAGCACATTTTGTTTATTATCAGAAGGGTTTTTTGTGGAGATTTAGTATTTTGATAGTTGAAAGCGTAAATCAATTGAAGCTAGACTACCATGGAAAACCTGGAAGCATTCGTCGTATTGTGGGACTCCTCAGCAGTGCGCACCCACGACCTCGCCTCGCGAGATTCGAACCCAGGACCTACCAGTCTCGCACCAGAGCACTTAACCGATAGACCACTGAGCCGGCATCCGATGGTGTTTATGTCTAACTCCAACCAATCCACTAAGTTGAGCAACCGTTCACTAATTGTCATCAGTGAGTTCATATCTCACAACAGACATGGTTTGAACCCCACTGGTCACTCTTCTCACTAGAACTTTTGGATTTACCTCTCGTAATCAGTCACTAGTGGGCATATGATTATATTATCGGATGGGACTTTTTTGTGAAGATTTAGTATTTTCATACTTGAAAGCGTAAGTCTACTGAAGCTAGACCACCATGGAAAACCTGGAAGCACTGGAAGGCCAACTCGTCCTGTTGTCGAAGTCCTCAGTAGTCAATCGAAATTCAGCTTCATAAGTTCAATATTTTAGGAGTAAATCATCTAATTTCAACTGACAAACATTAGTGTATACATAACTTGGCATTTCTATTCAAAGAACAATGTTCATCTAAAATAATAATGGATTGTCATCGTTTTACATCGTAACTATTATCATATTTATTTCAACTTCTGATAGCTGATCGAATTATACCGATCAAGTTACAGTGTTATCAATAATTCATGTGACTTTTCAATTGACTTAATGGTAATATTGACGATATCTGTTCAGCAGACTGATCATCTGTGATGTGTAACATCCTTAATAAGAAGATTGAAATTTCTTCAAAGGGAAATTAAATTTTATCTATTTTGTGAAAACCAATGTTTATCTAAACTCATTATCTAAGTTGATAAAGTATTAAGTGTTTGAAGTGAAAGGCACTATGTTTAAGTTTTGCTATAAATATCACTACTGAGGTTTAGGTATATCTAGATGATGAATCTTAAAAGGGGAAGAAACGAACAGTCTTGATCGATTGTAACACTAATAATGATTATAATATTGTATATAATTTCAGTATGGGGTTGTGGAGATTGTTTAGCTTTTGATTAAAAATCATGATTTTATCGATGTTAGATCATCATTGAAAACCTAGAAGTACTGGATAGATGTTTCTTCCTAGTGTTTTGTACTCCTTATTAGCCTGAATCCAGGATCCTGCACACGGAATCCGAACACAGGGAATTCGGTTTCACGCACAAACGTTTAGTCTATAGACCACTGAGTCGGTATTCGACGGTGTTAATGTCTAAGTTCAATCAACCCGCAAAATTTCCCGACCATCTTACATTGTTTCAGGTAGATACCTTTTTCTACCTGACATGTATTAGCTGCATTTAACAATCTCATCAACCCCATACTGTTAATTACAATGTACTCACCAGTGACTTGGTTTGTGAATGAATTCTCTGAATTCTAGTGAGAAGCCGTGAACAATGAAACTAATCCGTGTCAGGTAGTGTTAGGTATCTACCTTAGACAATGGAAGATGATCGGACAATTTCATAGATTGATTAAAGTTAGACATAAACACTGTTAGATATCGGCACATTCGTCAACAGGATAAGCGTTTGTGCGTGAGACTGAATATCTTAGGTTCAAATCGATCATGTTAGATAGTGAAAGAAGTCTTAATTCCACACAAGGATGAAATAGTCATTCATTGTTTGTTCATTTTCACATCATTCACTAACATTCATTCATATATTATCTTATTCATTTCTCTTTTTATTAATTTATTTATCTATATTTGCATGCAATAAATGAATAAATATACATCTATATATATATGTTGAAATAATGAAAACAGTAGTCACTCGGCAAGATGATATATATGACTTGGAGAAAAATAAATTGTCTTAACTATATACACGAATGTCGTTTTGTATATATATATATATATATAAATAGAATAGAATAGAGTTAGAACATGATTATACTCAATAATGAAAGTTGATTAATGAATAAAACTATTTAAAGTAGTTGATTTGAATCACGAATAGATAAAGTTTCAGAATATAAGGAACTATTATTATTATTATTGCTGTTAAGCATTTCGAATTAGATTCATAATGAGATAGTAAACTCACAATTGAATGATCACTTGGTGGTGATCAATCTTATGCGTGTCAGGTCCTTCTTAGTGCTGATCGAATGCTATCGATCGAGTTGCAATGTGACCACCAGTCTAGGTGGCTCGACACTGTTTGCACTATGTATATTGAGGTAAGATGGTAGTTGGAGGTGGTCAACAGGAAACCCTGGATCCGGGTTTCGTGCTACTTGGCACTCGTCAGCAAGGTGTACCTGTAATCCTGAGGGAACTGATGCTCCCTGGCGGATTCGATCCCGTGTCACTCAGCTTCACAGTCAGAGACGTTACCACTGAGCTATTCGGGCCGCGACCAACCTCCTGTAGGACTGAGATGTAATCACAATTGATTGATCACTGGGTGGTGATCAATCTCATGTGTGTCAGGTCCTTCTTAGTGCTGATCGAATGCTATCGATCGAGATAGTGAACTATTGCATTGTCTTAGGGTAAGATGAAAGAAATGTACATACTGTAATTTCTATTTTTTTTCTTCTCTTCATTAGTTCTTTTTTCTGGATAGATCATACCAAAAAAAAACAAGTCTCTTTCTTATGATAAAAAGGGGAATTATTGATTTTGAGATCATAGAGATGATTTGTAACTTAAATGGATGATTTTTGATAAAGTTTTATTCTCTAAGCTAGATGGTTTAAGCTGATAATGTCGTTTAGAATAATGATGAAATCTTTACAACTAAATCATCCAACTCAGGAACCAAACGAACGTTACTGATTTTGTTTGTAATTTCGTGAAAATAATCAGTTTTTTAGTTACCTATCTAATTAGGCCTATTATCCCTCGTGGAGGAGCATATGGCGCACATCAGCACTCTCCATCTAATCCTGTACTTGGCAATTCTTTCTAGTTGTTTCCAGTTGCTATTAATCCTTTTCATATCTGTTTTTATTTCCCGGAGTAATGTGTTCTTTGGTCTTCGTCTTTTTCGATTGCCTTCAAGTTTCCGAGTTAGGACTTACCTCGTGATGCAGTTTGGTGATTTCCATAGTGTATGCCCGATCCGTCTTTTCCTAATTTCCTCTTTAGCTGGAAGCTGGTCTGTCTGCCATAAAACGCTATTGCTGATAGTATCTGGCCAGTAAATGTTCAGTATTTTGCGTAAATAACTTTATAAATACTTGTACTTAGTTGCAGTAGTTCTCCACGTTTCAGTTCAGTATAGTAGAACTGTATTGACGTTCGTATTGAAGATTCTGACTTTGATATCGGTTGAGAGTTGTTTTTACTTCCATATGTTCTTCAACTGTATGAATGCGGTCCTTTATTTGCCAATCCTCGCGTTAACATCTGCATCAGACTCATTACCATTGAATGCTCTTTTTTCAAGTTACTTTAATGTTCATTCACCAATTTATTAAATGAATGATATATTAAAAGGTGTTTTGTGTATATTATTGTAATTTCATTAGTTGAGATCGTGAGTCAATTGAAGCTAGACCACCATAAAAAACCTAAAAGCACTGGACTTATGATCTCAATTATTGAAATTACTATGATATCCACAAAATCCCTTCTAATAATAATCATATGCTCAATAGCGACTTGCTTCAAGAGGTTGTTCCTGGAGTTCTAGTGAGAAGCGGTGACCAGTAGAGTTCAATCAAGTCTGTTATGTGATAGTAGCTCACTGAACACAATGGTGGACGAATGCTCAATTTCGTGAATTGGTTGAAGTTAGACATTAACACCGTTGAATGCCACCTAGCTCAGTGATCTCGAAGATAAGTGCTCTGGCGCGTGATTGGTAGGTCTTGGGTTTGAATCACGCAAGTTAGGATTGTAGATGCGCACTGCTGAAAAGTTCCACAATAGGACGAAACAACCTTCAATTGCTTCCAAGTTTTCGATGGTGGTTTAACTTCAATGAACTCACGATCTCAACTATTGGTTTCTCTTGTTTACTTAATCAGAAATTAGTATTATATTCGTTATTAATATTATTTTTACTATTATTATTATTACTATTATGACATATGGACAGATAATGATATTAAGTCATAACATATCTAATATTAATATAATTTTAATTTCATAAGACTTTTAAAGGAAAGATTTTTTTTTTTCTTCAATTAAGTAGTATGTTTGTTTTCATCTTCAAATCTTATTTAGGGCAAATATTAATTGAATTTGACAAGATGAAATTATTAATTATCCTTTTTGATATACTAAAAAAAAAAGTTGTCTTTACCCTGGGTTATATAAAATGATATAGGTCAAGTTACTAATTACTCCGAATGATCAGTAGTTTAGCAAAGATGGATAGTGGCTAGCAATGAAATCCAGTTTCACGTGCGTTTCGTCCTATTTGGGGACTTGTCAGTAGTTTAGTTTGTTTTTTAATAAAATTTAAAAAAAAAACGATTTTTTTTCCGGAAGGAGTTTTGTAGAGATTTGTTAAATTTGTGGATTGTTTTAGTGACATATTGATCTAACTTGAGGTACTATTAAAAACAATAAAGTTGTTATAACTTGTGGTCCAGTGGATGCCCAGTTGATGTATAACGTGATAAAAGCGTCATTCAGAGAGCAGAGAACTATCAATCGTAATAGTGACACACGAAAACTGTATGAACAGTCTAGAGTGCTTATCAGTCCTGTTTCTGCCTAGCCCAGCCAGTTAAGTCCAGAACACCAATAACAGCCTCTGCGGTATGAATCCTTGTATTTCAAGCATACTGAGTTTATATACCAAACAGATTGACCACATTGTACTAATAAAATAGAAAATAACATTTGTACAAGATTTAGCCAAATGTAGCTGTGAATGTGGGAGGCAGCAATTAATAGACTGGGTATAACTCAAGAATGGTAAATCGTATAATAATAGCCTATAAGTCAAAATAAAACTTATAATAAGAGGAATATGAATATGAATAGTCTAATTATTTAGCAAATATACGATAAAAATTATATGCATAATATTGGTCCATAAATGGATCCCAAAGTTACCATTCACTATTGTTATCGGGACATAACAAAAGTGCTGGACAGTTGTTTCATCGTTTTATAGAACTCTTGGTCAATGCTTATGCACCAACCGTGCCAGGGGTCTGACTCAGGAACATCAGATACGGCAGAGGATGTTCACTTAGTAAAATAATTTGGCCATTTTCTATTTGTGGCTCGTAACACTACTACTACTACCACGAAGGGATTTCGTGCTTATCATTGAACGAACACAATATTCTTTATTTGAGCTGGTTTTTTGATGAATATTAATTTGGTTTGCATGCGATCTTCCTCACAGATAGACATACTCTCAGTTTACTAAAGAAAGCCAGGAACATATACACAGAACAGAATAGTATCCGTCAACGTTTAGTATTTGAGATGGGTGATAAAATTTGTTTCGATGACAAAAGCAGATAATCGAATAATCTAGTTCAGAAACATAATTAATTGATTAAAACAAGCCTGAAATAGATAGAACCGATTGAGTATCCTAGATGGTGTAATCATTCTATGAAAATCTTACAAAGTTTAGTCGGTGTCCTAATTTAAAATGTCGGTTAAAAACAATGATGAATGATGGCTAGCAGTGGAATCTAGGACGCGCGTTTCATCATATTTGAGACTCGTCGACTTGTGACTTAAGACAATATGCCAACAAGAAACTGATGAGTTTCAGTCCTCAACAACTATTGGGAGATACAAGCAAATGAAACCAAATAAATTAAAGTGTTTTTATGTCTATTTCATCTGAATCTATTCAACAAAATGAAGTCAGTCATAAACATACACAATCATAACAGATATAATAAGTAGTTAAGAGTAAATAATATAGAAACAATCAGTTGAAATAATGTTATGGAGAAGGCAAAACCCAACTCACACGTTCTTGTCGTGCCTCATGGTTCATAGGACTGTTTCCATGATCTAACTTGAGCCGTAACACGAGTGGTGCAGATCGGCCTAATCAACTACTCTACCTATACCCATAAATGATTACGAAAGCTACAAAGAATCATTGCATAATTATTGTTGGTTCAAAATGAAAGAAAGAATGATGTAATGATTTTGTGTAAGTAATACAAAAACAACTATTGATTCTTGGTAGTTGTGCCGTACTTCAATGTAGCATTCTTCTCCAGAAGGGCTTACTAGGCTTCATCATGTTCCTATGGTTGAAAGGGGGGAAGGCAAAAAGAGAAAAAAAATACTAGAAAACAAACTGACCAAAAAATAAATTTTTTACAAATCGACATCATAGTTATCCATTTTTCGAGTCAGATATTAATCTAATCTACCTTAGGTTATTAAAATCATGGTGACGGTGGGAATATTATTTGAAATTTTGTTAACAAGGCAGTTATAATCTTTGCCTGGATATCAATATATATGATATGAAACATAAAAGGGTTGATATAATGGACAGAAAACATTCAATCTGAACATGATTTAGAAAATGATATGATCTAAACACGAAAGACAGTACATTGAACAATTCGGCTAATTTATTTATATTTGTCTAAATGAATATTAATTATATATATAATTAGGATCATGAATCAATTGAAGCTAGAACATCATGGAAAACCTGGAAGCACTGCTTTAAGGCCGTTTCGTCCTATTATGGGACTCCTCAGTGTTAGTGCGCATCCACGATCCTGCACTCGCGAGATTCGAACCCAGGATCTACCAGTCTGGCGCCAAAGCATTGAACCGATAGACCACTGAGCTTGGCTTCATCCAACAGTGTTAATTAGCTAAAAAACATAACAATATACATCTCTACTGATATCGATATAGATAGACTACGCGTTCGACTTGAAAAAACGTTGAGATTATGAAATGAGAGAACAAAAAGAAAACGGGAGAATTTCTCAAAGCTTTGTACTTAGATCAATATGCTAATGATAAACATATTTAAAATGAGTCCAGTTTAACAATAAACTGCTCAAATTATAAATCATTCTTTGACTGAGAATAACATAGCATTTGATGCGAACGGTGCTTAGTTTGAGTCCCAAAGTGAACATCAACTCTGATATGCAGGTAAATCTAGATGACTAGTTCCAAGTTGGACAAAATATGTGTCCTGGATTCCACTTCTAACCACTATCTTTGCTTATAAATCTTAAGAATTAAGGCAATATGCACAGTATGCACATATGCCAATAAGTGACTGATCAATTACGACCCTAAACATCAATGAGAAGGTTCAAGTAAAACATTACCCAGAGAATTTGATTTGATAATTGATTAACTTTATTTCGAACAACACTTACACAAGCAAGTGGCTATTAGGACTCAGTAGATGAGTGGATAAGTAGATGACGTTTGAAGCGAAAGGTACTGGGTTCGAGTTTCACCCACAGTGAACATCAACTCTGAGATGCAGGTACATCCAGATGACGAGTCCCAAATAGGACGAAACGTGCTTTATGGATTCCACTGCTAGTCACTATCCATCTTTGCTTACAATGCTTGTGAAATAAGAATATATCAAGGCAATACACACAGTGTGCACATATGCCAACTATAGAATGACCAATTACAGTCCTAATACATCAATGGGAAGATTCAAACAAAACATTACTAAGTGAATTTAATTATGTTCTTTGTTTTTCTTCTTATTTTGTTAACATTTTAGTTACTTCTTATCGGTGATTCATGTGTTGGCAAAACTTCATTATTAATCCGTTTTAAAGATGGTATTTTCTTAAAGGGTAGTTACATTTCAACTGTTGGGATTGATTATAAAGTAAGAAAGTTTAATTTATTTTACTGTCAATAATACTGTTTTGATATAGTTTATATGTGTTATATAATTAACCTACCTTCATGAGCTTTCTTAGTTTTTAATGAAGTACTTAATATCCAACAATTTTCATGGGTGACGTGAATGACTCTATCAATCATAACTATGAAGTAGAACTTCAAGAACTCTCTTTCTCTTCATCCATAATGAACACATGAACACATTTTTTACCATGTGAAACTGATTTTTGTTACAATATCAACCGTACCATTAATGAATCACAAAGTATTGAATAATTGAATTCATGAGTAATTTGAAGCTAGACCACCATGGAAAACCTGGAAGCACCGCTTTAAAGCCGTTTCGTCCTATTGTGAGACTCCTCAGCAGTGCGCATGCACGGTCCCGACTTGAGAGCTTCGAACCCAAGACCTATCAGTCTCGCATGCGAGCGCTTAACTTCTGGACTACGGAGCTGGGCTGCATTCAACGGTGTTAATGTCTAACTTCAACCGATCCATGAAATTGAGCAAGCGTCCACCATTGTGTTCAGTGAGTTACTATCACATAACAGACTTGATTGAACTCTACTGGTCACTGCTTCTCACTAGAACTCCAGGAAATATCTCTTGAAGCCAGTCACTAGTGAGCATAAGATTATTATCAGAGGGGTTTCGTGATGATATTAACACTGTTGAATGCCGGCTAAGTGGTTAAGAGGTTAAAAGCTCACGTGCAAGACGGATAGGTCCTGGATTCGAATCTCGCGAAGCGGGATCGTATGTTTGCTCTGCTGAGGCGTCCCACAATAGGACGAAACGACCGTCTAGTACCTTCAGGTTTTCTAACTTCAATCGATTCATGAATTCAACCATAAAATTACTTAAATCTCAACAAAACACCTTCTGATATTCAGTAATTATTTAATTTCCACTTACGTAACAAACTGTAAATCATTAATGTCATAGATAATATGAGGTGTAAACACTCTAGATTAAATCTCATTTCATACTATCAATATACATTGTTATGAAACTTTGTACTACTACTACTACTACTACTACTACTACTACTACTACTACTACTACTACTACTACTACTCTAAAGTAGTAATCCATTTGAATTCAATCACAAATCTATAATGAACAAAATAATCACATAACCTATTTATGAGAAATATAAACATAATCAGTTGATCAATGTATCATAATTTATTCTGCTCAATTAATATTTTGATAATAACAAAATCTCAATTTGATTAAATACAACCCCCTTCTTTCCCCTTACCTCCCGAAAAAAATAGGCAAAATTTATAAAAAGCTCATCATTACTATAACAATACTGAGTCAGTAAACAATAGAAAATGAAAGTCCATTAAGCTGTCACATTGATTGTTACATGTTATTTTTCATATTTGTTTATCATTATCAACATAAACATATATCAGAAGGGGTTTTATGGAGATTTTAGTATTTTTATAGAGTTGAGATCATGAGTCAATTGAAGCTAGACTACCATGGAAAACCTGGAAGCACTGGACGGCCGTTTCGTCCTATTATGGGACTCCTCAGCAGTGCGCGTCCACGAACCCACTCTCGCGGGATTCGAACCCAGGACCTACCAGTTCCGAGCCGAAGCCCTTAACCGATAGACCACTGAGCTGGCATCCAACGGTGTTAATTTCTAACTTCAACTAGCTTCAATTGACTCATGATCTCAACTCTATAAACATATATGTTGATAAAACAAATATATCTTATATCATTGAAATCATGAATTAATTGAAGGTAGACCAAAATAGAAAACCTAGAAGCACTGGACAGTCATTTCGTCCTATTGTGAGACTCCTCAAAAGTGCTCATGAACGATTCCACCTCGTAAATTTCGAACCCAGGACCTGTCAGTCTTTAGAGAAAATATTTTATAATTCGGTATCTGACTTCAATAATATCATATGATTAATTATTATTGAAATATACATATCACCAATCATCGTATATACTACGTATATACTGAATGACAAATCACGTTAGTGAATAAAGAAATTAAATGAGTTATATATGAGAATAGATTTCGAATAAGTATATTTTGTCCAGTTGTTGATCGGGATAAACAATCAGAGAGACGTAGAGTAGGTAACGAAGAAGAGGCGAAACTGAGCGCAGTGGAGAAGTCACGTAAGTCAACTCAATTTAATCAAGCGTTTATCAATATTTATAAACACACAAAAATTAAGCTACAGAACTGTTATGAGTAGGATAGGATGTACACATACACACACACACACGCTTATATAATACAGTCAGGATTGATAAGTGAATACTTAATAAGGTTGAAACGTGACTACTTAGGATGAATAGATAAATTGACTTATTTAAAAGCTATTATAAGTTATCTAGGCATAACATAATGACCAAGACTAAAAATAAACTTTGATATCATAATTATTACAGTTTCTTTTATAGCAGCCAATCGAAATCAATCAGAATTGCGTTCATGAATTAATTTAACCTTGACAACTATTTTAATTCTGGAAGTACTGAAGAGTCTCATACTAGGACGAAACAGCCATCCAGTGCTTCAAACTCTTTCAATAGTAGTCTAGATAAGATTGATTCGTCAATTCAACTTTGAAAATACTACAGTCGCTACAAATCCCTAAAATTATTCATTATTTTGTTTAATTATTTTCTATTTTTATGGCTCACTACTTGATTAGTCGTCCTTGAGAGGATATCTGTATTTATAAGTTAACTCTAATTTTAAATAATTACTACCAGTGAATTCAAGAAACAGCATTACAGATTGATGGACAAATGTTTCATCCTAGTATGTGAATCCTTAATAGGGAGCATCCACAACCTCTTCATTAACAGAACCTTTAGAATTCAAATTGTGTAACGAATTATTAAATATCAAAGCTACTAAGTTAACTCACTTAGTATTGTTTGTTTGAATCTTCCAATCGATGTTTTTGGACTGCAACTGGTCCGTCTCTAATTGGCATATGTGCATACTATGCGTATTGCCTCGATATAGCAAGCATTTTAAGCAAAGATGGGTAGTGGCTAACGCGATGGCGTTTGAAGCGGAATGTACTGGGTTCGAGTTCCTCTCAGAGTGAACATCAACTCTGAGATGCAGATACATCCAGATGATGAGTCCCAAATAGGGCGAAACGCACGTCCTGGATTTCACTGCTAGCCACTATCCATCTTTGCTTACCATACTAAGTTAACGTTCAATGGTGCACTTCCGAAATCAAGTGATTTACAGTATAACTTAAAGATTATCTATTGTCATTGGTAATAACTATTTAATTCCTAACATGCCTATATAATCCACTACTCCTCACTTTCTATTATAATTTCAAGAACTCAAATTGAGTCACTAATGAAGTAGCAAATTCATTAACATGAGTTGGTTTTGTGCAGATCCGTGAAAACCAAGAAGCACTGAATAAGTGTTATTTAATATATCACTGAACAATAGAAACTCTCCATGAGGTGAATAGTCTGGAACATCCTTCCTCTTTCATTGTCCCACAACCGATTTTTTTTCATAAAGCAATTACATTACTAATTATTCTAGGCAGATTTCTACATACCTACCAAAGAAGGCGAGAACGCATAGTTGTTTGAATACTTTCATTCTTCAGCTTTAGATCAAATCTATAACTGAATGCATTCAGCTACTATATGCACTTATTTACTTACGTACACCTGTTACTCCCAATGGAGCATTGGCCACCGACCAGCATTCTCCAACCCACTCTGTCCTGGGCCTTCTTTTCTAGTTCTATCCATTTTTTGTTCATTCTTTTCATGTCTGTCTCCATTTCTCCACGTAATGTGTTCTTAGGTCTTCCTCTTCTCCTTTGGCCTTCAGGATTCCATGTGTAGGCTTGTTTTGTGACGCAGTTGAGTGATTTCCTAAATGTGTGTCCTATCCATTTCCGTCGCTTTTTCCTGACTTCTTCCTCCTCTGAAATCTGGTTTGTTTTTTCCCACAGTAACTTGTTGCTACTAGTGTCTGGCCAACGGATCCGAAGTATCTTGCGTAGACAACTGTTTAAAAACACCTGTATCTTCTGCATGATGGTCTTCGTAGTTCTCCAAATCTCCGCCCCATACAGTAGAACTGTCTTGACATTTGTATTAAAAATTCTAACCTTGGTGTTGGTTGACAATTGTTTTGAGTCCTAGATGTTTATCAGTTGTAATTATACTGCTCTTGCTTTGCCGATCCTCGCCCACACATCTGCATCTGATCCACCGTGTTCATCAATGATGCTAAGCTGCTATATATAGTAAACACTAAATATCATTCAAATATTTTATACAATAAGATTTATAACACAGTTATTAGGTGGGTGATTTCAAGCGAAACAATCACATCATTCGATAAACCTATAGCCTGTTGAGGTTTACATTTAACCTGTCTCTATGATCATATGTACATTTTGAATAGATTGCTTGTAAACTACCATTGAATTACACGTTTCCATGAAAGTAGAATAGTTACTAATCAAGCTGATCTTCCCCCCCCTTACTTATATAAATTATTTTACTTCTATGTTGTGTAGACAAAAACAGTAAAAGCTAATGATCAATTAGTTCGTTTACAAATATGGGATACAGCTGGACAAGAGAAATTTCGTAGTTTAACAAAATCATATTATCGTGATACAAATGGTAAGTGTTAGTTTGATTTTTTATAAATATATTTATTTGAGCTGAGGTGATCCATGTTATGGTAAACACTTGATAAGTATGTTGTAGATAGCACTTTTGAATGGCTTTTTGTTCATATATATGTAAAAATGGCTCGTTGGCAAACTGAAGGAAGCCTCAAAGGTGCCCTGAAAAAGCTGAAGACATGCTATCCAATCACCACTAGAGGAATATTTTAGAATGTCGACATGTAGCTTCCCTATTGGATAAATAAGAAGGACCCCCTATGTGTCTATTGGCTTTCCGAAATGATGATTTACTATCTGCCAAAAACTATAAATACGTGAAATTTTTGTACTATATTTGACAATGTATTGAGAAATACATTCTTACTTACTAGTCTTCTGTCTTGCTACGTTGCTGGTTCGGTCGTTCAGGTACTATAGTAGTATGCGTCATAGCACGAATCAAAGCTTTAGATATAACAATATATTACTGAAGTAATAAAGATTTCATGATCAGCATCTTCATTTATCAGTAATTGTCTACTACGTATATATCGGTGATTTAGTGTAATTTAGGTCTTAAAATGTAATCTTTAATGAAAGTTACACTCTAATAAGCAGTAATGGAATATGTCACCAGTGGAGTTCGAATCACGTCTGTCGTGAAATATCAACTCACTGAACGGTGAATGGTTGCTCAACTTTGTGGATCAGTTGAAGTTGGACATTAACACCGTTGGATGCCGGCTCAGTGGTCTATCGGTTAAGGACTCTGGATCGAGACTGGTAGGTCCTGGGTTTGAATCTCGCGAGTGCGGGATCTTGAATGCGCACTGGTGAGGAGTCCCATAATGGGACGAAACGGCCGTCCAATGCTTACAGGTTTTCGATGGTAGTCTAGCTTCAATTGACTCACGCTTTCAACTATGAAAAGTAATAGAATAGGGATAAAGTGGAAAAGCATATCTAAAATATTGAGTACATTATTATACTTATCAGACAATGAAAGTTTGGGGAGTAACTTTTGTCTTTATACCGTTACATCTTGATAATATATAAACTGATTTCTTATTTCTTTTCAATGTTATACAGCTGTTCTACTTGTGTATGATATATGCAAAATGGATTCATTTAGTAATATAAAAGTAAGTCATCGTAATTATAGTAATGAGTTTACTCAAGTTTCAAAGAGAGAAATAATTTAGTGGTTTGCTAGGCGAATAAAATTTATCAGAAGGGGGTTTTATGAAGATGTTAGTAATTTTGTAGTTGAAATCATGAGTCAATTGAAGTTAGACCACCATGGAAAACGTGAAAACATTGGACGGCCGTTTCGTCCTGTTGTGGGACTCCAAAGCAGTGCGAATCCACGATCCCGACTCATGGATTAGTTGAAGTTAGATATTAACACCGTTGAATCCGGTTCAGTGGTCTACAGGTTACGCGATAGCGCGCGAGATTGATAGATCCTGGGTTTGAACCTTGTGAGGCGGGATCGTGGGTGCGTACTACTGAGGAGTCCCACAATAGGACGAAATGACTGTCCAGTATTTCCAGGTATTCGATGGTGATCTAGCTTAGATTGACTCATGAATTCAACTATTAAACTCAATACAATCTCCATGAGTCCTCATTGTGATATGAATTCTAGCTTCAAATTTCGATCCTAATTGTATATACGTACTTCTTACTGTATTTTTCATTATGTTTCTTTAATTAATTTCAATGTTATATTCGCAAACAGTTTCTCAAATAAAACACTTTTTATTATCATATTTAAACATATTACAGTCAGCTCACATGGGACCGAGTTGAATTTTTTAAAACATGGAATGTTTTTGTTCCAGTTATATCCATTACTCTTATGTTGTATCCATAGTTCTTCTGCTCAGACTTTGTCAATAGGGAATCACCATACTTTCGATAGCACAAAATAAGAATTTGAAATTCTGATGTAAAATATAAAGATCTTTTATCTCTTCCAAAAGCACTTCTTCAAAATAATCCATACAAAAGATGTCTTGAATAGACTAAAATATACTGATTTATATAGTGATTTTTGCTCTACCGACTGAGCTAACCGGACTTGTCATACTGATTTTTGATCAGAAGGGATTTTGTGAAGAATTTAGTATTTTCATGGTGGAAATCATGAGTCAATTGAAGCTAGACCACCAGCGATAGCCTGGATGCACTGGATGGCCGTTTCATCCTACTGTGGGATTCCTCATCAGTGCGCATCCACGGCCTCGCATTCACGAGATTCGAACCCAGGACCTACCAGTCTTGCGCTAGAGCACTTATTCGATAGACCAATGAGCCGGCATTCAGTGCTTCCAGGTTTTCCATGGTGGTCCAGCTTCAATTGATTCATAGTTTCAACTATGAAAATACTGATTTTTATATATAGCTAATAATACGTAGAATACATAGAACTACTACAAAGGCATACTTATAATGTAGTTCATCTGAATGGATACAAGAAGTATTATTGTCAAACTGAAAATCCAGTTATATGATTTTGAGATAATGGAGAAGATTTGTAACTCAAGTGAATGATATAAGTAGAGTTTTGTTATGGTTGTGGAACTTTCATTGTTCTTCTGAACAACATCATCAGTATAATCTTTAGGTGTGATGCATAAAATTGCTGACCTTAAATGACATCAACTAAATTGAGATCTGAAAATTTTAAACTAGACTTTGTGTTAAGTTGTAAATCGACTACATTGACTAGTTCTGAAGTAGAATGATCAAGATGATATATAATTGAAAGCGTGAGTCAATTGAAGCTAGACCACCATTGAAAACCTGGAAGCACTGGACGGCCGTTTCGTCCGATTATGGGACTCCTCAGCAGTGCGCATCCACAATCCCGCCCTAGCGAGATTCGAACCCAGGACGATATATGATATATGTTTTATTACTTAGAAAGTTCTGTAGATCCCAATAAGATTCAGAAGGCTAACTACTAAGTAATCAGATTGTATGAACACTATTAAGATCATGAGATTACATGTTCAATGGTACATGTAAGAACACAAAAATGAAAGATGATCATTTGTTCAATATCAACAATAAACTGACGGAAGACCATGAGTACTCCATTATCACTCATCATTGAAAAAACATTGCCTATTTTCGGATGATGTCATATTCTGTCAATTGATTGGTTTAATTTTGAAGCCACTTAACTTAGGAAAAGTAATATTACCAAACGTATTCATTTGGACTATCAATTATCTTCCTTATTTCATAGTACATCTAGTTTATAAGTTTACTTCTCCCATTTATGTTTAATGGTTGCCATAATCTTTATTTTAAATTATTTATCTTACAAGTTCATACTTTATGCCAAATGAACAAACTGATAAACACTCATTTGAGTTGCACCAGAAATAAGGATGATACCTTTTTAATCAAAAGAGGTTTTATGGAGATTGTGATCATATGCTCACTAGTGACCGACTTAAAAATACATGTCCTGGAGTTCTAATAGGAAGCAGTGACCAATGGAGTTCAGCCACGTCTGTTATGAGATAATAACTCACTGAAGACAAATAGTGAACGGTTGCTCAAACTTCGTGGATTGGTTGAAATTAAACATTAACACCATTGAATGCCATCCAGCTCAGTGGCCTGTCAGTTAAGTGCTCTGGTGCGAGACTGGTAGGTCCTGGTTTCGAATCTCGCTCACAAGGCGGCATCGTGGATGCGCACTACTGAGGAACGAAACGGCCGTTCAGTGGTTCCAGATTTTCCTTGGTGGTCTAACTTCAATTGACTAATGATTTCAACTATGAAAATTGTACCTTTTTCTTTTCGAAACTATAATTTTATTGAAATTGCTTACTTTGAATAATTACAAAAGAAATGATAACCAAATTGTAGTTTTAGTTATAATCCCTACTATTAAACTGAATGAATTCATTCATTATTTATTTGAAAATACTAGTTTTAATCCAATTCATTGGTTAATTAAGGATTATATAACCGGTTTTAAATCATATAATCACAGATTAGAGTATTATGAAATATTGTAGTGTGGTCTACTTATATCCATATATAAGTAGTATATGGTGATGGTCACACATAGAATGTATTTTGGCAAAAGATCGATAAGTAAAAAAACTAAAATGAAGCGCAATTGGTAAGAAAATACATAAACAATGAAATTAGAGAAGATAGATTGATATTTACAGAAGGAACAGTGAAGATTAAGACAATTGATTGTTATTTTGCAAGTTAACTGTTTGCTGTATGGTTAACAGAATTTAGTGAGATAGTCTGTAATTTGTGCTTAAATACATTCGATTGCCTTCAACTGGTGTTCTGTTTACTACAATATCAGTATAGAGTTTTGGGGATTGTCAAGTTTTTGATCGAGATCATGAATAGATCAATATCAGACCACCATAGGAAACATGGAAGTACTGAAAAAACGTTTCGTCCTAGTACAGGGAATACTCGGCAGCGGATCCTGGCTCAAAGATCTAGAGGTTAAACTTTTACACAACAAACCGAAAGTTCTGAATTCGATTCCCGATTTCAGGGTTGTGGATGTGCTTACTGTAGGATTTAAAGCGACTTCATATAGAATTGAATTCACAATTTATATAGTTATTGCCCCCAAATGCTTTGGTACGGCCAAGAGTGAGGAGAGTCCGCTCTCCCTCACGAAATGATTTCATATAGCCATGCGTATATTGCCTCTAACAGGGAATTCCGACTCACTGCCTTCTCATGGCGGAAGTGTTGTTTTCGAAGTTGAGAGAACGAAAAGCGAATGTCCGTTGAATTAACCGGGTTGGTGGACACGTAAAGTTCACCTAGGGGAGTTGGAAAACCCTGATTCCAAACCAATGGTGCACATGGGCTTGCTCCAGTATCCTGAGGGAACAAATGATGTATGAACCAATTATTGGTCACCGGCTACCATGGGACTGCATCTCCTCACGATGCTCCACTGCCTTGTGGATCAGATCTTTAGGTCGAAGGCTCCAGGTGTGGCCCCGTAAGAAAACTACTTGTTTCGGTTCGGGAACCTGAGAAGTATCATATCCGTCACACAAATCAAATGAGATTTGTGTAGTGCATATATATATATATATATATATATATATATATATATATATATATATATATATATATATATAAGTATGTATAATATCAAAGCAAGTTTATGAAATAAAGGTCCTAATTTTGATCAGTTATCTTCAAAGTAGAAAAACATTTTTTTTTCATTTTTCTAAAGGAAAAATTTTTTAATTTATAACTTTGAAAAATTGTTAAATGTCAGGTTATTACTCTTTGAAATTTTTTTTCCGCCAAAAAAAAAATAATCAAACTGTTTTCTTAGAAAACTGAGATCTGTTTAATGTGGAGAAGGGATACTTTGTTCATTTTTCAGTATTAAAAAAAGGTTTTTTATTCTTTGTGTCTCTCTCTTTCTCTCTCTCTCCCCTCTCTCCCTCCCCTCTCTCTTTCTCCCCTCTCTCTCCCCCCGTCTCTCTCTCTCTCTTTCTCCTTTTAAAATGAACTATTCTAAAAATAAAACACAATTGAATTGTAAAAAGGTTATAAAGAAATATAATTATTTTATTAATACTCCATGACACTTAATTTATGCTCTAATTAAATTAATCCCTAGAATATAGTCAAATTAATTTTATTTGAATAATTAATGAAGAGAAAGATACTGACTATGGGTTTGAGTTGGAACATTAAAACTGAAATGTATGTATATTCATTTGCTTATTTAATTATTTGAGATTGTTATCTCTTGTGGAATAGACTTGTGCCATCTACTAGTATTCTCTATTCAACTTTGCCCCAGGAAATCTTTTCCAGTTATTTTTAGTTGCTACTCATCCTTTTTGTTATCTGCTTCTGATTTCCGATATAGAGTGTTCATTGATCTTCCTTTATACTGTTCCCCTTCTTGATTACAAGTTAATGCCTCGTGAGGCATTTTAATTTAGCTTCGACAAATTTCAGACGATTTGAATTCAATTTTTAACTAACCATTTTGAAAGATTTCAGTGTATCTACTTGATGTCCTATGTCAAGGAGATGTCTTGTGATGGCATTGCTAAATGCTTTCAATTCATTTGACCTTAAACTTTTTGAAATATGATCTTTAAATTAAACATAGGCTCTTCTTCCTGTTCTAGTGCTTTGGTGGATACATGTAAATTTGTATACACAGTAAATGGTACCACATAAGGGATACCTATTGACTTTTAATTACTTTAAAGAACATGTTGTTATGGACAGGACAATCAGTTTAACTTCAGGATAAGATCTTATCAATGCAGTTTTTAGTCTCATATCAATTGACCTTGTGACATTTTACTTACTTACTTTACTTACGCCTGTTACTCCTAATAGAGCATAGGTCGCCGACCAGCATTCTTTAATTCACTCTGTCCTGGGCTTTCCTTTCTAGTTCTATCCAGTTTCTGTTCATTCTTCTCATGTCTGTCTCCATTTCTCGGAGTAATGTGTTCTTTAGACTTCCTCTTCTCCTTTGCCTCATCATCACCTTTGAATTTAAGTTGAAAAAAAGTAGTTTTGTCTTACTAACAGTAGTTTCTTTGATTTTTCTTATCTTCCCGTTTTCCATATTTCTCAATAAGTTTTAGTGTGTACCTTTTATTCTTTAAATATTTCTCTAATATCCTCTCCATAAATTGTGGATTATTACTGTTTCCTTTTTTTTCTTTTTTTAAAATTTCGATACCAAAAGTTTGTTTACTTATCCTCACACCCCCCTCCCCCGAAAAAATAACGTAAACAAATTCAGAAGGGGATTTGTGGAGATTTCAGTATATTTCAAAGTTGAAATCATGAGTCAATTGAAGCTAGACCACCATCGAAAACCTGGAAGCACTGGACGGCCGTTTCGTCCTATTATGGGACTCCTTAGCAGTGCGCATCCACGAACCCGCTCTCGCGAGCGAGATTCGAACCCAGGACCTACCAGTTGCGAGCCAGAGCCCTTAATCGATAACAAATTCATTTATTAAAAAACAATTTTATTTAATTAATTTCATTAAAACGATTATCTTAAATAAATAAATAAATAATTATTATTTATGAGCAAAGATGGATAGTGGCTAGCAATGGAATCCAGTTTGATGCGTGTTTTGTCCTATTTGGGACTCGTCAGCTGGTGAATTTAGGCTTCACCTCATTGCACAAGCTAGTGTCTATCATCACTCAGTAGCTGAGTGGATAACACCATGACCTTTGAATCGAACGGTACTTGTTTCGAGCCTCAGAGTGAACATCAACTCTGAGATGCAAATACATCCAGTTACATAATTCAAGTATATTTTAAGCAAACATAAATAGTGTCTAACAGTGGAATCCAGCACATGCCTTTCGTCCTATTTTTGACTTGTCAGCTGGATGCATCCACATCACAGAGTTGATGTTCACTGTGGCACTCGAACCCAGTATCATCCGCTTCAATGACAGAATATAAGTAAACAACATCAAGTGAAATAATAATAATCCTAATTATTATAGTTGTTGTCTCTTGGTGATAATAAACTGTT
This sequence comes from Schistosoma rodhaini, assembly GCA_944470415.2. Taxonomy (NCBI): domain Eukaryota; kingdom Metazoa; phylum Platyhelminthes; class Trematoda; order Strigeidida; family Schistosomatidae; genus Schistosoma; species Schistosoma rodhaini. The sequence continues at coordinate 1,598,440 of OX104044.1, forward strand.
TCCAATTTCATCGCATATGATATAAAAAAGAAAAACACAGTGTGAATATCAATATCAATTAGAAATGAACACTTGCTAATTGGAATTCTATTTACACACACCCATACATACACATACACACACGTACACACACACACACACACGCATGCACTCTGTTTTCATTAGTATGTATGTGTGCGTATGTATTATGTAACTTTTAGTTTTGTTTACTTTACTACATCTACATCTTTTTTTTAGTTTATTCTCTTGTGGAGTAAAGAATAAAAATTTAAAAAAAAATGATAATTTTTTATTATTTTTTAAGAAAGTTAGATAAATAAATAAATTTGGTAAAGAGTATAGTTCCTTATCTGTTTTGAAAGATAACAGATATTAGATTGAGTTAAAATTGAATAATTATCACAATTGATTAATCACTGGGTGATGATCAATGTCATGTATGTCAAATCCTTCTTAGTGCTGATCGAATGCTATCGATCAAGTTGCAATGTGACCACTAGTCTATGTGGCTCGACACTGTGTGCACTATATATTTTGAGATAAGATGGTAGTTGGAAGTGGTCAACAGGAAATTCTGGACCTAGGTTTCGTGCTACTTGGCACTCGTCAGTAAAGTGTACCTGTAATCTTGAGGGAACTGATTACATCTCAGTCCTACAGGAGGTCGGTAGCAATCCGAATAGCTTAGTGGTAAAGTCTCTGACTGTGAAGCTGAGTTAGATGGAATCAAATTCGTCAGGAAGCACCAGTTCCTTCAAGATTACAGGTACACCTTGTTGATGAGTGTCAAGTAGCACGAAACCCGGGTCCAGGGTTTCTTGTTGACCACCTCTAACCACCATCTTATCTCAATATTGGATAATTATGGTTACATCTTTTTTGACTTATATATTCGATCACTAAGATACAAGTTTGAACATCACCTTACCTTATGTGGTTTTAATAACTGGGTAGTTTCATATGACTTTATAATTGTAGTTTGAGTGGAAGCTAATTACATTAATCTGTAGCTGAACTGAGTAAAATAGGTTGTTAGTTCGCCGTACTTGGTCTAGATTTCATATTAGCTGATAGTCGGCAGCAAACAGCATCTGTATTGTTTAGAGGAATGATGCATGCACCACTCGATGTCATGATTAGAGATGTTATTGGGTTGTTCAAGGCTCAACCATTTTACCATTAGTTACTTAAGCCTGTTACTCCTCATGAAGGAGCACTGTCCACCCACCAACTTTCTCCATTCAGATGTATCCTGAACGATCCTTTCTAGATGTTTCCAGTTGCTATTCATTCTTTTCATATCTTCTTCTTTTTCTTGGCGTAATGTGTTCTTTGGACTTCCACTTCTTACTTCCCTTCAGGATTCCAAGATAGGGCATGCTTTGTTATGCAGTTTGGTGATTTCCATAATGTTTGTCCTATCCACTTTCAACGTCTTTTCTTAATTTCCTCTTCATTTGAATTTGGTTTATTTTCTCTCACAGTAGGTTGTTGCTGATGATATCCGGTCAACGGACATTGAGTTTCTTACGTTGACAATTGTTTAAAAATACTCATAAGTTTTTGATGATGGCTGTTGTAGTTTTCCAAGTTTCAGCTTCATACAGTACAACTGTTCTCAGGTTCGTATTCAAGATTCTGACTGACTGCTGTTGGCTTGCAGACAATTGTTTTCGGTCTCGTATGTTCTTTAACTGTAGAAATACTTTTCTACCATAGGACTGATATATTCACAATGAATAATGACTGCGTGATAACTAATCTCATACTTAATTCCTAATGCTGAATGAATTTTATTAATCAAGCTGATATGTGGTCATATTCCGTACATTTCCCCTGCATTATGTTTGAGTGTTAGGTGTTATAAGTCATCTGAAGAGAATCAGTTCCTTTAAGACTGAGGACAGACCTTAGCAACATATACCATAATTTTGTGGATGATATTGACTTTCATAATATTTACTTAACAGATTTTTAAAATTTGGAATTTTTAACTGTTTTCACTGTTATAACCTTGTAATGTTAACTATTCAGTTAGATCAAAAATCAAGCCTAAGGGTGATTGACAATTTCATTAATTCAATTTTTTTAACTGTAAATAATTTATAATAGATGAAAGCACGAGCCAATTGAAGCTGGACCACCATCAAAAACCTGGAAGCACTGTACGACCAAATCGACCTATTTTGGGACTTTTCAGCAGTGCGCATCCACGATCTCCCCTAGCGGGATTCAAACCCAGGACCTACCAGTCTCTCACCAGATCACTTAACTGATAGATCACTGAGCTGGCACACGATGGTGTTTATGTCTAACTTCAACCAATCGACGGCCGTTCAGTGCTTCCAGGTTTACCATTGTGAACTAACTTTAATTGACTCATGCTTTCAACTATGAAAATACTGAAATCTCCACAGAAACCCTTCTGATAATAATTTATTAACCGAAATTCTAAAGCCTAGATCAATCACGACAGAGTATTATACTTACTTACTTACGCCTGTTACTCCCAATCGACCATAGGCTGCCGACCAACATACTCCAACTCATTCTGTCCTGGGCCTTCCTTTCTAATTCTATCCAGTTTTTGTTCATTCTTCTCATGTCTGTCTCCATTTCTCGGCGTAATGTGTTTTTTGGTCTTCTTCTTCTCTTTCGACCTTCAGAATTCCATGTAAGGGCTTGTCTTGTGACGCCATTGGGTAATTTCCTCAAACTGTGCTCAATCCACTTCCAGCGCCTCTTCCTGATTTCTTCTTCCGCTGGAATCTGGTTTGTTGTCTCCCACAGTAGGTTGTTGCTGATAGTGTCTGGTCAGCGGATCTGAAGTATTTTGCATAGACAACTGTTGATAAAGATACTTCGGATCCGCTTGCCAGACAGAGAGTATTATAACAGACTCAAAATCTATAATACTTTTGACGTAACCTAATCTTCCAAGATTCCACTTAGTAAGTAATCATTTATAATCATCTATTTAGGGTAATAGACTTAGACAAATCAATTAACAATTATTCTCTCAGGGGTGTATGATACATGTAATGGAATACTGTTTAGAAACTATGCTAAATCCCCCCTCTCATAGACATACATAGAGAACATTTTTTTTATTTATTAATATGAATTTCATGTATTTACTTATTTTTCTTTTTATTTATTTTGTAAATTACCTATTTTATTCAAACATGAAAAATATTTGTAATGTACTATGTTACGTTTAAAGCTAGACCACCATGGAAACCGTCGAAGAACTGAACGGCCGTTTTGCTTTAGTATGTGATCGTTGATGCGCACTTCTGAAGAGTCCGATAATAGAAAGATTCGACCGTCCGATGCTTCTAGGTTTTCCGTGGTGGTTTAGCTTTCATTGACCTATGAATTCAACCATTAACTTTTAAATTAATCAGAAATTAATAATGATATTGGTTTACAGTCTATCACGTGTTACGTTTACTTGGACACTGATTACCACGACGTGCAATGCTGACTAGCGTAAGGGATGGTCGGAAGAAAGTTAGGGGAGGCCAAACCAAAACGTGGCATCAGTGCTTGAAGTCACTAACTTCTAGTCTGAGCCGTATTGGCAGATGCAGACTACTTGGTTTGAGTCCACGTGACTATCGTAATCAATGGTTGGAGACTTTGTGTGGCATGGCTCAGAATCGATCACAATGGTGTAGATGTATAGACTCTTTATCTTCCCTTAAACCTTGAGACTAAAATCACTTCATATCAGTCTTCCTTCCTGTACTATATCCTTATATACAACCTATCTTTTATATGCTACCACCACTAAATTCACTACTATGAATCGAGTGTTCATCTTGTTGTGCTGATGAGGTATGGCAACTTGGACCGATGCATGTATATGTCTGGTACTACGTTGTAGCTGACTGACTAACTAACATGTTTGGTTAAATTAGCAAAACAAAACTTTTTGAAGTTATTTTACTCATTGCTATTGATACATGAAATCATTGGTTACTTCTAAGTGGATCATGTTAACTCTATGTAACTCTATGTTAAATCTATGTAAGTTCACTTACTTATTTACTCAATTACATTCGAACTGTGATGAAGAAAGAGTTTTGGTTATTACCAGAAAGAGATTTAGTAGAGATTATAGTAATTTAATAATTGAATTCATGGGACGATTAAATCTAGACCACTATGGAAAATCTGGAAGCACTATACGGACGTTTAGTTCTGGTATGGGACTACTCAGCAGTACGCATCAACGATCACTCATGGGGGACTCGAAGCCAGGACCTTTGGTCTCGTGCGTGGACGCCTAACCTATAGACTAATGAGTCGATATCCGACAGTGTTAATGTCTAAGTTTAACCAATCCACGAAATCGCGCTGCCGTCCACCATTGTCTTCAGTGAGTTACCGCCTCACAACAGACACGGTTGAACTCCCTTGGAACTCACTGAAGACAATGGTAGACGGTGGTTTAATTCGGTGGATTGTTTGAAGTTTTGGTTATGTTATGATTATATTGTTAAAACAACTTATAAACTGATTAAAACTGCTTCATATCTGTCTTCCTTCCTATACTATATCCTTATATATACAACCTTTCGTTTATATACTACCACCACTAAATTAACTATTTCTATGAATCCGATGTTCATCTTGTTGTGCTGATGTGGTATGGCAACTTGAACCGATGGATAAATTTGCCTGGTCCTACGTTGTAGCTGACTGACTATCTAGTTCCTAATTTAATGTAGAATATTTCATAGCACAATGTGAATATATTAGAGATTCTATGTTCTTTGAACTAGTTAGCTTAGTTATGAAGCTTTCATTATCCTGTAGGCCAGCAACATCAACATCAATATTTGATGAGTTTAAATTTACTCTCTTCTAGTCATATTTTCAGTGTTTATTCAATTTGTATTACAATAAATACTACCGTAGTGAAAGAGAATACCAGTAGGAACAACCAAATATATGCTAATACAACTTTACAGAATATATTGGTAAAATCAATCAATCGTCTCATGCTTCATTGTTCTTTCGTTTTCATAACAATCAATCTCTGTTTTCGTTCTATTCTCGTTAATCTTCTCAACTTTCTGCCGCCGGACATACATACTATTTATATCTGTCGAAATCAGTAGCATTCATCACGTTGCCATTATTACTTTTTTACTCATTTTATCATGTACTATAATATTTTCATTCTCTTATACTAATATGATTTGAAAACTTAAGATGATGTGTATATTTGTGTATGTCAGCATTTTATGTAGTCAATCCTGCTTTATTTTAAAAAAATATCAAAAATTGTAAGCAAAGATGGATAGTGGCTAACAGTGGAATCCAGTTTGACACGCGTTTCATTCTATTTAGGACTCGTCAGCTAGATGTACTTGCATCACAGAGTTGGTGTTCACTCCAGAAAGGACTCGAACCCAGTACCTTTCGCTTCAAACGCCATCGAGTTATCCACCCATTTACTGATTCCAGATAGCCACTTACTTGTGTAATGGAGTGAAGTTTAAATTCAACTTAATATTGTTTGTTTAAATCTGACTAATTTCAGCCCTAAACATCAATAGGATTGATTTAAATGAAACAATACTAAGTTAAATTTGTATTTCTGACATTTCGTGACTTAATATAAGTTACTTCTTCAGAGTAAATAAATAATTGAATTAAATTAAATTGTTTCCTTTTTATACTACTTAAATTCATATTCATTTAATTCAGTCACGAAATGTCAGAAATACAAGTTTTCCTTAACTCCTATAAGGAGATAACAACAACAAAAAAATACAAGCAGGAAGTATCTTACTATGATTCATAGAAGATTTCTAGCTTTTCTAACCATAATTTATTGTTATTCATGAATGAATTTGATCAGTCTTTGTGTGTTTATGAGGTAAATGGATGAATGCTAAATTCCCTTTCTACATATATACAATGTTTTCTATTTTATGTTGGCTAGAAACTAAATTTTGGAATGTGGATTTTGTTCCTACATAAGACTTTGAGATCGAATGTATATCGATTAATAAGTGTAGAACACATTGCAACATAACAGATAGAATTCGATCAAAAACGATGGATTTGACAAATACTGATCAGTAGATATAAGTAGTACTGTTCTATGAGAGTTCATTTTTAACTCTGAATAGCTTAGTGTTCACTACTCTGATCTTGAGATTGAATAAAGTGGATTACAATATTACTAAAGAAGTCGACGAAACTACAATTTATAGACTAGCTTAGTAGAAGCGTTTAAGGAGCTTCAATGCCACAGCGCCGATTTCATAAACTGATGCTCATATACAATCGGTTCACAGATGATTTTAGAGAAGATGTGACAATTAAGCAGCTTCAACAAATGAAACTACTAAGAACTTCCCTTTATTTGTAATTGCGATAATCAATTGGCTTGCAGACCTTGCGCAGACTACCCTGATGATGTTATCTTTCGATGTAATATATGTTAGAGGAAGAAGTCTGCTAGAATAGGAACTTTTTTCTCTTGATCCAGATTAAGATTAAGGCAAATTATAATAATTGCTGTGGCTCCAGAGACCGAGTATTATGCCTGAGTTCCTCTACCTTATGCATTACGATTTTTAGACCTTTGAACCTTTTTCTAACCTTGACACGTTTTTGGACCATGTAAAAGAAGTGTACCCACTTTAGTTCTTTGGTGCTGTATAATATATTTTTACTCTTCTGATTGACTAATATTTCTCAAGGTCGTCCATACATTATAGTCTCGCCGAAAAGTCACTTTCAACTGGACTCTAAATATGTCTATCAGAAGTATTTCTGCTAGAATGAAACCTCTGTCGATTGGAAAACTCCCTATCTATTGAATAAATCTAGTTAGCGTTAAAATGACATATCACAGTTTCATATTACGAGAAAACTTTAGCTAGATAACCATTGATAAACAAAGAGCATTGGATATCTATTATATCATAATATGAAACTCCTCAACACTGCATGATTCACGATCCCATTATGAATCAAACCTGGAAACTATAAGCTTTTTATCGAACATATAAACTTCAGATATATGGTTCGGCTACACTTCTTACTTTACTCAATTCGTGATATTGTGAGATCATTATCCATCGGTATAAGATATTATTTATTGTTTGAATATAGATCTAAAAAATGGAGCTTAATGACGTAGTTTTCCAAACTTATGAGAAACAACTAGACGATAAGTACATCTACTTCATTACTGATGCCGATGATTTGAACAAACTTTACATTCTGCCATTATGATTTTTTTACGTCATTCAAACTCAAGCATATAACCTAATTAAAGAACAAAATACATATATATGATACATCAATAAAAAATATTTCTGTACTGAATCCCATTTCATGCGGTGCTATATCATATCTCTACTTCTTTGTCAACTTGAAATAATTAACAGAATGGGGATTCGTGAAGATTGTAGTAATTTTAATAGTTGAATTCATGGGTCTATCTAAGTTAGATAACCATTGCAAACTTTAAGCACTTGACGGTCGTTTAGTCCTAGTATGCGACTTCTCAGCAGCGCGCATCCACAATTCCACACATGAGAATCGGACCCAGAACCTTCGGTCTTGCGTGCGAACGCTTGACCTTCAGACCATTGAATCGACATCCAACGGTGCTAGTGTCTAACTTTAAGCGATCCATGATTTTGTTCAACCCTTTATCCATTATGTCAGGGTTTGAATTTTATCTAATAAACAAATGTATTTATTCATATCCTGTTAGTTTTTTTTGTTTGTGAAGAATAGTTTAATATGGAAAGTTATATGGTCGATTGATATCCTTTGGAATAACCCACCTAAATCTAGGTAGTACTCAATATCTACTTAGTGATGGTCCATACGAGATTGAAGCCCAGATGAAACAGATGAAACAATTGATGCTAATAACATAGGATGACTTATTACACAACATCATAAAATTATATAACTTGGAAAATTGACCTATTAGAATCGAACTAGGTGATTTATAGTTATCATGAAGTGAGATATAAATAGTACATTATCAGTCCTCCCTACGGAATGATATATGATCACTTTTGAAGTTTTGCAAATTAGGGAAGGAATAGTTGATCTGTTGTCAGTGGGTTTCAGATGATGTCAGTTCATGGTATCAAGTATCTTCAAACGTACACATATTAGTAACAAACTATCTAAATTCTATTTGCTAGTATGGAGGATTAAGGAGACTGTTATATTTATAGTTTTTCATCACGAAATGACTATCGTCAGACAACTGATGAAATTTCGGAAGTATTAGATACTAGTTTCATCCTAATATAAAACTATTTGTCAATCTACATCTACAACCAACATCTATGATTAATCTCAGGAACTTTGAACCTCTTAGCAAACGCTTTAACCATCATATCTCTTGAGTTTTATTGAACTATTACATTAGAAATAATGAAGAAATATGTTATTAGTGTATGAAATAAAGTATTGCTTATTTATTTATTTAAACACATAAATATTGGTACAAAGGGGCACCAGATATATATACGCCACACAAATTTCATTTGATTTCTGTGAGGGCTGTGATACTGTCCAGGTGCCCAAACTGAATCAGGTGGTTTTCTTAGGGGACCACACTCGGAGACTTTGACCTAAAGGCCTCATCCACAAGGCAGTGAGGCATCGTAAGGAGATGCAATTCCATGGTAGCTGGTGACCAAAGATTGGTTCATACGCTATTTGTTCCTTCAGGATACTGGAGCTCATGTGCACCATTGGTTTGGAATTAGGGTTTCCCATCTCTCCTAGATGGACTATCCGTATCTATCGACCCGTACATTCGCTTTTCATTCTCTCAATTTTGTAAACAACACCGCCGCGATGAGAAGGCAGTGAGTAGGATTTTTTTGGATCCATAATTAATTCTGGTTACATATTAAGTAGTAATATGTATGTGTGTATATATATAAGTTTATAAAGGTAAAGAGACAAATGATGTTTACTTGAATATTTGTTTAAATAATTAACTCTTTATATTATGCGAAAAAACAAACAAACAAACAAAAAAAGGAGTACAGTCATAAGTCTGAATCAATTTGTTTGCATTAAAAAAATGTAATTCATTAGTTGCTACTTATGTAAATATTGTTTTGATATTGATTTAACACTTCCTTACCTCTGAATATGAAATATAAGAAGATACAATGAATATGTTCATCTTGAAATGTTCCCTACTTACTTATTTACTTACACCTGTCACCCTTCGTGAAGGAGCATAAGCCGACCACCAGCATTATACATCTTATCTTGTCCTGAGCAATCCTTTCCAGTTCTTCGCAGTTAACATTCATCCTTTTCATGTCTGCTTCTACTTGCCAGAGTTATGTGTTCTTTGGACTTCAACTTTTTCACTTCCCTTCAGGATTTCAAGTAAGCACTTGCATCGTGATGTAGTTTGGTGATTTCCTTAATTTATGTATATCTCATCCACTTCCAACGTCTTTTTCTAATTTACTCTTTAGTTTTATGCTGGTTTATCCTCTCCCACAGACTGCTGTTGTTGATGGTATCCGGTCAGTGAATGTTGATTATTTTTCGTAGACAATTATTTATAAATACTTATACCTTCTTGATGATGGTTGTAGTAGTTCTCCATGTTTCAGCTTAGTATATTTGGACTGTCTCGGGGTTTGTATTGAAGATTATGACTTTGATGTTGAGTTGACAGTTGTTTTGAATCTTATATGTTCCTCAATTATAGAAAATTGTCTCCGATGTTTATTGTTTTAACCCTTTAAATTATGCAATTTTTAGAAAGTAGATACTTGATTGTCGTTCAAAGTTTAAGTATAGTATAAACATACTAATAATAGTAATATATATGTACACCTAATTGTCCATCTATTCAATTATAATATACAAGTACTTCATATATGTATAAGACCAATTTTTTAGTACCTTTATGTAATGCAATTTTTTATGTTAAAATGCATTAAAATGGTTTCTCACTGTCATACCAGTAACATACCAGTAACCAACCCTCTATTTCTCTGTCTCTCTCTCTAATACTTTTATTATAGTTACAGTATTATAGTAATTTAAATGAAGCAAAAGAATACGTCAATAAAACTTTTCTATTGAAATTCCTATAGTTACCATAAGTGGTTATGTAAGAAAGAAAGAATAATCAAATTAGTATTTTAATAAAAGTTAGACAATAATACCATTGGATGCCAGTTCTAAGGGTCTAAATGTTAAGTGTTCCCGACCAAAACTGAATGTCATGCGTTCAAATCACGGTTGTAGGGTCGTGGACACTAACTGCTGAGCAGTTTGATAATAGTATGAAATATCATTCTAGTGTTGCCAGCTTTTCAATGGTGGTCTATCATTGATTGATTCATGGTGTCAATTGAAACTTAACGATCTTCACAACCTTATACTGATAAATTAACTTAGTATTGTTTGTTTGAATCTTCCCATCGATATGTTAGGACTGCAACTGGTCAGTCTCTAATTGGCATATGTGCATACTGTGCATATTGCCTCGATATAGCCTTGATTCACAAGCATGATAGGCAAAGATGGATAGTGGATAGCAGTGAAATCCAGGACGCGCGTTTCGTCCTATTTGGGACTCGTCAACTGGATGTACCTGAATCTCAGAGTTGATGTTCACTCTGGGACTCGAACCCATCGCACACGCAAGTGGCTATCAGGACTCAGTGGCCGAGTGAATAACGCGATGGCGTTTGAAGCGAGGGTATTGGCTTCGAGTCTCAGAGTGAATATTAATTGTGGGATGCAGGTACATCCAGTTGACGAGACCCAAATAGTTAAAACGCGCATCCTGGATTCCACTGCTAGCCACTATCCATCTTTGCTTATCATGCTTATACTGATAGTTTTAACAAAATACAGATATAGTAATAATAATGATAGTGATTAGATATAAACCAAGATGTAATTGGAAAATTATTAGGGGATGAACTTTTTTCACAATTTGTTAATCATTGAATAGTGACCAAGGTTATGCATATTAAGTCTATCTTAGTGCCGTATTATTTCCCACGATCCCGACTCGCGAGAATCAAAAACAACCCATCATTTTCGCGCGCGAGCGCTTAACCTCTAGATCAATAAGACGGCATCCAACGATGTCAATGTCTATTTTCAACCGATACACGAAATTGAGCGACACAACCACCATTTCTTTACTCAGTTACTATCTCACAACAGACCTGGTTGAACTCCACTGATCACTGCTTCTCACTAAAAATCCAGAAAATAGCTTTCGAATCTCATGAGGCGAGATCGTGGATGCGCACTGCTATGGAGTCCCACAATAGGACGAAACGGCCGTCCAGTACTTACAGGTTTTCCATGATGGTTTAGCTTCAATTGATTCATGATTTCAACTATTAAAATTGCTATAATATCCACAAAACCTTTTCTTATTTGAAGAAAGCCATATAGAAAACTCACTTCAATCTGAAAGTTTCGCTACTTTTTCCGTTATATATTAAACAGATGATTAAAGTCCAATGATTTAGGATTTTGATGTCATAGAAACGCTTAGTAACTCAAATAGAAGATTGTTAAATTTGAGTTTACTGAATGAAATGGTTCATCTTATTAAAACTTTTATTGTCTTTTAATGTAAAATAATCATTAGTTAGATAGAAGTAATCTGTAAGAGAGTCATTTACTTGATGAAATGTTTGCTTGTATATAATTTAATAGTTAAATTCATGAGTTAATTAAAGCTTGACTATCATGGGAAACCTAGAAGCAATTTCATGGATTGATTAAAGTTAGACATTAACATCGTTGAATACTGACACACTAGTCTACAAGTTAAGAGTTTACTCATCAGACTGAATGTCCTGAGTTCATATACCCCGTGTGAAATTGTTGATATGCACTTCTAAAAAGTCCCATACAAGGATGAAACATCTATTCAGTGATTACAAGTTACTCATGATGGTACAAAGGGGCAACAGATATATATGCGCCACACAAATTCCATTTGATTTCTGTTAGGGCTGTGATACTGCCCAGGTGCCCAAACCGAAGCAGGTGGTTTTCATAGGGGGCCACACCCAGAGCCTTTGACCTGAATGTCTGATCCACAAGGCAGTGGAGCATCGTGAGGAGATGCAGTCCAATGGTACCCGGTGACCAACGATTGATTCATACTCCATTCGTTCCTTCAGGATACTGGAGCAAGCCCATGTGCACCATTGGTTTGGAATCAGGGTTTTCCAACTCCCCTAGGTGGACTTTCCGTGTCCACCAATCCGGTTAAAGCGCCGTACATTCGCTTTTCGCCCTCTCACTTTCACAAACACCGCCGTGACGAGAAGGCAGTGAGTAGGACTTCCCTGACAGAGGCTATATACGCATGGCCATGTGAGAGCATTTAGAGAGAGAGAGCGTACTCTCCCGACTCTCGGCCGTACCAATGCATTTGGGGTCTTAAGTTTTAATACAATTTTTGTTTTCAACTGAATAGAACACAAATGAATATTTATTCATTAACTTCACTAAACACTTGAATTTAAACAAAGAGATCTGTAAACTACATCCCTTTTAATAAGATAAACAATCAAGTTTTTTTAATTACGTTTCAATAAATTTATAAAAACGTGGGGGGGTGTAATTTAATAATTCATTCCATGTTTACTTTAAATTGAAACATACTTTATTAGATGGATTGTTGTTTGTTTTTGTTGTTGTTTTGTGTTTTTAATGTTCGCTTAATGATACTATTCGAGTGTGAATTGATGTGTTAACGATTAAAATCATGGACTGATTTGATTTAGACAATGATAGAATATTTAGAAATCTTAGATGATCATGTGAAGCTGAGTGATACGGGATCGAATGCGTCAGAGAGCATCAGTTCCCTCATGATTAGAGGTACACCTTGCTGATGAATGCCAAATAGCACGAAACCCGTGTCCAGGGTTTCCTGTTGACCAACTCTAACCATCATTTTATTAGATGATCATTCTATTATACAGGACAACTTCAAAGGGAAAATATCTGGAATTTTAGTAGGAAGTTATGACTAGTAAAGTTCAACTCTGTTGGGTGTGTAAATGATACTCATCGAAAACATTTGAAGATGGTAGCTTTAATATCATGGTTTGATTAAAGTTGGACTTGCTCAAGATTGTCCTTTAACTCAGTGATCTAGGAGTTAAGCGAGATAGAAGGTCCCAGGTTCTATTATTGGTTGAACGGTCGTAAATACTCACTGTCGAGAAGTCCCATACTAAAACGAAATAGGTTTTTATAGCTTTCACGTTTCAATGGTTATTTAACTTAGATCAATTCGTGATATCAATAAAATTCAACACTCTCCATACTCCCATACTGATGGTATGTTTAGGTTGAATAATGGACTAATTTATATATTGTTCAATTGCTAATGTTTAAGTTTTATTGTTATTTGTGGAATGTAGCCAGCAATTATAGTCAAAAAGCTTCAGTCTATCTTATTTGAAACTTATCATTTGAATCTACCTATATGGTAATGTTGATATTCTAATTGAACAAGCTAATATTTCATTCATCTTTGTAGATTACATTGTAAAGTTTGCATTGATGGCTACTACGTACGACTTTATTGATGATAACTTCATCGTTAGCTTCTATCTATCCTAAATATAAACGAATGTTATTGTGAAAAATACCATAGGCTATTATTTAATAAGTTTAAATTCCAAAAGGGATCTGTGATTTCTTTTTTGAACGCAAACATAGAGAAAATGGAATACCTTCATAGCTAAAAGTATAAATCATTATTAGTTCTCATCTATGATTGGTTTAAATAGAACTTATTTATCAGAAATGGTTTCTGTGGAAATTGTAGTAATTTAATAGTTGAATTCATGAGTCAATTAAAGCTACACTACCATGGAAAACCGAGAAGTACAGGGAGGTCGTTTGGTCCTAGTATAGGACTCCTCAGAAATTAGTATCCACAATCCCGCACTCGGGATCCGAACCCAAGATCTATAGGTTTCATGCGCGAACCTTTAACCTGTAGACCACTGAGCCAGTAACCAATGTTGTTAAAGTCTAACTTCAATCAATCTATGTAATTGCGCCACCGTCCGTAAAATCAATAGGTCCTGGATTCAAATCTCGCGGGCGAGATCGGGGATGCTTACTGCAGAGGAGTCCCATACTACTAGTCCAGTGCTTTCATGTTTTCCATAGTGGTCTGGCTTTAATCAGCTCGTTAATTCAACTATTAAAAAGCTTATTTACTTGCTTTTGTAAGAATTTAATGAACAAATAAATTATCAAAGAACCAAATCTATTCTATATTAGATCTTCTTAACCGTCTACTCCCAAGTATTTCACTTTTGATTAATGATATATATTACTTATATCTGTCAATATCAGTAGTACACACCACAATACAATATAATAAATTTTTCTTGCTCTGTCATAAATACACTTTATAATGTTAAAGAATAATTTTTAGAAATTTTTCCGTTAGAATTTGTTTATTATAAATTTCCCAAATGAATAATAAATTTTCTCTCTAATAAAGATTAGTGTACAGTTGGGATTTGCAAATTAATCATCTTAGAAGTGACCAATACATTGCATCAAGAACTAAATAAATAAAAAACGTCAGAAGGGGTTTAAAAGGGTTTTAAAGGTTTCAACTCAATAGTTTAAAGATGTTCTATTTACTGGATGTTTTTAATTTTATCTAAAATGAGATTATGATTATACTATTCCATTAAAACTGACGAAGAATTATCTTAAATAGTTGAGATCATGAGTCTATTGAAACTAGATCACCATGGAAAACCTGAAAGCACTGGACAGCTGTTTCGTCCTATTATAAAAACTCCTCACTAGTGCGAATTCACAATCTTGCCTCGTACACTGCTGAAGAGTCCCACAATAGAATGAAACGGCCTTAAAGCAGTGCTTTCAGGTTTTCCACGATTGTCTAGCTTCAAATGATTCATGATTTCAACTATATAAAATTACTAAAATCTCTACAAAACCTCCTTTTGAAGAAATATCTATTCACTAATCGATAACCTTCAAAATAGTTTCTAACCGGTTACAATTTTCTTTTAACTTTAATATAATTCTTTTTTTTTCCTGTATCATCTCCCCCTCCCTTTCTCTCTCTCTCCCTCCAGCCCCCCCTCTCTCTTTATATATATTTTTTTCTTTTTTTTCTTTTGTAGTCATGGCTGAGTGAAATCAATGCAAATATACAATCAAATAATAATATACTTATTATATTAGTTGGTAATAAATTAGATGAAGAAAGAAATCGTATGGTCTCAAAAAAAGAAGGTGAACGTTTAGCTAAAGTAAATTAATGATTATTTTGTTGGTTTATTTTATTTTTCCCCCTAATGAGATCCAAATATGTGGATTATTTTTTTGTTTTATAATGATCTATTCTGTGGTCAGTAAATGACTTTGTTACAGATAACGCTGTAGCTAACTTCAATGGAAACAATTATGGAATATTCATTATAAACAAAGGATGTACATATACCAATAAAAGAGGCTCATCAATTATAATCCTAAACATCAATGGAGAGATTCAAACAATCAATACAAAGATAAATTAAAACTTTGCCTTATTGCATAACCTAGTGGTCGTCTGGATTTAGTAGCTACATGGATAATGCGATAACATTTGAAGAGAGCGGTGCTGAGTTCGAGTCCTGTGTTATATCGTTTGCCTGCGTGTGTGTGTGCACAGTTGTTATATCGATATATGAACGTACTGATTCCCGCCAATCAGAGAGCAGTGAATATATTAATCGCAGAACACCGTATTGAGCAGTCTTGAGTACTTATCAGCCCCAGTATCTGCCTAGCCCAGCCAGTTAAGTCCAGAACACCAATAACAGCTTCTGCAATATGAATCATTATTCTCAAACATACTGGGTTTATATAGCAATCAGACAGACCACATCGTACCATAAAACAGAAAGTAACATTTTGTACAAGATTTAGCCAAATGTGGCCGTGAATAGGGGGAACAGTAATAAATAGACTAGGGATAACTCAAGAACGGTAAATCGTATAATAATAGTCTATAGGTCAAAATAAAGCCTGTAATAAGAGGGACATGAATATGAATAGTTTAGTTACTTAGCATTTATACAATAGGAAATATGCATATCATATTGGTCCATAAATAGTCCTCAGAGTTACCATTCATAATTCTCCACAGGTTTAAACATCCTGGTGTGCACATTAGCTCTGGGATATATATAGATCCAGCTGATGAGCCCCAAATAGGACGGAACGTGAGTTCTGGATATCACTATAAGCCACTATCCATCTCTGATTATGGAATATGTACTATTTAGGAGTTTCATAATGTGACATAATGATTATTTATGACTCTTTGATTCTTTAGGTGATGTCAGTCTTTAAATGTAATCCAACTTTTTAAACTTGAATAATATTCACAAAACGTTCAAGTTAAAAATACAACAATTCCATAGTTGTTTAGTGGACTTATCTTAGTAAAACGACCATTTAAAATCAGAAAGCATTGAACTTCTTTTTCATCCTATTATGGACTTGTATAACAGTGTTCGTCAATGAACTCACCACAGATAGAACGTAGAACCATCATGGACAGATGAATAAATAGATATATGAAAGTAGAATATATCGAAGAGACTAAAGAAAATGTGATACGGTTCATGTAAAATGAGTTGATAATTAAAAAAGAATCTTTCAGAAGATCATTTTAGACTTGAATAAATCTTTGATTATAATACTGAATAAAGTGGGTTTGAATCTTACGAAAATCTACAGTTTCTTTGAAGATTAAAGATACAATTCATGCTGATATGTATCAAAGCCCAGATCATGTCAAATTTCTTATTCAATCTCTTCATTCGCGAACTTACTTACGCCTGTTACTCCCAATAGAGAATAGGCCGCCGACCAGCATTCTCCAACCCACTCTGTCCTATGCCTTCTTTTCTAGTTCTATCCATTTTTTGTTCATTCTTCTCATGTCTGTCTCCATTTCTCGGAGTAATGTGTTCTTTGTCTTCCTCTTCTCCTTTGACCTTCAGGATTCCATGTGAGGGCTTTTCTTGTGACACAATTGGGTGATTTCTTCAAAGTGTGTCCTATCCACTTCCAGGTCTTCTTTCTGAACTCTTTCCCCGCTGGAATCTGGTTTGTTGTCCTCCACAGTAACTTGTTGCTACTAGTGTCTGGCTAACGGATCCCAAGTATCTTGCATAGACAACTGTTAATAAATACTTGTATCTTCTGGATGATGGCTTTAGTAGTTCTCTAGGTTTCCGCTCATACAGTAGAACTGTCTTCACATTTGTATTGAAAATTCTGATCTTGGTGTTGGTCGACAATTGTTTTGAGTTCACGAAACACTACATAAAATATATTACTATTCTGAGTTACTCATTAGGTTGAGTATATTCTGACTAGACTGATAAAATTTGATTAACATTTTAGTCTAGACACTGTTACAGATTAGTATGTATTAATCTGTTATAAAGTAAAGAACTCAGTCACACTATATGACTGTGGTAAATTGAAAAGCTTTATAAAAATGCCATTAATCATTGCTCTATGGTTACCATACGTTTTATCAAGATTTTAGAAATATATTAATTGTATGTATCAACTACGAACCTGTCCATCTCTATGATTAAGATATTCAACTTTCATCTACCAGATTGTCGGTTCGAAACCTGTTCCATCTACTTTAATTTAAGTAACCTAGTAGTATCACATATCTTCATACTCAGAATAACTCAAAGATAACTATACAAGTTAATACATATTAATAACTGATCAAAATTCATTCATTTAGTTAATGAAGTATGACAACTTGAACTGATGCATATATATGTGCCTGGTCCTACATTGTAGCTGACTGACTAAACTAAACTCAATTTTAAAAAAAAGTATATTTTGTTGATTAATTCATAGTTACCAGTCTATGAATAAATGAGGAAAAATTTCACGTGTTAACTTTATTTTTCTCTCTCTTTGCATTGTTTTGGCATAAATCAATCAACCAATTCATTATCTATCAGAGATAATAATTATGTTATAGATGGATATTTCAATGAATTGATTTGTTTTTCTTTAAGGTTATACAGAAATATTTATTATAGACAATAAAAAATGAAGTATAATAACTAGTAACTAAAAGTCATTATGTTTAAGTGGATTGTAATCAATAGTCACCGTTGGATACCGGCTTAGTGGTCTAGACGTTAAGCGCTCGCACGCGAGACCAATAGGTCCTGAGTTCGAATCTCGCGAAGTGTGATCGTGAATGCACACTGTTGAGGAGTCCCTTAATAAGACGAGATGGCTATCCAGTGCTTTCAGGTTTTCATTTGTGGTGTAGCTTCAAATGACTCTTGACTTCAACTATATAAAATTACTAAAATCATCTTCAAGTAGATATTCATCAAAAAATTAAGTAGCATTGTACAATTCAAATAATGTAACGTAGAACGCTTTCTGTAATGTTTATCTTTGTACTTGACAATTATTCACTACAACAATTTCTGATTAGAATTCAATTGTTTAATAAAATGTTGACATTATAAACAAAGATGAATAGTAGATAGCAATGGAATCCAGTTTGATACGCATTTCATCCTATTTGGGATTCGTCAATTGGATGTACCTGCATCTCAAAGTTGATGTTCACTCTGGAACTCGAACTCAGTACTTTTCGCTTCCACTCAGCTACTGAAATCTAATAGCCACTTGCTTGTGCAATGGGGTTAAGTATGAATTCCCTTAGTATTGTTTGTTTGAATCTTCCCATTGATGCTTAGGACTGTAACCGGTCAGTCCATCCAGTACATCCAGCCGACAAGTCCCAAATAGGACGAAACGCGCGTCAAACTGGATTCAATTGCTAGCCACGATCCATCTTCGCTTAGAATGCTTGTGAATTAAGGCTATATCGAGGCAATACGCACAGTATGCACATATACCAATAAGAGACTGACTAAATGCAGTCCTAAACATCAATGGGAAGATTCAAACAAACAATACTAAAATGTTGATATGTTCTTTTTAAACTTCTTAAAAAAAGAAATCCCCCTTCCTTACTTCCCCCACCCCACCCCCCACGAAATGAAACTAATTTCCGTTAAAAAAAACTCACTGTTAATAACACCTAAAAAAAGAAAAAAAAACTAGGTCATGTAACTGTCAACATTTATGATAATAATAATAAATAATAACGAAATGATTAAATAATGTGAAAATTTCCATTTCAAAAACAATTAGTTAAAGGTCACACTGTTAGGGGAAACCTTGGTAGACCTTTTGTTTCATATTTGTTACTACTCATCAGTAAACTATAATTGTTACTATGTATCATTTAGAGTTATATTGATTAGTATCGATCATTATCATTTATTGATTGTGTTCAATGATCTAACTTTCAAGCATAAAGTTTTAATTACGACTAATCATTGACTGATAGTTAAACTCCAAACTGATTGGTAGGAATTTTTTTATTAGAAGGGGTTTTGTGACTAGTGGTTAGTAGAGTTCAACCAGGTATGTTATGAGATAGTAACTCACTGAAGGCAATGGTGGACGGTTGCTCAATTTCAAGGATTGGTTGAAGTTAGACATTAACACCGTTAGATGCCGCCCAGCTCCGTGGTCTAGAGGTTAAGTGTTCGTGCACGAGCCTGATAGGTCCTGGGTTCGAATCTTGTTAGTCGGGATCATGGATGCTTACTGCTTAGGAGTATCACAATAGGACGAAACGGCCTTAAAGCAGTGCTTCTTGAATTTCGATGGTGGTATAGCTTCAATTGACTCATGATTTCAACTATATAAAGTTAGAATATCCTTAATTCTATATATGAATTCTTTTACATAGATACATGATATATAATGTAATTGAACGAAGTGTCAGGATGATAATCTTTTGATTGTAGTGAATACGATCAATCCACAACAAATACTTTCCTGAATATACGAGAAATCTGACCTATGAGTTCCTTGAAACTACAATTCTTTACAGACATTTTTAACTATACCTAATATAACAGGAAAATGTTTCCAAGATGATGAGGTCACATAAAGCTATAAAAAAAAAGATTTCAGTTGTTGTCAATTACGTGACCGTTAGAATATCTTTAAAATTCCCGCTTTCATGTTTTATAAATCACATTTATACGTCGATACGTAATGAGTTCCTTATAATGAACATTACTTCATTCTAACTGGTTACCATGTTTTTCTATGTTACGAACAGGCTATATATACAATAATCGAATCGCATGTACTTACATATGTCTGTTACCCCTCATGTAGGAGGGATAGGCCACTCTTAAGCATTATCTATCAAACTCTGTCATGGACAATCCTTTCCATTTCTTTCCAGTTAACATTCATCCTTTTCATATCTACTTCCGATTCCCGACACAGTGTGTTCTTTGACTTTCCTCTTTTTCGTTTCCTTTCAGGATTTTATATTATGGCTTTCCCAGTGATTCAGTTTGATGATTTCCATAATGTATGTTCTATCCAATTTCAGAGTACTATCCTGATTTTCTCGTCCACTAAAAGTTGGCTTATTTTCTCTAACAGTAGGATTTTGCTGATAGTATGCGGTTAGTGAATGTTGAGTATTTTGCGTAAACAATTGTTTACAAATACTTGTACCTTCTTGATGATGATTGTAGTAGTTCTTCACGTTTCAGCTCAGTACAGTAGGATTGTCTTGACGTTCGCATTGAAGATTCTCACTTTGAGACTAGTCGATAGTTGTTTTGATTTCCATATGTTCTTCAATTGTTGAAATCTAATCTATTATTGTATACGTTACTTCAAATATGGTTATGAAGCCTTATGATTAAATTACATAAGAACTGATATAGTGTAAACATTTACCTCCCCTTCTTACGTAATCAGGTTATGACAAGGTTATTCACATTGCTAATCTATTTCTAACTTTGATATATTTAAATAGAAACAAAGATTGAAATTCGCTTAGTATTGTTTGTTTGAATCTTCCCATTGATGTTTTAGGACTGCAACTGTTCAGTCAGATACAAAGATTTTTATGAAATTTGTTTCCTTATATGATTCTTAAATTTAAAAACAAAATTAACCGGATTATGTATCCTTTTTTTCAGCAAACTGATGCATTATTCTGGGAGACAAGCGCTAAAACTGGGGCTCATGTTGATTCAATGTTTCATTGTATAGCTGAGTAAGATTTTAAAAACCGTTTATTCTGTCACAATATTTTAATTATATCATTTACAGGTTTGGTTATCTGTGACACTTTCAATGTTCAATAAATGTGATCTATCTAGCTATTCCTATTAATTTTCCAATTCCCTTAGTGACTGATTACCTTATGTTTGCTCACTTGTTTACATACTTACACTTGTTACCCCAGCACCACCACAGTGGAGCATAGGCCGTCAACCATCACCCTCCAACCCACTCTATCCTGGGCCTTAATATTACAGTATAAAGCTCATTGACTGTCTGTTGTGAACTTGGCAGTTTAATCTAATTTAATAATCCAGATAAGAAAACACAAATATATTGATAATTAGAGATTTAAATGAATTATTTAATGAAAATGACAGAGTAACATGCAGTACTCAGTGTGGTATGTGCTACTGATACCGATAAATATAAGTAGTATATATCACCAATCAAAAGTGTAATACCTAGCGGCTGAAGATTAGGAAGTTCGAAAAGAAGAGAACGTGAACAGTGAATGATTGTCGTGGAAAAAAAGAATCATTCAAGTCTGATACGTTTGATTGACATTTTCAAGAAGGAACGGTGAAGTTTGAGACAATTGATTGACATTTTACGAATGAAGTATTTACTGTAGGTTTCCATAAGTTTGTGTTGAAATACATTTAGTTGTCCCCACTTGTATTCTCGTTCACTATATCAGTACTTTTACCCGGACGCATATATGAAAGAATGATTATTTTAAAGTCTTCAGATAGACTACATTATTTTCATTGTTGAAAGCATGAGTCAATTGAAGCTAGACCATCATCGAAAACCTGGAAGCACTGGACGGCCGTTTCGACCCCAGGACCTATCAGTCTCGAACCAGAGCAGTTAACCAATAGACCACTGAGCCGGCATCCGATGGTGTTAATGTCTATCTTCAACCAATCCACGAAGTTGAGCAACTGTTCACCAATTGTGTTCAGTGAGTTCCTATCTCACAACAGACGTGATTTGAACTCCACTGATTACTGCTTTTCTTTAGAACTCCAGGAATCATCTCTTGAAGTCAGTTACTAGTGACCATATGATTATAATCAGAAGGGGTTTTGTGAAGATTTCAGCATTTTCATAGTTGAAAGCATAAGTCAATTATTATTATTTGGTTATATAATTATTGCTTGTTTACTAAAGGTGTTACAGATGAAAAATTTATGATGAAACCACTTAACTAAAGGGACAAAATATCCATCTGAGTAACAAATTCCCCTCGATATTTGAGTTGGAAAGATTAAATGAACAAGATGTTTTTAAAAAAATCCATTGACAACCGTTTTGTGCATTGTAACTATGAGTCGTGACCTTGGGACAGAATTCGGAAACTTGATTGATTCATCTCTTAACTCCAACTTTACAAATATGGATATTGCGTATCATTTTGTTTATACTATTATCAATAGACCTATCAACTCTGTTAAATAATCAATATGAGATTGAACATCTTAATATGGACATCATAAATGCAGATTAGGTAGTAATCACTTGTACACTCATAACACTTATCACTATTGTGGGACTCTTCAATAGTGCGCATCCACGATTCCGCACTCAGGAGATTCGAACCCAGGACCTACCAGTCTCGCGCCAGAGCACTTAACCGACAAACCACTGAGCTGGCATCTAACAGAGGACGAAACGGGCGTCCAGTGCTTCCAGGTTTTCCATGGTGATCTAGTTTCAATTGACTCATGATCTCAACTATATAAAATTACTAAAATCTCCAAAAAACCCCTTCTGACACTTATCACTATATCAGTTAAATACATGACCATAAACACTAGAATTTATGAAGTTCAACTGGAGGATGATTGATAAAATTTAGATAATAGATTCATAGTTATTAGACCGTAGTATATGAACAGTAGAAGAAAATAAATGCATTAAACAGTTAATCTATCTTAATAGTTAAGATCATGAATCAATTGAAGCTAGACCAACATGGAAAACGTGGATGCACTGGACAGCCGTGTCGTCCCATTGTGTGACTCTTCAGCAATGCGCATCCACCCTTATGAAACCCTTTATCTATCAAAAAACAGTACTTACAATTATAACTGTCCATACACCAAATGATACAAAATGATTCATCAGGGAAATAATAAAACTCATATTACATATCACAACATTTCTCTCACTCTTTTTCCTCGATAACATTGACAATAATCTATTCTACGATTTACTAGTAACTAGCTTCAAAATGAAATTCTTGGTATTCTAGTGAGAAGCCATGACCAAAGGAGTGTAATCTGTGTCGGCTGTAAGACAGTTAACCACAATAGACAATGAAATAAGAGCCGTACAATATCACGTATTGAATAAAGTTAGACATTAACATTGTTAAATACCGGCTCAGTGGTCTAGAGGTTAAACGTTCGTGTTTAAGATCGAAAGTTCTGGGATCCGATCCTCAGTGTAGAATCGTAGATCAACGCTTCTGAGGACTTCCATACTATGATGAAACGATTATCCACTCCTTTCAATGACAGTCTTACTTGAATCAACTCATGAATTCAACTATGAAGAATGTTATTTTTGAATCTACCTATCACTTTATATTAAATTTCTTTCTTTCCCCCCCCCTCATTTTTTTACAGACATTTACTTCAAATGAAAACATCCAATTCTATCATTTCATCAACGAATCATTTTATACAACAATCTAATGGTTATTCAACTAGTCATGTATTACATCATTCTATATCATCATCATCATCAACATCAAATAAATTACCTAAATCACAATCAACTAAACAATTACGAAATTCTTGTTGTTCTTCATTTTAAATAGAAGGGAAACAAACGAAAACTGTAATGTAGATTTGGTTACTTTCATTTATCTTCAATGTAAATGTATGAATTGAAAGGGAGAAAAAAAAAAAGAGGACCATCCATTATTATTATTATTATTAATATTTTTTTGTATCATTTCAAAATATTCCATGAATAATTAAGAAACTCTTGTTCATTTTCCCCCTCGGCCCACTCCACCCCCACTTCTTTCGTTTTATAAAACAAAATAAAGTAAAACAAAACAAACAAACAAATAGAAATTGTACATCAAGAAAGTATATTCAAAATTACCGGAAATTTGTTGAATACAATTCAATGTTACTGTCATTGTTGTTGCTACTGCTGTTGCTGGTGTTGCTGGTGTTGCTGATGTTCAATGTTCATTGTAATTCAATATGCATTAAACATTAATATCATATATATATACACACACACACACACTCAAACATTCCCGTAAGGTAATACATTGAATGAATGAAATTAGAGTTCATTTATAACTAACTAATACAAGAGATAATCATTATTTTTTTTGTTTTTTTTGTTTGTTTGTTTGTTTCTAGGGAAGATAAATTATAAATTCACTTTTTTTTCTTTTTGTATATGTAAAATCATATAAACATATATGAATATATATCTTTCTAGCTGTGTGCTTAATGTATATTACATAAATATATCTATTTTATTCTATAATAATTTTTTTTCTCTTTATTGTTTTTCTTTTTGTTTTTTTCTTTTATTTCACTGTTTCATTATGAGAAAGATTGTATGATAATTCTGTGGGTGGGGTGGTGAAATTGTGGATGTATACTATTGAAGAATCCTATACTAGAACAAAACAACCATCCAGTACTTCAATGGTTTTTCATGGTGGTCTAGCTTTAATTGACTTATGAATTCAACTATTAGAATTACTATCATCTACATAAAAATTCTTTCTGATAATTAATATAAATTATTTATAAATCAAATTATAATGTGATATGATAAGCAAAGATGGTTAGTGGCTAACAGTGGAATCCTGTTTGATACACGTTTCGTCTTATTTGATACTTGTCAGCTGGATGTACCTACATCTCAGAGTTCGTGTTCACATTAGGATTTCAACGCAGTACTGTTCGCTTCAAACACCATCGTGTTATCCACTTAGCTACTGAGTCCTGATAGCCATTTGTTTGTGCAATGGGGTGAAGTTTCGAATTCACTTTGTATTGTTTGTTTGAATTTTCCCATTGATGTGTTAGAACTGCAACTGGTCAGTATCTTATTATTTGCATAGGTGCATACTGTGATATTGATTACGCTGAATTCCACTGCTAGCCACTATCCATCTTTGCACATATGCCAATAAGAGACTGATCAACTACAGTCCTGAAACTTAATAGGAAGATTCGAACAAACAATATCAAGTGAATAAGTGATATTGCTTTATACTAAGGGATTACTTAGTTGAACATACATAAATAGTGGTTTGTGACTAAAACTGATGAATAACAAATAGCACTGTGAGCAGTACACTGATGATCAGTTTCTTTCGAATTAGATCAGTTTATTTATCAGTTATATTTCTAATGGTGTTATCAATGAAGTTTACTGTCTTACTACGGTAGTAATAGTAGTAGTGTAGTGAACAAGAACACGAGTGAGGACAATCAAATGCATTTGACACGACAATCATCGACTATCTCACTAAAATCTGACAATGACACAGTAAAAAGTTAATCTACAAACTATCAGTCATCTATCTCAATCTTGACCATTCCTTCTGCAAATATTAGTCCATCGTCTCTGATTATAATTGTTCATTCATATTCATGCCAACTGAGTTTCGTTTGTGTTCTTTCCTTATCGATCGTCTAGTGAAACACATTCTCTGCCTGACCATTGTCATTTACTACTTATGTGGATGTAAGTAATCTACACCACATCATCTATAAGTTTACTGTCTTACCCATGATTTATTCGTCATATTATAGGACTTCTCAGCAGTGTGTATCCATGAAACAGGCGTTCAATACTTCAAAGTTTTTAATGGTGATATAGCTTAGATTGACTTGTCAATTCAACTGTTAAACTACTGTGGTGTGGTCTGCTTATATCTACATAAGTAGTATATGGTGTGGGTCAGACATAGAATGTATTCTGGGAGAAGACCGATGAGGAAAGAACTGAAATGAAGCGTAATCGTTTGGAAAATGCATGAGCAATGGAATAAGAGAAGAAACAGTGAAGATTGAAACAATTGGTTGTTAATTTGCAAATTGACTGTTCATTGTTTGGTAATCCGAATTTACTGAGATAGTCTGTAATGTTTGCTTAAATACATTCGATTGTCCCCCAGTCGTGTTTTATTCACTACACTACTACAATCTTCACAAATCCTCATACTGGTATCATTTAAATTTATTCATCAATGGGTTTAGTCATAAATCAACATTCGTTTTAATACTATTGGTTTTATTTTTATAAAAAACTGATAAGAAAAGCGAATTTCACCCTTAGACTTGAACCCAGTGTGGTTCGAACTATCCACTTAGCTACTGAGTTCTGATAGTCACTTGATTTTGAAATGGAGTCCCAGAGTGAACATCAACTCGGAGATTCAGTAATATCCAATTGACGGGTCCCAAATAGGACAAAATGCGCAACCTGGATTTCATTGCTAGCCAGTATCCATCTTTGATTATATTTTACTGATTAGATGATCTAAACTCTCATATCTTTATTCTAATGAAAGGAAGCATATATCTCTTTCTTGATATAAAAACATCAAGCATATCATAGTGAGTATTGTTTAAATGTTTAAGACAAAAGGAAAACAAGAAAGAAAAGAAGACAAAAAAGAACCATAGTAACCAAATTTACAAAATATAAGTTCCTTTGGCATTATTCAGCTAGAATAATGAATGAACAGTTCAACATGTTAATGTAAAACAATTAGCTTTAAAATATTCTTATAAAAGCTGAGAAGCAAAGGTTAAATAAACAATACAAAAAAGAGTTTAGAGACATTAAACACCGTAGGGTGCCGCCCAATTCAGTGGTCTATCGGTTAAGTGCTCTAGTGCTAGACTGGTTGGTCCTGGGTTCGAATCTCGCGAGGCTAGGTCGTGGATGCGCAATGGTGAAGAGTTCGACAATAGGACGAGACAACCATCCAGTACTTCCTGGTTTTCTATGATGGTCTAACTTTAATTGACTCATGATCTCAACTATATAATCAAACATTTGTTGTATACTAAACGTGAAGTATGTACTTCTAAAGCTTTTTAAAATGACGAGTAATCCACTTTAAAATTTATTGTTTTATTATAGATGTTACTAAAGACAAATGCTTTTATCCATCTACAAACCTTTATCCATTAAGACAATATCATCTTAGATAAGTTTTAAAATTATGTAATCATTTATTTATGTGATTAGTATGATCATTTCTATCTCCGCCTGTCGGCCTTCCAAGTTTACCGCCTGTCTCAAGTCCAGGTAAAAGAGGAGAGTTGAGCGTAAGATCAGTCATCAACCCTATCTCGTAAGAAACAATCAGAATGATAAGTTCTAATTCCTTCACTTTACTTAACGCATTTCCATGTTATAGATTAGTATGTTTTACATGAAGTCATGCTTTAAGTGTAAAGTTTAGTCATATTATCCAATTGTCACGATTGAAGTAGATAATACATTGTTCGAACCTATGACTTAGTGCTTAGAATTTGAATACCCTAATCACTGTCACACTGTGGTGTGAACTACTTATATCCACATTAGTAGTATAGAGTGATGGTCGAGAAGAGAATGTATTTCACTAAAAAATTGATAAGGAAAGAACGAGAACGAAACGCAATTGGTATGAATAAACATGAACAATAACAATCGGAGACTATGAACTATGGAATGATCAAGATTGAGACAATTGACTGATAGTTTGTAAATTACCTATTTACAGTATAGTTGTCATATATTAATGAGATAGTCTTTAACTTTCATGTCAAATACATTCGACTGTCCCCATCCGTGTTCTTGTTCACTACACTACTACTTAAAAAAAGTTCTCTTGATGACTTGATGAAACTTACTTTTTTTGATAGAACAATCTATGTTCACTTCAACTACATTATAAATTAAGATTTTGTCTTGTTCTATTCTATATACTCACTGTATTGTTTTATACATACTTTCATTATAAATTCAATGGATACTAAATATAGTAATGTTTTTTCTTATGATCTAACTGTCCATCAACAACAAAAGAAAACTAAGGTTAGCCTTAGTAGAAGATGATCAACTTTAGAATGAAATGAAATACATTCTGTTTTGTAACTAAGTTTCATTCTTGTTTTTTTTCGTGACTAGGCAATAAAGAAATAGACTTATCATATCAATCAAGATAGATAGTTTCAAATTCTGTTCTATGAATTATAAGAAGATTGTCTGAATAGCTTGTCATTCAATGTTTTATGAAGATGAAACTTCTATTTTTAGATTGTTTTAAAAAGGATAGATTAAAGGATAAGAGTATTGTGTTGTATATAACTCGTCAAAATGATTTCTTAGACATGATATTAATGAGCACTTTATGTAGTTATTCACATTCAGAGATAATTTCGATCGTTTTTTTTGTGATTTATGGACTCATTAAAGTATAACAAGTAGTTTAAGATAGCGTTTTGATCTCTGAACTGAATGGCTTGATCGTCGTCGTCGTCGTCATCGTAGTAGTAGTAGTAATAATAATAATAGAATTAGTAGTAATAGTGGTAGTACTAATAATAGTAATGGTAGTAATAGTATTAGTAGTAGTAATGGTAGTAATAGTAGTAGTAGCAGTAGTAATGGCAGTAGTAATGGTAGTAGTAGTAGTAGTAGTGGTAGCAATAATAGTAGTAGTAATAACAGTGCTAATAGTACTAGTAGTATTAGTAGTAACCTGATCATTAAATTATTTACTTTCCAGTCAGTCAATTCAAAACTTAAATCCACTTTCACCGATTTCCTTTTTGCCAATTAGATTATATCATTAACCCTTAAACAAATAGTATTTGTTAAAATTTTATAAATTAAACTGATTTAAGTACAAATATTACTGAATTAAAAACTTTTATATAATATAGTTAAATTCATGACTCAATTGAAGCTAACCCACCATGAAGAACGTGGAAGCATTGAACGGCCGTTTCGTTCTATTGTGGAACTCCTCAGCAGTGCACCTTCAGGTTTTACATGGTGGTCTAGCTTCAACTGCCTCATGAATTCAATTACAAAATTACTAAAATCTACACTAAACCCCTTCTGATCTATAATCATATGCCCACTAGTGACTGACTTCAAGGGATGTTTCCTTGAGTTCTAGTGGGAAGCAGTAACCAGTGGCGTTCAACCAAGTCTGCTGTAGAGATATCAACTCACTGAAGAAAATTGATGAAAGGTTGATCAAACATCGTGGACTGGTTGAAGTTAGACATCAACAACGTTGGATGCCGCCCAGCTCAGTGGTTTATCGATTAAGTGCTTTTGCGCGAGACTGGTAGGTCCTGGGTTCGAATCTCGCGAGTGCGGGGTCGTGGATGCGCGCTACTGAGTCCCACAATAGGATGAAACGGCCGTCCAATGCTTCCAGGTTTTCCATGGTGATCTAGCTTCAATTGCTAGCCACTATCCATCATTGCTTATAGCATTAGTCACATTATGTTGAAATAGATAGTTTATAGAGTTTGTTTAATTTTGATGATGCTCATT
Organism: Schistosoma rodhaini; assembly: GCA_944470415.2. NCBI lineage: Eukaryota > Metazoa > Platyhelminthes > Trematoda > Strigeidida > Schistosomatidae > Schistosoma > Schistosoma rodhaini. The sequence goes on from OX104044.1 coordinate 1,628,242, forward strand.
ACAAGAAGAAAACATTTAGGGTTTCTGCCAAAAGAGAGGGAGTATGGATAGTCATAACACTTTAGGTAGTGAATAACGGAGATATTGCACAAAATCTAGAAATGAGCTTCTCAGGTATCCTAACAAATCTGATACGAACTTCTGATTTACCTGGGAGTTGTTTCTGACAAAGTACATTCATTTCATCTGTATGGTAGATTACTACTTAAAGCATTTAATGATCATATTATAAAATTCATTGTAGTTACAAATGTAGTTTACTTGATGTCAACTTGTTGGGATGATCCTGTAAATTACTCACAATAGACATGACAAGCTAAAGAAACATTAAGGAGCATTTTATCTAATCAGCGTTTGATTTGAACTTTTGCTAGAAACATCGCAAAAATGAAAAGTCACATGTAGAGATTCTGATTGGCTGATAACTACACTACTACTATATTTAGTAGTATTCTAGAATTTTCAGGAAAACTCAAAGTCCTCTAAAATACTATAAAAACTCTATATTTTCAGTACATAAATAAACCTTTGGAGTAAAGTGCTTTCCGCATATGTTGTGCCTTTTCTCTCGTGTTGAAGTAGCTGTGTAGTTCTAGCTTGGGGGTTACGAGACTAGCTTAGGATCTGAGTATAGCGTTCAATCAACAAGACGTATCAAACTTCATTGATTTTAAGTAATATGCAACTCACATAACTTGAAGTTCCTGGATTCGATTCATTGTGAATGTATGTTTGGGTACCATATAAGAATAAAACTACTATATTTACGTTAAGTTAAGTACATCGTTACTGATCATAACTGTTAACATTAATTGAAATTCACATTGTATCTTAATGTGGACAAATGTTATAGTTGAATTCATAAGTCCATTCATGTTAGACAACCATTAAAAAAACCCGAAATCACTGAATGGTCGTTTCGTCCCAATATAGAACTCCTCAATAGTGCCGACCTACAATCCTGTACGCGAGATTCATGCCCAGGACTTTTATCCTTGCACGTGAACGTTTAACCTGTAGACTACTGAGCCAGTATTCAACAGTGGTAATATCTAACTTTATTCCATCCATGTTAGAATGAAACGGGCATCTAGTACCTCCAGATTTTCAATAGTGATCTAGCTTAGATCAATTAGTGAATTCAAATATTAAACTTACTACAATCTCTATAAATTCCCCATATTAGAAACATAACTTATATGTTTAAATAATGGAAATTCTCTTAAATTGATGCATTATACTCTTACAACAAGACATATTATCACTAACAATAGTTATATCTATCTATTTATGATGTTTACAAGTTAACCACGCCTTACTTTTGGGTGATAATTAACTATTCTATCATTCATACCAATCATCATTATCATCACCATCATCATCATTATCATCTCATATTGTTATAATAGAAGAATATCGAAAACAATTATCAGTTCAATTTCATTTAGTATTGTTTGTTTGAATCTTTCCATTGATGTTTTTAAGACTGCAACTGGTCAGTCTCTAATTGACATATGTGCATACTGTGCGTATTGCCTCGATATAGCCTTAATTCACAAGCATTATAAGCAAAGATGGATAGTGGCTAGAAGTGGAATCAACTCTGAAATGTAGGTGCATCCAGCTGACTAGTCTCAAATAGGACGAAACGCGCATCCTGGATTCCATTGCTAGCCACCATCTACCTTTACTTAAAATTATCAGTTGAGTTTCAATTTTATCTCTATTAACATATCATATAATGTGAACTGTTCAATTCTATTGTATTCAATTTGTTTTCATGTATATACTTAAGTAAGGAATCTTTTCCTAAAAGATTCACGTTTTTCTTTTAATGAATATGACTACTTTCAACTGGTCAATATCATCCAGAATTCATACGACGGACAAAATGGTACATGGAGAACATCTGACAGATGCATTTCGAGTGAGGATCGGAGTCAGACAAGGCTGCTTACTCTCCTCCTCCCATTATCTTTTTATGATTAACTGGATTATGATAACTTCGACATCTGAGGGAAAGCATAGAATACAATCGATAGCTCGAACGTGTCTTAGCAACTTGGGCTTTATCGATGGCTTAGCCCTCCTATCCCATACAGACCAACAAATGCAGATGAAGACAACTATAATTGCGGCAGCCTCTTCGTCAGTAGGCCTTAACATACACAAAGTAAAATTCAGGATCCTAGAATACAACACAAAAAATACCAATCCAATCACACCAATCACCCTGGAAGATATGGAATCTTACACGTACCTGTTCAGCAGCATCATCTATGAACAAGGAAGATCTGATTCAGATGTAAAGGTGAGAATTGGCAAAGCAAGGACCGTATTCCTACAATTGAAGAATATATGGAACTCAAAACAACTTTCAACAATATCAAAGTGAAAATCTTCAATACAAACCTCAACATAGTTCCACTACACGAAGCTGAACTATGGAGAATTACTACTATCATCATCAAGAAGTTACAAGTATTTATATACATTTGTCTACTCAAAATACTCAATATTCAGTGACCGGACACTATCAGCAACAGTCGGCTGTGAGAGAGAACAAACTAGCTTCTAGTTGACAAGGAAATCCGGAAAATACTCTTAAATTGGATCAGACATACATTATAAAAATCATCAAACTGAATCATCAGGCAAGCACTGACATGAAATTCTGAAGAAGAACGGAAAAACGGAAGACCAAACAACACACTGTGTCAAGAATTGTAAGCAGACATGAAAATGATGAATAGCAACTTGGAACAACTGGAAAAGATTTTCCAGAACAGAGTTTGATAGAGAATGCGTATGAGCGTCATATCCCTTCTACATGAGGGATAACAAGCGTAAGTAAGTATATAAAAATCTTAATATCATTTCAATTAATGATCCAAAAAAAACTTTCAGTAACTAACTGTTTACTTCTAATTTCCTTTTTCATAATTTTAATTACTCACTAGTTACTTGGGGCTATTTATAGAAGATAATAGAAAAAAATTTTTTTTTAAATGAGAAATAGTATAATGAATTCATTGAATTCTATAAATCTTTTTATTGTTTCCACCCCACCCCCTTCTTCTTTTGCTCCTTTTTTTAATTTTTTTCTCAAATAATTCTTTGATGTAATCATTCTCTTTATTTTTTTTCCTTTTCTTTCTATAATTTATTCAATATTATAATATGAAACATAATCAATGAAAAATAAATTTAATTATTCAAAAAACAAAAAAAAATTGTGGAGAAAATTAGTGAGGGAGAGAGGGGGAAAAAGAGGTTGAGAGAAGTGAAGAAAATATCCGTTTTTTTATTGATTTATTCCATGAAAATTTAAATACAAAAGATAAGAATTGAATTTACCTCTTACAGGAGGTCAGTCGCTGCCCGAAATAGCTCAGTGGTAACGTCTTTGACTGTGAAGGTGGATGACACGTGATTGAATCTCTCAGGGAGCACCAGTTCCCTCAAAATTACAGGTATACCTTGTTGATGAGTGCCAAGTAGCACGAAGCCCGAACAAGGTTTCCTGTTGACCGCTTCCAACCACTATTTTATCTCAACATAGTACATGCAGTGCCGTGTCACCTAGACTAGTGGCTACATTGCAACTTGATCGATAGCATTCGATCTGCACTAAGGAATTGACACGCATGATATTGATCACCACTTAGTGATCAATCAATTGTAATGAAACATAATCAATGAAAAACTGATTTAATTATTGAAAAATAAAACAAAACAAAAAAAATCGTAGAGAAAAATAGTGAGCGAGGGAGAAAAACGGAGGAGGGGGGAAGTGAAGAAAATATCCGTTTTTTTTATTGATTTATTCCGTAGTAATTTAAAAATATAAAAAATATAAAATAAGAATTGAATTTACTATAGTAAATAATGTTTGAATTGATTTTTTGTATTGTAGTGTATACTACTTATGTTGACAGATATAAGTAGTATGTAATAGCAGTCAGAAATATTTAGTATTAGAAGATTTGAAAATATTGAATTGAAGAGGATAGAAATGCAAACATAAAGTAATTGTAATAAAAACAGGAACTGAGAAACAATGATGGTTTTGGAAGACAATTGATGGAAGATGTGTGAATGAAGTATCTTCATCTGAATGATCGTTTACCAAAGTAATCATGTTATATCTAAAGCTTTGATTCTTATTATGCCGCGTACTACTAGACTACTTGAACGATCGAATCCGCAACGTCGCAAAAGAGAAGACGAAAGACTAGTAAGTAGGAATTTTATTCCCCATAAAGTGTCAAAATATAGTACAAAAATCTCATGTATTTATAGTTTTTGGATGAAAGTAAATCATCGTTTCGGACAGCCAATAGGCACATAGTGGGTCATTCTTATCCATCCAATATGGAAGCTACACGTTGACATTCTAGAATGTTCCCCTAGCAGTGATTAGTTGGGATGTCTTTGGCTTGTTCTGGGCTTCTTACACCTACCCTCTTCGTTGGGGAGGATGAATTCAGGAAATTAAATTGAAATAATTAATGTTTAATATATTTGGATACCGGCCAGTAATGGGATTCAAAATGAGCGTTCGAAATTCATCAGCTGTATATGGTTGTATCTAAGTATTGATTTTTACTCAAAATTAGTATTTATCGAATGAAATAACAACATGTTATGCATTCATTTATTAAGTTATTGAGCTAGTTTAACAATATGATGAGTTCCAGCTGTTAGCCGCTATCCAAAAATGTACTTAGATTTATAATTAAAATTGTAATATATTATAGTATCCACTCATAATTCAGATGTACATCAACATTTAATCTTGAATGTCATTAGTAGGGGAAAAAAATACTGACATAAATAAACTCCAAGAATTATGTATTTTAATACCATAGTTAAATTAAGGTGAACTGCTTGAATATCTGTGCTACATGTTCCTTCCATCTGAATATTTCAATAAGCTACCTGTTTCTTGTTTGTTTCAACAGATCATTATTTTTATTAGTCTCATAACCTATTCAGGTGTGTTTATGGAAAGTTTTCGACATTTCTCTGAATGAGTTACAAAAGAGCCCAATCAGAAATATCGTGGTTACTGGTAATATGCATTGAAAAGCATGAACATTATTCAGTTGTTGATTCTTGAACGGCTAACATCTAACTACCGATTACTCAATATTTTATCGTTAGGATTGATCAAGAAGTAAGGAAAGGAAACTTTCTGAAATACTCTGTGATGAGAATTCATGTAATGTACCGAAAATATAATATTGAATACAACCAAAAGGAAGTATATACCCTAATTTATATCATTATATGTCTAATATAGCATATATAAATTGAGTTTATGTCCTAGTTGAAGTCAATTAAACCTAGACGACCATGGAAAACCGGGAAATTGAAGATTTACTTTTACTTACGCCTGTTACTCCTCGTGGAGGAGCATAAGCCGCTCACCACCATTCTTCATCCAACCCTACCCCAAGCAATCCTTTCCATTTCTTTCCAGTTAACATTCATCCTTTTCATATCTGTTTCTATTTCCCAGCGTAATTCCTTGAGCAAAATGATGGATGCACACTGTTGAGGATCTCCATATTAGGACGAAATAGCTATCCAATAATTTCAAATTTTTCATGGTATTCAAAGTTTAATCGACTTAAGAATTCAACTATTCAACTGTTAACAATTTAAGTAATATATTGCGTGATTAAGTAATAAACGTGTTTAAAAGGAAGTAAAACAAACAGGATGTTATCACAGCAATAAAAGAAAGAAAGAACAAAACGGATAAAACATGAAGGTGACTGTATATGAACGAGGTCAATTAAAATTTGTTTTAATTGTGGTGAGGTTTTCTTTTCCAGTTTTTTATATTTTTTTTTTTGAAAACTTAACTCAACTTCAATTGACCTACATGATTGTGTGTGTGTGTGTGTTTGTGTATTTTCTGATTGCGTTTTAATCAAGTACCATTATTATCAATAAAGATGAAAGTAAGTTTTGATTTCCTCTTTTTTTATGCTTCATCATGCACGACAACAAAAAAACACCGATTTTTTCTTATTCCTTCCTATTTGGTTCTTTCCTCTTTTTTTCCTTTTCTTTTTTCTTTTCTCGTTTTTCTTTTCTTTTTCCTGGTTTTTCACTTTTTTCTTTTTTTTTAAAGTTGACAGAGAACAATTACCTTCATTAATTGTTTTTTTTTTTAAATTTTTGTTTTAATTTTCCGCTATAGACATTAAATGAATCAGCTATATGGAAATAGTTTCAAAGAAAGTATCAATATGATGCTAATAGTAGTAGTAATCCTATTAAACTTATGTAGATATATATGCAGATAGTTATGCTTCATTTATTCTGTCACTCGGTAACTTGTTATTTTATTACGTCATTGAATTCTACCATAGTGATAAAAAATAGATAGATAGATATCTAAATCAACAGAAGGGGGTCTTATTATTTATACATAAATATTGGTACAAGCAAGCACCAGATAAATATGCGCCACACAAATCTCATTTGATTTGTGTGAGGGCTGTGATACTACCCAGATGCCCAAACTGAAGAAGGGGGTTTCTTAAGAGGCCACACTCGGAGCCTTTGACCTAAAGGTTTAATCCACAAGGCAGTGGAGCATCGTAAGGAGATGCAGTCTCATGGCAGCCGGTAACCAACAACAGTTTCATACGACATTTGTTCCTTCAGGATACTGGAGCCAGCCCATGTGCACCAATGGTTTAGAATCAGGGTTTTCCAACTCCCCTATGTAGACACTCCACATCCACCAATCCGTTTAAAGCGCCGGATATTCGCTTTTTGTCCTCTCACTTTCGTGAACAACACCCCCGGGCTCTTGTGAATATTATAGTAATTTAATAGTTTAATTGATGAGTTAATGAAAGCTAGATCACCATAGAGAACCTGGTAGCACTGGACGGTCGTTTCGTTTCATTGCGATACACCTCAGCAGTGCACATCCACGATCCAGACTGGTGAGATTCGAACCAAGGACCTATCAGTCTCGTGCGCGAGCACTTAACTTTCAGATCACTAAGGTGGATGGCATCCAACAGTGTTAATGTGTAACTTCAACTAATCCATTAAATTGAACGACACATCCACCATGATCTTTAGTGACTTATTATCTGACAACAAAGCCGATTAAACTCTACTAATCACTACTTCTCTCTAGAACAGATAGAATATATCTCCGCTAGACACATTAAAATAATCATTCATTTGGAAATAATTTCAAAGGAAATATCAATATGATGTTATTAGTAATATTGTGAATGAACAACAAAAAAGATTATAATTTCCTTATTGAACTAATCATAAGTTACATAACTTACAGTTATGCTCCATTTATTCTGTTATTAGGTAACTTGTTATTTTATTACGTCATTGAATTCTATCGTAGTAATAAACTATATATATATATCATCAGAAAGAGGCTTTGTGGATATTATAGTAGTTTTATAATTCAATTGACAATTCAATAAAAGCTAGACCATTATGGAAAACCTGGAAGCATTGGAAGGGTGTTTAGTTCTAGTGTGGGACTACTTCCTTACTGACGCCTTTTACTCCCAAAGAAGCATAGGCCTCCAACTAGCATTCTCCAACCCACTCTGTCCTCGATCTTCCTTTCTAATTCTATCCAATCTTTGTTCATTCTTCTCATGTCTGTCTACATTTCTCGGAGTAATGTGTTCTTTAGTCTTCCTCTTCTCCTTCCACCTTCACGATTCCATGTGAGAGCTTTCCTTGTGACGTAGTTGGGTGATTTCCTCAATGTGTGTCCCATGCACTTCCAGTACTTCTTCCTGATTTCTTCCTCCGCTGAAATCTGATTTGTTCTTTTCCACAGTAGAATATTACTCATAGTTTCTGGCCATCGGATCCGAAGTATTTTTCGTAGACAACAGTTAATAAACACTTGTATCTTCTGGGTGATGGCTTTCGTAGTTCTCCACGTCTCCGCCCCGTACAGTAGAACTGTCTTGACATTTGTATTGAAGATTCTAACCTTGGTGTTGGTTGACAATTGTTTTGAGTTCCAGATGTTTTTTCAGTTGTAAATATGCTGCTCTTGTTTTGCCGATCTCTACTTCCAGTTTGTTTAATTCATAACAATAAAATCAATAGTCAGTACAGATTGTAACTATAAGTTTTATTTTGACTGAGTATTTGCTATTCAATCGCTTTTCATTCCACTCTAAAGTCAAAGTTTTTCAGAAGTTACAGAAAATATTTAAAATATGCACAGTTTGATTCCTTAATATTTTATGAGCTTCTTAAAATGATTGGATAAACCAACTGGGCTACTAAAACTTTTGATAAACCTTAGAACTTGTGAAGACTTCCCCCGGGTCAATTCAAAAGAGCTGTAAGAAGCACAGAAAGAGCCGATGACATTCCATCCAATCATCTTTTGAAAGGACATCCCAGGATTTTGAGTTGTAGCTTCTCGACTGGATAAGTGCTTAAAACCACTGCACGCAGATTAGGTGACTACAATGCTGATTTTGTTTTTACTAAAAACCACAAATACCTGGGTGTTTTGTATCATATTTGATATTGTTTGGAATAACATTCCTTCCCACTGGCGACTTGGAAGGTTATGGCGTTCGAGTGCTCAAGTAGTACACAAACAAAATCATACATTTTGTAAAATAATATATTACCTTTTTCACCTTAGATCATGCATTTACGAGGCAGGTCAGGTCTTCATCTACTATGAATCAATAAAAAGTAACAGTATCAAAATTATAGTGATCCAGAGTATGATAGTTTTGTCGCCTTATTCGATCCTTGTTACGGAAACTGATATCAAACTTCCTACTCGTGAGATCAACCTCCTAATTGATTAAGAAGATAAAGAATTTGAAGCAAGCTTCTTACAAGTTAACTGATTATAGATATCAATGTATACTGATCCATATATATCTGTATATATATCCTTCGGAGATTTATTCATCTCCCACAAACAGGATGTATCCCATCCGTTAGAAAAGAAAGTCATATCTTGCTAAATCGCATGAGTATAACAGTTAGCCAATGCTTGATCAGCTTATTGTGTCATATTTCCCTCCTGCTAGAAAATAGATTATCATTATCTAGTTTAAACAGAACGTACAATTATTCATATTCTAGCTACATGTCACATAATATTATATACAATGTTCCAAATATGTTTTTATGAGGCGGGAAACTTGGAGAACTACGAAGGCCATCACCCAGAAGATACACGTGTTTATTAACTGTTGTCTACGAAAAATACTTCGGATCCGATGGCCAGAAACTATGAGTAATATTCTACTGTGGAAAAGAACAAATCAGATTTCAGCGGAGGAAGAAATCAGGAAGAAGTACTGGAAGTGCATGGGACACACATTGAGGAAATCACCCAACTACGTCACAAGGAAAGCCCTCACATGGAATCGTGAGGGCGGAAGGAGAAGAGGATGACCAATGAACACATTACGCCGAGAAACAGAGACAGACATGAGAAGAATGAACAAAGATTGGATAGAATTAGAAAGGAAGATCGAGGACAAAGTGGGTTGGAGAATTCTGGTCGGCGGCCTATGCTCCATTGGTGTTAACAGGCGTAAGTAAGTAAATATGTTTTTAAATTCTTTCTACCTCATGTTATTCATTAAAATTATCAATCAAACAATACATACAGTCATGTATGGTCAAAGACCATCATGAAAAACCTGGAAGCACTGGACGGCCGTTTCGTCTGTGACCAGTGGAGTTCAACCGTGTTTGTTGTAGAGGCAGTTAGTCACTGGAGACAATGGTAGACGGTCGCGCAATATCGTGTATTGGTTGAAGTTAGACATTACAACCGTTGGATGCCGGTTTAATGATCTAGAGGTTTTTTTTTCGTTCGCGCTTGAGAACAAAGGTTCTGGGTTCGAGTCCCTCATGAAAAATCGCGGTTGCACAATTCCGAACAGCTCCATACTCGGACGAAACAGCCGTTAAGTGCTTTAAGTTTTTCAATGGCGGTCTAACTTAAATCGACCCCTGAATTCAGCTATTAAAACTTACTACAATATCCATAAATCCCAATTCTGATACTAAAAATAATTGACAATAATATATTATTTTAAAAAATGTGCAGCTATAAAGCAACATTAAGGAATCTGTTCATCCTGTTCAACAACGCTCTTTTGAAAACCTTTCCTGCTACCGACAGTAGTGTGATTCCTGTGTAGTTCTCACATTTGCTCAGATCTCCTTTCTTTGGTATCTCGATGTGGTATCCTTCTTTTCAGTTCGTCGGCACTTGTTCCTCCTCCCAAATCATCCTGAATAGAGTGTGAAGCATGTTTGTGGTTACTTCAATGTCTGACTTCAGAGCTTCAGTCATCTTGATTTTTTCGATCGTTTGTGGAGTGACATGTATAGAGAGGTCTGTAGGAGTTGCTCCGATGTCCAATGAATTTAATGAAGCTGGTTTATTAGAGAGTTTATCAAAATATTCTACCCATCCTTTCCTCTGTTCTTGAATCTCAGTGATTGGCTTTCCTTCTTTGTCTTTGACGGGTCTCTCCGATTTACTATATCTCCCTGCTAGTTTCTTCGTTGCATCATATAGTTGTTTCACATTCCCTTCCCTTGCAGCTTTTTCCGCCGTCGTTGCTAGTTCTCCCATGTATTTCTGCTTGTGAGCTTTATTGCTCTTCCCCACTTCCTTGTTCGCTTCTGTGTACTCATCTTGTGCCTTAACTTTCTCTGCTCGTGTTCTACTGTTGTTAATTGCTGTCTTCTTGTTCTCCCTTTCTTCAATCTTATCCAGGGTTCCCATAGAGATCCACCCTTTTTTAGGGTGATTCTGGTGGCGAAGTACCTCTTGATACGTTGAAGTTAATGCTTCTTTGATCTCTTGCCAGTTGTCTTCCATGGTAGTTTCTTTTTTCTGTGGATCCTGTAGATCTTGGAACCAGTTGTTGAGAGTTATCTTGAATTGGTTGAGTTTGTTAGTATCTGTAAAGAAGGGTGTATTTAACCTTTGTACTGCGGTTTTCCAACTGTTCAGTGTTTTTTTTTAGCTTCAGTTTCATCTTGGCCGCAACCAGGTAATGATCTTAAGCTATATCAGTTTCTCTCCTGGTTCGCATGTCTTCTATTGTCCTTCTGAATTTTCAAAAAATACAATTATGATCTATCTAGTTCTATGTGGTGTGATGAGGTGAGATCCATTTAGCCTTGTGTATGCTTCCACTGCTAGCTACTATCCATCTTTGCTTACCATCCTTGTGAATTAAGGCTATATCGAAGCAATATGCACAGTATGCATATATACCAATTAAAGACTGACCAGTTGCAATCCTAAAAACATCAATGGGAAGATTCAACCAAACAATATTAAATGAATTTAGAATTTATTTACTTTTCATTCTGCAATACAAAATACAAACAAACTTAATTTACTACTCACATTACTTAGTAACATATGTCGATAAATTGCTTCCTTTATTTGTCTATCCATTAATAAGGTTAGTAAATATTTGTTTATATTTTATCACATATGGTATATTCAAATGGCAACAATATTTTGATATACTACTTATAACCTAAGAGAAGTTCACAGTTCATAGGGCTTACTATCTTTTTTAAAATAAAGATTGTGATAATTTTGATCAAAGGGCTATATGTATCTAGATAAGTATTCAATATAGTTTATACACATAAACTATATTGAAATGTTCTTATTTAGCATAGTGATATACATCGTTTACATGTCTTCGCTTATATGAATATATGTGGACAACTGTGGACACACATTCGACGGCAAAAATGTGGAGATTTTGAATAGAGGCGATTCCAAAAACATCAGAGAATTTTTAGAAGAACGGGGCTTTTTAAGGAGACCATAGTAAGTTTATAGTTAAGATCAGAGTTAATTGAAGCTAGACCACCATGGAAAGGCTGTTTCGTCTTATTGTGGGAATCCTCAGCAGGGCGCATCCACGATCCCGACTCGCAAGATTCGGACCCAGAACCTATCATTCTCGCGCACGAGCGCTTAATCTCTAGACCACTGAGCCCTTGGATGCCAACAGACATAAGTAGCACACACCACATCTATCCTTTTGAAGTGATGTTAAACGATATTATTTTCGATCCGTGATCAAAAAAGATGCATCTTATTAATATACGATATGTAGGATACAGGTTGATACAGGTAAATTCAAGGATTCTTTAAGTAGTCTTTATTCAAACATATGACGATTCCCCAAGAAAAGCTATATAAAAATGAAAGGGAAATATATCCCAATAATCAATATTAGGTACAGTTCTGCCCTATTGTTGTACGCGGAAACTATGGAAATTTTGAGTTTATTTATTTAAACACATAAATATTGTTACAAGGAAGCACCAGATACAGATGCGCCTCACAAATCTCATTTGATTTATGTGAGATCTGTGATATTGCCCAGGTGCCCAAACTGAAGCAGGTAATTTTCTCAGGGGGCCACACTCCGAGCCTTTGACCTAAAGGTGTAGTCCACAAGGCAGTGGAGCATCTTAAGGAGATGCAGTCCCATGGTAGCTGGTGACCAACGATTGGTCATACGCCATTTGTTCCTTCAGGATAGGACTTCCCTGGCAGAGGCTATATATTCGCGTGGCCATGTGAGAGCATTTGGAGAGGGAGAGCGGACTCTCCCCACTCTCGGCCGTACCAGGGCATTTGGGGGCTGATGTTCACTGTGGGACTCAATGAGAATCGTCAATGAATCGCTGCAAACCGATATGTGAAAATTCTTCATTCTCCTTTCATCAAATAAAATTGCAAACTTGTACAAATAAACACTAACTTAATGGTTTTAGTGACTGAGCATTTGCCTCAAGACTTGAAAGTTTAGGATTATATCCTTAATGGATCATATGTGCACGTTGATGAAACGACTGTTCAGTTCATCCTACTTATTTCAATTCTTATTTCCGACTTCAATCAATTTGTGGTATGTCATGATGATCATTCATTGTCACTATTGATAACGTCAACTAAGGTCAATCCTTGTTGAATATCACTTATCAAGTTAAATTATCTCCATAAAAGACTTTCACTTAAAATGAGAGAAATGTTATTCATAACACCTGAAAGTAATAAGATCAATACTACCGGAGTAAATTTAATGTAAATAATCAGTCATGTCATGTCTTCGATGTAAGCTACACCATCATTGAAAACCTGAAAGCATCAGATGGCCGTTTAGTCTAGTATGGGACTCCTCGACACTGCTCATCCACAATCCCGTATTCAGGACTCGAATCCAAGACCTTCGTTCTCGCGCACGAACGCTCAACCTGTAGATCACTGATTCAGCATCTAACAGTGTTCATGTTGAACTTCAATCGATCCATTATCTTTCACAACCATTCATCATTTGTCTTAGGTAGATACCTATCTCTAGTCGACACATATTGGACTCCACTGATCACGACTTCTCGGTAGAATTCCATGAAAAATACAAACAAAAACAAAAATTCATGCTTCTGTAAAACAATTACAATTATTGTATAAACAGTAACGTCATATTCCACTGTGCTTATTTTCCTTCCTGTTCTCTTCAATTCAGTCTTCTGATGGCAGGTATTCTACTTCCAACTACTACTAAGTACTACTACTACTACTTATATCCATCAGTATAAGAAACATATACCACAGTACTAGTGTTAATGGTCGTAGTGTCAGTAGTTGTGGTAGTGATAGTGTAGTGAACGAGACCACAAATAGAAACAACTGAATGTATTTGAATACAAAATTACAGGATAGGACACACATTGAGGAAATCATCCAAATGCGTCACAAAACAAGCCCTCACATAGAATCCTGAAGGCCAAAAGAGAATACAAAAGACCGAAGAACACATTACGCCGAGAAAGGAAGACAGACATGAGAAAAATGAGCAAAAGTTGGATAGAACTAGAATGGGAGACCCAGGACAGAATGCTAGTCGGTGGCCTTTGCTCCATTGGTGGTAAGAGGTGTAAGTAAGTAAATTAGTAAAATCCGGGAATCATACTGTAAATACTTCATTTACAAAATATTAATCAATTGTCTCAGACTTCATTGTCTCTTCATTTCCACACTAATCATTCTCTGTACTCATTCTCTTCTCTTCGATCTTCTTAACCTTCTACCTCCTAACACATCACTTTCAATTAATGATACATACTACTTATATCTGTCGATACTAGTAGCACACACTACAGTAATATCAGTATAAGTAATTTGTTTTCAAGGTAAATGGTTAAAATTTGACCTGTTCTTGTATATTCAAAATAAATAAATAAATAAATAGTACTTTTAGTAATAAACTTACCCTAGAAATATTGATTTGTTTTCTCAAGGTCATTGAAAGTAATATGTTGACTTATTGTTATTTACTGAATTTTTTTTTTCTAATGTTTCCACTTGTTTTAATTCAGCTATTTAGTTTCTTGTACAATAAACATTTTACCTAGTTAATCTATAGACAAATATTTACTTGGAATGTATTACTCTATCATAATAAATGGGACAAAATATGATCAATATTATAAAAATAAATTTTAGTCTTGTACTTGAACAACTTGTTCTAATGACAATGATAGTCTGTAAGGATGACTCGTTCGAAAACTTGAGGAAGCCTTAAGAAGCCTAGAAAGAGCTGAAGATATTCCAACCTATTATCACTAGATGAACATTTTAGAATGTCGACGTGTAACTTCCCTATTAGATGAATAAGAAAGATTCTCTATGTGCTTATTGACTGTCCGAAATGATGATTTACTTTCAGGCAAAAACTATAGATACATGAGATTTTTGTACTATATTTGACATTGCGTTTGGGAATAATATTCCTACGTCTTAGAATTCTGTCTTCTCTTGCGATGTTGCGGGTTCGATCGTTCAATTAGTCTAGTAGTACACGGCATAGTAAGAATTAATGCTCTAGATATAACATAATTATTCAAAAGAAAAATTTAATCGTTGATAGTGGTACTGTTTGAAGAGGCTTTTCATGAAAGCGATGGTGACAAATCTTCAATGAATAAAGTCTGTTAAAAATTAAAATGGTTAGTATCGATGCTGAATATCTTCTAAAATATTGATTTTAATGAATGATTTATCATGAAATTCACATAACTGCTAAACTATTTTATAGTTAAAATCATGAGTCAATTGAAGCTAGACTACCATCAAAAACCTGAAAGTACTGGACGACTGTTTCGTCCTGTTGTGGGACTCCTCAACAGTGCTCATCCAAGATCCCCATTCGCGAGATTGGAACCCAGGACCTATCAGTCCCATAATAGGACGAAACAGTCGTCCAGTGCTTCCAGGTTTCCGATGTTTGTCTAGCTTCAATTGACTCATGATTTCAACAATAAAATTACTAAAATTTTCCGACAAAACGCCTTCTGTTAAACTATTGTTCAAAATAATATAGTCTCAGAGTGAACATTAACTGTGAGATGTAGGTAAATCGAGCTGACGAATTCCAAATAGGATGAAACACACATCTCAATGGAGGACCACATCCATGTTTATACACAGATAGCTTCTTTTATGTAAACTTGAAAAGAACTGTAAAAAGACAACCATCTAATCGACATAGTTTAAGATGAATTCAATTTATATTTCATTTTATCATATTAAGCAATTACTAATTACAACCTGAGAACCATTCAAAATCCCCAAAGGTATTAGATAATCATTTCATTGTATTACGAATTGGTGAACGGTTGCTGAAACTTCGTAGATCGGTTGAAATTAGACATTAACACCGTTGGATGCCCGTCGGCTCAGTGGGCTATCGGTTAAGGGCTCTGGCTCGAGACTGGTAGGTCCTGGGTTCGAATCTCACGAGGCGGGATCGTGGATGCGCACTGCTGAGAAGTCCCATAATAGGACGAAACGGCCGTCCAGTGCTTCCAGGTTTTCCATGATGGTCTAGCTTCAATTGACTCATGATTTCAACTCAGAAGAATTGGTTAAAGTTGAACATTTGTTCCGTTGAATTTCAATGCAGTGGTTTAATAGTTATGCACTTTCTTCAAGACCTGATAGAAATATCATGATTTCTCACTCTTAAGGATTCTCCGATGATCTTGTTTTACAATGATACCCCACCAAATCTTATCTGTAAAGAATCCAGCCTGCAAACATATAAGTGTTAATAAGAATTAACTATTGAGAGATACAGAATATTACTTAGTTATCTCATGTATAAACAATTGTCTACGTAAGATACTGAATATCCATTGATCGGATACTATCGTCGACAAGCTACTGTAAAAAGAGTTAAACCAACGTCCACCTGAAGAGGAAATTAGAAAAAGACGATGGAAGTGGGTAAGTCATACATTGAGGAAATCGCCAAACTGCATCACGAGGCAAGTCTTAATATGGAGTCCTGAAGCGAAACGGTAAAAAGTAAGGTCAATGAACACATTACGTCATGAATTGGAAATAGACATGAAAAAGATGAATAGCAACTGGAAACAACTGGAAAGAGTTTTCCATGACAGATTTTGATGGAGAATGCTGGTGAGCAGCTTATGCTTTCCTATGAGGGGTGACAGGCGTAAGTAAGTAAGTAAGTAAGTAGGTAATCCCGTATTGGAATAAATGGAATCCTTAACGTACAAACTCAATTTTTTTTAACGCCAATGACGACAAATTTAATCCTTTCGTTACTGTATTCATTATACATTCAATAGATCACATGTATATTCCAAAAATTCATAAACTTCCATTAGGAAAAACAGTAGACACACTTTCACTCTTCCTATTCAAAATTCATAAGTCACATGCTTACATAATTAAAAGAATAGACTTGAAACAACCCATTTGTCATAGTAACTAATTCCATCTCTGTGACTATTATTATTAGCTTCATTCCGATTTTTGGTACATTAGAGAATTCTCAAAACATAGTATTTCAACAAGTTTTCTTCCCTTATTTCTTGATCGATATTGACGATAGTTAGTCAGGAAATAAGAGAGTTATTAGGTGTAGGAAGGATTTGAAAGTGACCAACTTAGTCTCATGTGCAGTTACGGGTATGAGGGCTAATATCACTTCCCCGCTGCTCACACCGTGGAAGGGTATTTCTTGAGAGACCTGAAAAAGAATTTGGATTAATGTTGGTCTTAACTACCTGGGAGCGTGACCGCAGTGCCCAAGGGACAACTGCTTGAGGTCGGTCACGCACGGCCTTTTTGTGGGGGATTTTTGAAGTGTTAGCTCCGTTCTTCAAAAAAACCTTACCACTGGAGACGGAAATCCGTGGGATAAGGCGAGGTGTGCATTTTTAGGGTCGACCTTTTCTAAAACCACCCCTCCTTGTGGGAAGACAGCGTCGCTGTCATGCTGGTTATCTGAAGGAAACACCTTTTTGCAGTCACACCTCTGTACAGTCGGCAGTACGACTTCGCCTTCGGACCTTAGGATTGCTGCTTTTAGTCTTACCGCTCTTCAACCGACCTGTCTGGCATGGTACGACCTTGAGGAACGATTGTTCCAGCCAGCATAGCTCGATATTGACGATAAATATAGAGTGATCGTCGGTTAAATGTTAGCAGTTCAATAAATCGACATCTGAATCATGATCATTCTTTTCAATGCATATTAACAGCGCAACCATGATGTTTCTGATTGGGCTCTTTCAATTAGATTGTCATCAAGATTGATGACGATCTAATTGAAAACGATTGCTCGCTTACATGTGTTGTTTTAACATTCACTAATTTTAATGTCATCCAAAAACTCCAAAATAGATTTTTTTCATCTTGATGGGCGTTCGCGTACGAGATCGAAGGTTGTTGGTTCGAACCTTGCGTGTGGGATCATTGATACACACTGCTGAGAAGTCCCAAACTAGCATGACATGGCCGTCCAGTGCTTCCAGGCTTTCAATTGTGATCTAAAATAGATCCATTCATGATATTAATCTAAATAATTGTGACTTGTTGTATGTTATTTAGAAACAGAAAAATAATTTGACCTTAAAACTAGAAAACATACCATAGCTGTCTTAACCATATCAATCTGACTTTGTTTAATATGTATTTTAATGAGTTAGACTGTTACACAGGGTCACATTAGATTGAAATTAGTTGCTGATAAAGTTTGACAATTAGGACAAGATTGAGTGATTGGTGAATGACCTTAAGAAAATTTCTACCTTTTTTAACCAAACAAAAAATAGATGATATGATTGAGTAACTTATTATACAAACAGTGTAAATTACTTACTTACTTACTTGCACCTATTATGCCTTGTGGAGGAGCATAGACTGCTCACCAGCATTCTCCATCCGACCCTGTCCTTGGCAATCTTTTCCAGTTCTTTCCAGTTGCTATTCATCCTTTTCATGTCTACTTCCAATTCCCGACGTAATATGTTCCTTGGTCTTCTTTTTTTCCTTCTCCATCCAGAATTCCATGTAAGGGCTGATCTCGTGACGCAGTTTGGTGATTTCCTCAATTTATGTCCTATCCACCTTCAACGTCTTTTCCTAATTTCCTGTTCAGTTGGAAGTTGGTTTGTTCTCTCCCACAATAGGCTGCTGATGATAGTATCCGGTCAACTGATATTCAGTGTCTTGTGCGGACGACTGATTTACAACCCGCGTTTAGTCCTAGTTAGTAGGTTGACATTCCGAAGATCACTCCAGCACCATTCAAAGATCATTCACAATTTAAAGTATCACCATTCATTCTTATCACTTTAGAACGTCTATTTTCCCAATAGTCTTTATTTACTCATTATTCGTCTTCTAAACAACCCAAAACATTTTGCATATTTTTTTCTGTTTACGGTCATATAGACCAAAACTTTCTGAGGACTGATGTCTTTCACGATTAGACATTACATTGAAATTGCTTTTAACCCTGTACATGATTCTACTTCACGTTCATAGTCATAGATGGGTAATTTCAACAAACCTCTTTCTGATGAAAAGAATATGTTAGAACTGATCATACTTACTTACTTACTTACTTACTTACTAACTAACTTACTTACTTACTTACTTATTTACTTACTTACTTTCGCCTGTTACCCCCAATGGAGCATAGGCCGCCGACCAGCATTCTCCAACCCACTCTATCCTGGGCCTTCTATTCAAGTTCTTTCCAGTTTTTGTTCATTCTTCTCATGTCTGTCTCCATTTCTCGGCGTAATGTTTTCTTTGGTCCTCCTCTTTTCCTTTCGCCTACAGGATTCCATGTGTAGGCTTGTCTTGTGACGCAGTTGGATGACTTCCTCGATGTATGTCCTATCCAACTCCGCCTGTATCTCCTCCAGAAGCTACTGTCGGTCCCAAGCCCGGGTAAAGGAGAAGGGTTGGGCATTGGGTTAGCGACCCCATCCCGTAGAAAACCAACTCGCTAAACAAACACTCACCAGAAAAATTTATTCAAACCATTTAAACTCTGCTCTGGGAGTTGAAGGAATAATTATGACGTCTCATGATGAAAGCCGAGTTCCTTTGGAAGTCATGAGGCCGATGCACCTTGTATATAAACCCAGTATGTATGAAATAAACGATTCATACCACAGAAGCTGAGATTTGTATTTTGGACTTAAATGGCTGGGCTAGACATAACCAGGACCGACTAGTACTCTAGACTGATCGTCCGTGTATCACTCGTCCGATCGATAATTCACTGTTCTCTAATTGGCGGTCTTATCACATTATACATTACCAGAGCATCCAGGCGATCAACAAGTTACAACACTTAACATTTTCTACTTATTGTATTTTAATAATGATAAAAGAGATAATCACTATCTTAGATACATACTAACTTTTAAGTTGTCATCATCATTATGATTGATTCATTTGAATTCTTGAGCTTAACCTAGTGACTTACTGTAATGATCTCAATTGGGAAAACTAAACTGATACCAAGAAACAGATAGATTGATATTGTACTAACCTAAAAATGTCTAATCGTTATACCTAGTTACAATCAAAATGAATTAGTTTTCAACTTAGTATTGCTCTAGTGATCTCAATCAGTATGATCTGATTCTTTAGTTTATATTTCGTTATCATATCATTAATCCTGTTAGTTTACAGTTCTAATTCAAGTTAAAAACTACAAGCTCTATGATATTAGATAGTGGTTGGACCTACAGGTTCAGGGTTTCCTGTTGACCACCTTCAACCACCATCTAATCTCAACATAGTGCATGCAGTGTTGAGCTACCTAGACTAGTGGCCATATTGCAACTTGATCGATAGCATTTGATCAGCACTAAGACGGACTTGACACGCATTACATTGATTACCACCCAGTGATCAATCAATCTATGATATTACTATAGCTTATCGATTCACTTCTCTTCTTCTATTTTTACTGACATGATCAAGTTGGCGTGACCTTTTTTTCTATGTTTGATAATGAAAAAGTAAGTTTGTTTTCTTTTTTGAACTATTGAAGATTATTCTATGGAGTAAAAAGCAGCAAAACAATGTTTTATAAAAGAAGTTGATTCTATGGTAACAACTGATTCATAATAAATCAATGGAAGTTGTAAATGTGAACTATTTATTGCTTACGCTGTAAACATACCTCCCCATCTGGCTGTAAATAACCTGGATTCAACCTCTGACGAGATCGTGAATACCCAACCTTCAGATATGACATACTAGAATGAGATACATCCAGTGCTCTAACAGAAGATAAAGTATATGAATTATGAGGAGAAGCTTTACTCAAGAGATTAGTTTAGATGCAGAAAACAAGGTTATTTGAAGATTCATGTGTGACCTTGATATTTTTGAAGCTCCTAGAAATAAGCTTTTATTTAACACTGACCAAAGACTACTTAAAGGAGTTCTCGAGAATTCGTAACATAAACTACGTCATTTTATATAGTTTAAATCATGAGTCAATTGAAACTAGACCATCATCGAAAACCTGAAAGCACTGGATGACCGTTTCGTCGCATTGTGGAACTCTTCAGCAGTGTGCATCCATTGGTTAAGTGCTCTGGCGAGAGACTGGTAGGTCCTGGGTTCTAATCTCGCGAGGTGGGATCGTGGATGCGCACTGCTGAGAAGTCCCATAATAGGACGAAACGGCCGTCCAGTGCTTCCAGGTTTTCCATGATGGTCTAGCTTCAATCGACTCATAATTTCAACTTTGAAAAATACTGAAATTTCCACAAAACCCCTTCTGACAAATAAATTCCATAGTCTACTTAATCAATTAAATGAGACATAATATATACACTGACGTACACAGAACTACAAATACCATAAACGTGAGTACTAACCAAAGATGGATAGTAGCTAGCAGTGGAATCCAAGACGCATGCTTCATCCTGTTTGGAACTCGACAGCTCCATGTATCTGTATCTGAGAGTTAATGTTCACTCTGGGAGAAACCCGCACCCAATATTGTTCGCTTCAAATGTCATCACGTTACCAACTTGGTTACTGAGTCCTGATAGCTACTAGATGCAGGTACATCAAGCTGACGAGTCTCAAGTAGGACGAAATCTGTTTCCCGGATCCCATTGCTAGCCACTATGCACCTTTGCTTAGAATGCTTGTGAATTAAGGCAATATGGATGCAATACGCACAGTATGTACATATACCAGTAAGAGATTGATCAATCTCTGTCCTAAACATCAATGAGAAGAGATTCAATCAAACAATACCAAGTGAATATAAACATTAATAGTTTTCCTGATAAACAATTTTATTTATTAATTATGAATGCTTAATAACTACTCATATTACCATAGAAAACAGATAGTGTTACTTATGAAAATATATGTGATTAAAGTTTTGTTTTGAATAGAAATTCATTTGCCCATTTATTAAATTGAAACTAGATTACATTTGTTTACATTAGGTGCAACAAATAAATGATTAGTTTCTCCCTGTTTAATAAAAAAAATCATACATATGAACGCCCATTTTGAAATTGAAAATACAGTTTAAAGCTTCTTC
The DNA here is from genome assembly GCA_944470415.2 of Schistosoma rodhaini. NCBI lineage: Eukaryota > Metazoa > Platyhelminthes > Trematoda > Strigeidida > Schistosomatidae > Schistosoma > Schistosoma rodhaini. Next base: position 1,650,210 of record OX104044.1, read on the forward strand.
CATTTTTCATCATCATCATCATATAAGAGTAATGCAACATTTGCAGAATATCTTCTACTCTTCATGACCATGTTTCGTAGCCGTAAAGTAGAACAGAATGAACTGCTGCACAATATACTCGTCCCTTAATTGATAGATGGATATCTTGTCTTCGCCATAGATGACGTAAGTTGGCAAAAGCCAAACGAGCTTTTTGAATTCGTGCTAAGATTTTATCACACGACAACCCATTAGGGCTGATCAAACTTTAAAAAAAAACTAGTCGATTTGTTGATATATTCGACTACTTCACTCCCTATCTTTAGTTCAAGTGTTGAAGAATGGCTAATTATGAAGCAACAAGTTGTATTTAGAAGGGGGAGAAACGTATTCCAAACATCTTAGCATTGTTGCTCAGTGCTAACAGAAGACTCTGCATTTTATCAGCGTATTCACTAAATAGGACTATTTCGTCTGCGTATTCGACGTCAATAAGTGGACCTCCTAGTAAGAGATGAATGCCCGAAAATTCAGTCGGCGATAGTGTTATTTCCAGCAGTAGGTCTATGATGAAGTTAAACAAAAATGGATATAGTGGGCAATTTTGCCAGATATCACTTGAGGCTGTAAAATCAGATAACAGTTCGCCCTAAGCTCTGACTCGACTGGTAGTGTCTGTGTAAAGAGCCTTCACATGGCTTATGTACTTCTGAGGTACACCATTCAATGACAGTCACTGCCACAGAACCTCTCAGTCTATAGAGTCAAATCATGCTTTTAAGTGAAGAAAAACTACCATTTTTGGACTCCGATAAACATGCTTGTGTTCTAAAACCTGACGAATAGTGAATATGTAGTCGAGGTTGCTAAGACCAGATCTGAAGTCAGACTGATTTCCTCGTGTTTCCAGTACACGAGTCTTTGTTAGGTGTCCAATAATAGTTAAGGCTAACATTTTAGATGCCATAATATTTAAACTAATCACCATATGGTTATCATAGGATGATTTTGATCCTTTTTTATATATTAGGACGATTAGTGATTGCGATCAGTCAGATAGGATTACATTCAATCCCTAGATTTTAGCTAGAATATTAGTTAACCTAATCGCTAAAACTAGACCATCATCCTTTAAGACCTCTATGGTTAATTCATCTGGACTGGCTACTCTTCGTCGTTTCAGATTAGCTAGCTACAGCTTTTTGAATTTCATTTAGATTCGGGAGGGCTTATCTCAATGTTCAATTCAGGTTGATTGGAAACATTTTCGACAACACCTTTTCAGCATCTTTAAAAGACTGTAAGACCATTTTTCCCCAAAATAAATAGACCAGTATAAATAGTATAAGGGTAAAAATCCAATATAATGATTCCTCTAGTTATTGTACTGACCAAGAATATTACAATTTCTGAAAATCATCCAATTTACGATCATCCGTTACATCCCGAAGAGAATTAGGAATGGTAGCTTTTGGGAACTATTTACGGACCAATGTAATATGTATATTTCCTATTGTATAATTGTTAAGTAACTAAACTTATGATATTCGTGTCCTTCTTATTATAAGCTCCATGGATCCAGGACTTTCAGTTTCATGAGCGAACGCCTAACCTCTAAATCACTGAGCCGGCATCCAACAGTATTAATGTCTAACGTCAACCAATCCACGAAATTGCGCGATCATTTGCCATTGTACTATGTTAGATACCTTATATCACTTATTACTAATACTTGTAAAAACGAGGAAACACCCATATTCCCATGACGCGAAAGTAAGAACATAAAGACTGACACAAATGAAGATTATTAACCTCAAAACACGGCGACGACTCCAATCGAAAACACTTATTTATATATTGATTCGTTCATCCATTTCGATTAATAGTTAGGATGAAATCACATACATGAAAATATTTAAGGTTATAAAAAAAACGCTACATGTCATGCTGAGCTTATTCCATGCCGATTTTTAATACAAAGTGGATAACGCGATGGCCTTTGAAGCGAAAGGTACTGGGTTCAAGTCTCAGAATGGACATCAACTATGAGATGTAGGTACATCAAGCTGACAAATCCCAAATAGGATGAAACATGCATCCTCCTTTCCACTGTTAACCACTAACCATCTTTGCTTATAATGCTTGTAAATTAAGGCTATATCGCAAGGCAATAAGCACAGTATGCACATATGCCAATAAGAGACTGATCAATGGCAGTCCTAAACATCAATTGGAAGATTCAAACAAACAATACTAAATGAATTCAAGAATATCGTATGTTATACAGAATAAAATGTCATATTTTGGCTTCTCATCCCGTCATATCAGCTCCCTTTTTTTTTCTTTTGAAGATTCAAAGTTAAGATCCTGACTTTATCCTTCGCCCCCCCCTCCCCAAGAAATAATGTTTGATTCTCATATTCTCAAGTTACTAAAAGCGATTAGATTATGAGAATGAACGACATTTGATTTAAGGTCATCAAAGTTTGATTCTTTTGAAATACTTTCATCAAATTTATTGAGAATCTTATTAATAGATAACGAATCACTAAGATAATCAGTATCTATCAGAATTGTATAAAGATTTTTGATTCATCTGACATATTTTTCCCATTTTTTGTAAGAACTTCCATTAGAAGAACGCGTATCTAGCAAAACAACTAGAGAAACGTTTGTCACAGAATGATGAATTTCATTTGCATCAGAAAAGGTTCTTTTGTGGAGATTTTCATAATTTTATAGTTGAAATCATGAGTTAATTGAAGCTAGACCAACATGGAAAACTTGGAAACACTGCTTTAAGGCCGTTTCCTCTTTATGCGTGACTCCTCAGCAGTTAGCATCCATGATCCCGCACTCGCCAGATTCGAATCCAGGACCTATCAGTCTCGCACGTGAGCGCCTAACCACTAGACCACTGATTCGGCATCCAACAGTGTTACTGTCCAACTTCAATCAATCCACGAAATCGAGCAACCGTCCACCATTATCTTCAGTGAGTTGATATCTCACAACAGACCTGGTTGAACTCCACTGGTCACTGCTTCTCACTAGAACTCTAGGAAATATCTCTTGAAGCCAGTCACTAGTGAGTATATGACTATTATCAGAAGGGGTTTTTTGTAGAGATTTAAGTAATTTTATAGTTGAATTCATGAGCCGATTGAAGTTAGACCACTTTGGAAAACATGGAATCACAGGATGGATCAATTCCGTGGATTGGTTGAAGTTGGACAGTAACACCGTTGGATGCCGAATCAGTGCTCTAGAACCTAAGCTCTCGCATGCGAGACTGATAGGTCCTGGATTCGAATCTCGCAAGTCGGAATCATGGATGCTCACTGTTGAAGAGTCCCACAATAGGACGAAACGGCCTTAAAGCAGTGCTTTCAGGTTTTCCATGTTGGTCTTGCTTCAATTGACTCATGATTTCAACTATAGAATTCCATTTGTGCCACTATATTCATTATGCTGCTCGATTTATTTACTGTTTCTTTGTCTACGAGTACTGCAACAATATCATGAGCATTTGACCAGATACTGTCTTTCTGTGAGCTGGACAAGTCACTGCTTGTACATTGTGTTTCAGGGATAATGAGATTTGAACCCACTACAGAGCATGTTTCCAAAATGGACATTAGTGGACCTCGGGGCGAATCATGTATTTCTGCTACTGTTTCGTTTAAATTACTGCTTATAAGCGTTATATTGGAAGCTGTGTTTAACTGTAATCAGGCATCATACACACTAATCTTGAGAGAAACATACTTTCTACGGTTATGGAGGCCGGTTCTATTAACAGCTACTGTTACTTCGGCTGAATCTTTTAGAATACACTTTTGTTGATGACGTTTTCGGGTTTTGCTATGACTTTCTTCGTGTCCTTTTCTGGAACACGTAGTACAATGATGATTTTTAAACCTCTCACATTCTCGGTTCACAATTCCTGCATGTTTCACTCAGTCATCTCCTGGTTATTTCGTTATCTACAAGCATTGGCAAGGAATATTAGATAGAGATGACTGTTCTATAAACGTTTGATACAGGGTTTGAATTGTTTCATTTAAAACTAAAGGCCGGGCGCCCAAACTGAAGCAGGTGGTTTTCTTAGAGAGGCCACACCTGCAGCCTTTGATCTAAAGGTCTGATCCACAAGGCAGTGGATGTTAGTATATGAAGTCCCGTGGTAGTCGGTGACCAATGATTGATTCATACGCCATTTGTTATTTCAGGATACTGGAGCCCATGTGCACCATTGGTTTTGAATCAGGGTTTTCCAACTCCACTAGGTGAAATTTTCGTGTCCATCGATCCCGTTAAAGCGCCAGACATTCTCTTTTCATCCTCTCAATTTCATAAACAACACCCCACCACGAGAAGGCAGTGAGTAGAACTTCCCTAGCAGAGGTTATATACGCGTGGCTATGTGAGAGTATTTCGAGACGGAGAACGGACTCTCTCCACTCTCAGCAATACCAGGACATTTGGGAGCGATCAATGTTTTTGAATATATGTATATGTATGCATGTGACTGTATATGTACTTCATTAAACCTAAAAGAAAATATTAAAAAACTAGACACTTGATGAAAAAAAAGACACAAAAGTGAAAAGAGAGTTTCTATATCCGTAACATAATCAAAACATTTCCAGTGTGATATCAATACTGATCCCATTTGTCTTATATCTAACTATAAACTAACAATCTTCAAAGTTGAATGAGAAGTGCGAAAAAAGTGAATTTTTTCTCATACATCAAATACTACTTTTTTTTAATTAGATAGTAGTTTTTCTCTACTGAACTGTCCTAATTTATTATCTCTTTTGCATAGATTGATACAAAAATATAAAAAGAGAATGGTTCTTCCCTTTAGTAAATGAAATGGATGTATAAAATATAGGTTACTGTATGTATCCAGATAACTTAGAAATATACCCAATCAATATTTTTCTGTAGGCAATGTAATTGTACTTAGTGGATGAGCATTGCAGTATATAATATTTGATCAAATCATGATCATTCATATTGTGTTGTCCAATGATTAGCTTAAAATGGGACCTGAAAAAGATGGATTAGTGTTGGTCTTAACGACATGGGAACAGTGCCCAAAGGATAACTGCTTGAAGTCGGTCACACACGACCTTTTTGTGGGTAGTTTTTGTGTTAGCTCCGTTCTTCAAAGGACCTTACCGCCGGAGACCGATATCCGTGGGATAAGGCAAGGTGTGCATTTTTAGGGTCAAACTTTTCTAACCCCATCCCTCCTTGTGAGAAGGCAGCATCGCTGTTATGCTAGTTGTCTGAAGGAAACACCTTACTGCTGTCACACCTCTAAACAGTCAGCAGTACGACTTCGTCTTAGACCTTGGGTTTGCTGCTTTTAGTCTTACCGCTCTTCAACCGACCTGTCTGGCATGGTACGACCTTGAGTAACGATTGTTCCAGCCAGTATAGCTCGATTGGTTCATCACGATAGGCAAGCCCGATCACGTCAAGGTAGCAGCAGCGGTCACAATCGAACACAATGGAGTGGGTGTATACACTCTATGTCTTCCTAAAACTGTGAGATTGCTTTAGATTTTTCTTTCTTCCTGTATTATATCCTTATATACAATCTTTCTTTTATATATTACCGCCACTAAATTAATTACTTCTATGAATTCGGTGTTCATCTTGTTGCGCTAACGAGGTATGGCAACTTGGACTGATGTATATATGCGCCTGGTCCTACGTTGTAGCTTACTGACTGACATTGTACATTCATTTGTTAATTATAGAAGCTTAGCTAAACTGGAAACAGATGTTCCACTGAAATTGGGATATCAGCTTGTGCTCCAACAAAACAAACGGTTTTTATATGAACAAGTATTTAGTTAAGCGTAGAAATGACTAGTTTTTATAGTTGTGAATTATTAGAACTGGAAAATAATTTTACACTACGAACTGATAACAGCTTGAAAACTATGAAGCGATCGCTAACTGATTTACTCGTTTCTGTATCCCCAACAGCGCGGAACGACGACACCATATCTCCTTGAAGCAATGAGATTTTAATTTCACAAACAGTACAATACCTCTAGACCCAATACACCACATTTATCCCAACTTCAATCAATGTAACTGTGCGATCCCTATGCTGAAATAATGTAAATCTCATCACAGACCAACTCTAGTTTGACAACTACTGAAAAACAGGAGGTAATTAACAGCTATTTTAACTTAGTATATGGACTCAGAAGTATACATACATGACTCTACCTGGGACCAAAATCAGGACCTTCAGGTCTCACAAAGAACACCCAATCTTGAGCCCACTGAGTCAATATCCGACGGTTTACATATTTAGCTTCAATCAATTCACGATATTCCACAACCATCTTCATATCCGACTAGTGTGCAATTAACATACTCGTGGAATGGTTCCACTTTCTTGGTTATGGCTTCTCACCCCATGAATTACTTCTCAAATCAAATCATTCTTGAAATTGATAATTTTCCACCAAATAGTGGAAAGCACTTCTGAAATAATTATCTCATTGTTATCAAACCCTTGATTTCTGTTTTTTAACTTATTCAAAAATGAAAACCCTTTATATATCTACAATTTAATCTTCGAACAGTAAAATTTGTTAAGATATTTCCTTGGAAGTCTTATTCCTACTTATAAGTAGTTCAAGTGAAGATCCGATAAAAACCTATTGTGGCGACATACTACTGTTAACTATTGTGAAAATTTGTGGCAATTTAGTACTATAATTTTTAGACATTACCAGCGTTGGTCTATCGGTTAAGTACTCTGGCGCGAGACTGGTAGGTCCTGGGTTCGAATTTCGCGAGGCGGGATCGTGGATGAGCACTGCTGAGGAGTCCCATAATAGGACGAAACGGTCGTCCAGTGCTTCCACGTTTTCCATGATGGTCTTGCTTCAATTGACTCATGATTTAAACTATGAAAAATACTGAAATCTACACAACAACCCCTTCTGCCTATATTTTTCAGTTGGACAAGTTTAGTCTGATTTTAATAATCCTTAAAGTATTCACGTGCATTGCTTTTAATCGTCCAGCAAGCCTACTCTATTATAAAAATCCTCAGCAGTAAGGGTTTGAATGTACGTACATTACATCTAACCTTTTTCAAAGCATCTAAATAGGAAGGAAACCGATGAATAAATAGATATCTGCTTTGAATTTTCTTTATTTCAAATGACTATATTAGAATATAATATCAAGTCCCATTCCCATCGATTTACTGTGAAGATTTCAGTGTCAAAACTATCATTCAATCCACACACAAAAAGAACAGAGACCCTTGTTCGTTCAACTGTTATGGGAAAAAATTATAAGCACATTACACTTCACTGAGTCACTGTTACTTTGGTTCTTTTCAAACAAGATCAGTACAAAATAATACAATAATATGATGCGACAATGAAATCAGTTAGCTGCATTACAGAATATCTTGAACAAGTCTTAATTCGAATGTAAATACAAAACACATTAGCGTCATTTTAGTGGGGATATTCGTAGGCTACTAGTATTCAATCATAGGTGTCTTCGAAGCATTGCTCGTATATCCTGGGACCACCAAGTAAGTAATGCAGATGTTAGGAAATGGGTACTAGATAAGTATGGCAAATCGATTGATGAAGTGGTGAAACTTCATCAGTTGAGATGGCTGGGACACGTATTACGTATGCCCAACCAACGACTTCCCCGACGTGCAATGATTTATGGTGTAGGAGTAGGTTGTAAGAGAGCTAGGGGCGGCCAGACCAAAACGTGGCACAAATCAATGAAGTCACTGATAATTGGACTAAGCTATGCTGGTAGGTGTAGACTATCTAGTTGGGATTCGCGAGATGATAGCAATCGATGGTTAGAGACCTTGAATGACATGGCTCAAAATCGTTTGCAATGGCGAAAGTGCATCCACTCTTTGTGTTCTGTCAAATTCTAATCTTCTGAATTCTTCATGTCTCTATCTTTTTTCCCTTTCCAAATGTATTTCATTGGATTATACTCCTTCAATAACATCCTGAAACATTAATCTTTCACATAATCCTTATTACTCTTATTACTACTTCTACCACTATGGGATTTGAATCAACAACTGCATCTCCGTGCTAATGTAATATGGCAACTCGAACTAATGTACGTACGTACGAAGTTCTACGTTGTGACTGACTGACTGATTTTAGTGAGGTTACTTATTACAAGTATGACTTAACAGGTCTATGTCCAACTCTCCCCCTTTATCTGCATTTGAGACTATAACCCTAGAAACACTCCAAAAGAGAAGTCAAATACAACTCATAACTATAATCAACTGAAGATATATCTCAATACAATGAATTATGAACACATTTTCTCATAGATTAAGTAGTATACAGTTAAGATGATGGGGTGTTTTTTATAGTTACATTGTAATGGTGATACAAAATTTCGTTTGGAAACCGAAATTGAATACTGAATATCAATCAAGTATCATATCAAATCATATCACTGGTAACCAATGACAAATGATACATAAATGTCATCAAATGAACTGTACAATTTCACATTAACTGTTTAGGAAAACCTATTATTACTACTGAAATGACTTTATGAAAGTAATAGTAGAAGGTAAATAAAGTTACAACACTATAGTAGAACAAGAAAAACACAACAAAATAGTCAGTCAGTCATAACGTAGAACTTCATACGTACGTACATCAGTTCGAGTTGTCATACCAAAGCAAAATATCTGATGACTAAATCTAATTATAAACAAGAATAGAAATAGGTCTAAGAAAATAATAAACGTAAGAATTTTAGAACAAAATAACTACCAAATGTGATATAAAGTACTTTATCCATTAGCTGACGTCTAGTTAATTCAAGTTCTATTTCCTTGATACGATTCTCTAATAGTCTTATACGTCGTGTATCTATAACAATCGATTGGGCATTAATTGTTTGACTCGTTAACAGGGATAATGATGATGATGTAGATGTTGATGCTGATGTAGATGAATGATTCATAACATTGGAAATATTCGATAAAGGAAGTGGAGAAGGTTGTTGTTCTGTTGGGATATGATTCCTTATTCTTTTTGAAAATAAAATACAAATACAAATACAAATACAAGTAAATAGATCAAATTAAAACGTTTGCAGAATTGACATTAAAAAGCTGTTATTCTATGTTACAAATTATTCGTAAATTCACTTGATATTATTTGCTTGAATTTTCCCATTGATGTTTAGGAATGTAATTGGTCAGTCTCTTATTGGTCATATGTGCATACTGTAAGTATTGCCTCCATATTGCCTTAATTTACAAGCATTCTAAGCAAAGATACATAGTGGCTAGTAGTGGAATCCAGGAAACGCGTTTCATCCTATTTGGGACTCGTCAGCTGGATGTACCTGCATCTCAGAGTTGATATTCACTCTGGGACTCGAACCCACAGGCAAGTGGTTGAGTGGATAACGCGATGGCGTTTGAAGCGAAAGATACTGGGTTCGAGCTCCTCCCAGGGTGAACATTAACTCTCAGATGCAGATACATCCAGAGGATCAGTCCCAAATAGGACAAAACGCGCGTCAAACTGGATTCCACTGCTAGCCACTATCCATCTTTGCGTATAATATTCGTAAATTGATGTAAATCATTTACAAATTACATATTTGTTGCGTACTTGAATTTGAGTTCCAATTAGTCGCATATGAAAAGATAATTCCATTACTGTAAGACTGAACAAACATAAAGCGTAGTAGAGTTTAAATATGTTACTGAGAAGTCGAATGTTTTAATCACTAAATCATCACTTTATTATTATTATTTATTTAAACACATAAATATTGGTACAAGGAAGCACCAGATATATATGCGCCGCACAAAACTCATTCGATTTGTGTGAGGGCTGTGATACTGCCCAGGTGTCCAAACTGAAGCAGGTATAGCTCAGTGGTAGAGCATTCGACTGCATCACTTTAAACGTGAGCTATGAGAAAAGGAAATTATTTCGAAAACTAACTTTCAAAAAAAAAACACAAAAATAACCAATTATTCTTACTGAGATTCATTTGTTAATGGAGTCGAGATTGTTGTTTCTATTTCTCTCTTTTCAATAGTTAATCGTTCTAGATCTGGATAATGAACTTCATTTAATACTAAAGAAGTAGGTAATGGTTCTAAAGCATGTTGAAGTGGAACAGGATCTAAATTATCGATAAGATCGTCTGTAAAAACAAACAAATTTAAAAAGTTGAACAAAATAATAAGTAATAAAGTATATGGATTTATCTGTATATTCGATTGATGGCGGTAATGTTGATTATACCATTTCATCATTCATTTGAGCACATAAATATTGGTACAAAGAGGGCACCAGATACGTATGCACCACACAAATCTCATTTGACTTTTGTGAGAACTGAGATACTGCCCAGGTGACAAAACCGAAGCAGGTGGCTTTCTTAGGGGGCCACACCTGGAGTCTTTCACCTAAAGGTCTAATCCACAAGGCAGTGGAGCATCGTAAGGAGATGCAGTCCCATGGTAGCCAGTGACCAACAATTGACTCATACGCCATTTGTTCTTTTAGGATACTAGAATTCATTCACAACATTGGTTTGAAATCAGGGTTTTCCAACTCCCCTAGGTGGACCATTCGTGTCCACCAACCCGGTTAAAGCGCCAGACATTCGCTTTTCGTCCTCTCAATCTCGTAAAGAACACCCCCGCCAAGAGCAAGCAGTGAGTAGGACTTCCCTGGCAGAGGCTATGTGCGCGTGGCCATGTGAGAGCATTTGGAGAGGGAGAGCGAACTCTTCGTACTCTCGGTCGTACCAGGGCATTTGGGGGGCTGGTTATACCAAAAAAAATGAGTCAAACAACGCCCCATAGAATAGATATTGCTATAGGTCCAGATTATTATTTAAATAAACATAAATTGTAAGTTTAACCACAGGGTATCAGACTCAGTTAGTCAGTTAAAGACTACGTAGAACCAAGTACAAATATCTATTGGTCCAAGTTACCACATATTACATCAGTTAAGTAAAAGGAGAAATTAAGAAGATGAGAGGTAGAAGAAGAGAAATAATCATAACAGTCAATCTAGTAGAAAGTTAACCATGAGTATTCTTCAACAGAAAGAACATATGAGATAGAAGAAAGGAAAAATAGGAACAGTATAATCTCAAAATTCAAAAGAACACGCAAGCAATGGGCACAAATTTGCCACGGCGACAGATATTGGACGATGTCCCCCAATCACAGAAAATGACTACTGCATGTGTTTCAGTTACAAAACCTACGACTCCTCAGTAGTCAGTAACTTCATGTATGGATGACGTGTCTTGATCCGGCTCCTTAAAGTCTTATTCTAAGGTGCTTCTAAGCTAAGTAGTATCACACACCAAGGTAAGTAATTTCTGGCTTATCATAACACACATCCAAACCATCTTAGTCAATCGACGTCCATAGCCTAGTTAGTCTACTAACCATTTCTACCAAAAACCTTTAGCGTGACCCCCGCCTACTACATTGTCTATGGTATCATCTATTATCAAATATTTATAGCCAATATATTTTATAGTTTTATAGGCTGTCTAATAGACGTACAGCAATATGGAGAGGATTGATATGTAGTAGTCTCATCCCCTGATTCGCAAGTGTACATTTTACTTACACCACACAATGTAGAAAAACCAAACGCTCGTTTGGTATTTATGTCAGCTGTTAACACCCCAAGACTTATGTGATTTTCAAAATTGGTAAAGTGGTTTACACTTTCGATTAATTCGTTTTACATAGTAAAACTAGAAATCCACTTAAGAAAATTTCAGAACACAATATAGTGTTATAAACTTCTTCTATTACGACCCAGCTATTCCTTTAGCTCAGTATTCTTGGACACCGATTCACTTGACAAGTCCCCAAATCAAAACGCAGTTGAACAGGAAAGAAATGATATTCCAAATAACAAGGATAGATAGAAGTAAGAAGCAAAATAAAAGATATGTTAGTATATTTACAGTTATTGCATGAGAATACTCCAGATTTTTCTCCAAGTATCAACTAACGCTGATTAAATAAGAAATAGACAATCAGCGTGCACCAATGCAATCGTGCATGGAACATGCTTTGATCCTATCTATGTCCTGCTAACACCTGCCGTTTGAGCAGATTCGTACGATCTGGTGCTAAGATCCAACTGCAGCCGAGTGACTGGCCTGTGCCTTCGACTTGTCCATCTTCTAGGCAATAAAGAAGCTGTATCATTGCTTGCACAGAAACTGACCTGTCTGTTTCAGGCGTTTTGATTTCAAAAGTGTTTAGCACGATCCGACGAGCTTATACTGGTGTCAATGTCCTGACTATGACATTCTTTCTTTAGATACCAGGGTGACATGAGTATAAGCGGCTACAAAACGACAGATACGACAATGAGTTAATTGAACAGGTAAATCTTAATTTAACTTGGAGTAGTGTCAATGCTATTACTAAGTTAAAAGTTCAGAACAAATTGCAAAAGCCCATGACTGCATGTCGGTTATGTGGTGATTGGCATTATGTACTATTCTGTTCGTTGAAGCATAAAAGTCAGGTGTGCAACAGACGTGGACAGAAGGAATATATATATATATATATAGTTTCATGTCGCAAAGAAAATGTTACACGCATATTTAATACCTACCTCCACGTCGGTTGAATGCCATAAGTGGAGATGATTGATTCTGTGCACCGGACATGACTATTCTCTCTGGCACTTTCATATTGTCATTCTCAGAAGAACTGAGTGATAAATTCATCTGCGATAAACTACTTGGATCCAATGATATTCTATCAGGAACTCTCATCTTTGAGTTGATGTCTTTGATAAAACTAGGATCACAGCTACCTTGTGTGAAAAAATCATCTAGGATGACGGACCTATGAACAAAAAATAAGTCAGAGTATATCTCCATAAAATTTAAGTAGCCAAAAATTTTAAGGACGATTTCCATCAAGAAAAGCATTTAATAGATTATCATAGAAGACTTGGTCATTTTTTGCTTCAAAGCATGATTTCCTTAAACAGGTTGCATTTTATAATTTTAAACGGAAATCAAGTACAGAACAATCAAGTCACAGTGAAGGGCGGGAAGTACAATCCTTAGGTTTTTTAACTTAAATGCCCTGGTACGGGTTCGATAGGAGTGAACTATGCACCTGTGGTGATACTTCGTCACATAATTATTTACAAACTCACGTGGAAATTTACTTAGAAAGTATAAAGTAATGATGGCGAAATCCTGTCAATACCCAATCGCTCTATTTCGAGGTCCTCGTCAAAGTCGTAGGGAATTTGTTAGTCTTCTTCAAAGTTTGGGGAAAAAACCCAGTGTTATAGAATTCCGGAGAAAACCTGAAACTTCCCCAAATAATTTGGAGTTTTTGGGCAATTTCTCTAGACTATTCTCTTGCGGCCTCTTTACAATGTACCCAAAACGGGCGAAATTGTCAACAAAATGGGGAGGTTACGTATTCCATCACTTTACATAAAAGATAGAATTTTCCTAGCAAATCGGTAATTTCGCACCGACACTTAATATAAAACCTTTTAAATGCACCCTTTGATTTTTAAAACTTAGGGAATAAATGGTCTCACATGTGACAGGTCGGCTGTTTTTCTCACCGCTTGATCTCTAGCATGTGACGCACACAAACAACATAGCCGCGCAAGACTTTTTCAATTCTCAATAACTTGGTGTGTATTTAACAAGAAAAAACGAACTGACAGCGTAAAAACATAGATATTGACTGATTCTTATGAAATTCGAGAGGATAAAACGTTGCTTAAAGATGTGAAAAGTGATCGTGGAAGAATGTTTAAAATAATTTAAAGCTGTCCCACTGAAACTAAAAAACTGTTGATCCTTTCGAAAGAACTGCTGTTGAGACCCTTTAGGATGAGTTTTCGGCATGTATCTAAAACAGATTTGAATAGATCAGGGATCAAGCTATCTGGAATTATAAACAGAAATTGATACTGTTTAGTACAGACATATCGAATTCAAGCATCTGAACAACCGTTTTGAAATACGTTATCTAGACGAACACGTGGCTCTCATATATGTCAGTTTAATTTTCTTGGGTTTACCTAAGACTTGGTCTGGTGATTGTGTTTCAGAGAGTTTCAATCATACTTATGCGTTAACCATTTAGAAAGACTTTGCAGTCCTATATTATCATACCTTGTCATTTCAGCCAAATTTATTTCAAGAAAAACGGAAGCTCTGTGGTCAATAAAGTTAGGCTGAACAGTAACAAAATCACTATGTCGTACTGAATATATTATTGAGTAGAAAGACAGATCACTAGACAGTAAACTGCTAACTATTACTGTCGATTACAAGCCTTCCACACGCAAAAGTTACAATTTTCTGACAGGCTGAGAATGGAAAAACCGATCACTACATACGGTAAGAGATACGCTTATCTTAACGTACGTTTACGCACACACATTCACTGGGTTTTATTTGTTTCAGATGTGAGAATGCCAAATATTGGTTTTGTTACGTCCTTGAATCTTTCTACCCACTTTAGTGCCGAGTATGACTTGTCTAATGTAGATTAAGACCTTTACGTGATAGGCTGACTGGCTTAACCTTGAGGCTAATATACGTGAGTCCAAAGTGGGGTAGAGAGACGAAATTTATTCTATCCCTGATTGGCTGGAAAGCGCGCGCGAGAGAGAGGAGACAAAAACAGCTGGGACACTAATCAATTTATTCCAACCCCCATCTAGCACTCGAATTCCCAATTCAGATTAAAGTGAAAAGTTACATGAATAAATGGATGAATAACCTGACCACAACGTACAATAATAAGGAAAATACAATCATGTCCAAAACTGGGGGATTGTAGTAGAAATTGATTACAAAAGATTACGTCTAAATTACAATAGCTTTAGAACAGAAAATGCTATGACAGTGAATTATACATCAAAAGAAAGCTCATGATCTGTAGAATAGGCTAGGGGCAGAAGTAAATGTTACAGTTTTACAAGCTTTGAATTAAATGAATTAACGTCCCCGAAAGTAACTTTCATAATTTGTCAAGGCTTCTTGTTTAGCGGTTCACATCAGGTATAGACCTGCTACAACACAACAGTCGCCTCACCGTCCCAAGCAAACGGAAGTTAGTGGAGATAAAAACTAATTGACTGTTCTCGGAACCTCATCTTCTGGTTGTAGATTATGACTGGTCACAGTTAAAGGCACAATCGATCCATACAGCTAACGGGTTCTCGATAAATATCCCAAACCTTACAAAACACGACACAAGCTGTCGTATGTAGCCAGAAATCTTACACATAAAGTCATAGCTACAGGACTACCTATGTATTCGGAAGTGGACTGAACAGCCCACAAAAAGCCAAAATGGGACAAAAACGAAATCGAGAAATATCATGGACCCAATACGAAAATCATCGACGCCCGTTAGCTTTTCGTGTCGGTAGTTGCGCATCGTTTTATCTATAGAAAAGCCGGACTAGCCATCGAATAGATCTTTGTTTAGGTCGTGTATCAGGACAGTTGGAGCGCGAGGTTATTTTTTCAAATACAAAAACTTCTCCAACATTCATTATAAAATAGTAGGAAATATAATGCCTACACAAAATAATGAAGTAAATGAATATTTAAGCTATAACGTTTTGATACTAATAATATGTTTCCGACCAACTCTTAATCAATTAACGTAAGCTGTTGCAACCTCTTGTCACAAATTCAAGATCTGACAGATACCTCAAAAACGAAACGGTTTCTCGAAAGCCTGTGTGGTTCAAGAGAGTGATAAAATTCCCACAGCTGCAGAAGACATCTTTAAAACGGCTGTCAGCGCTCACTTTAGAAGTTACTAATTTTCGCGCATCCTTTTCCGTTTAAAAAATTGTACACAAAATTTTCAGATATTTGTTGATGACGTATCCGTGGGTCTCAGCTTCGTGTGCAGGTATGTTGATAACTGCTTGATCGCAAGCCTGGATAGAGAAACGTAGTAGTGATGTAAACATACAGATAATTCAGATTGGAACCTACTTTTTGGACTTTCTCGGACACACTATTCATGCCCAAAGTTTTCGCCCTCTGCGAAGCAATGTGGGAGCCATCCTGGCTTACCTAGAACTAACAACAGCCAAGTAATTGTGTACCTTCAACGACGTGGAAAGAGTTTAGAGATGAATAGTATCTAATTGTGCATCTCTCACGAGACCCTTAGCAGACCGACTTCGTAAAAATGAGAAAATTATCAGCTTTCAGAACTCGAAAAACGGCATTCCACACAGTTAAGGAACATTATCGCCAAAGCAACTATACTCGAACACCATCACATCAAAGCATCCTCCACTACCACCCTAGACGCGTCGGAATTACCAATAGGAGTAGTCTTACAACTATCACCCAACAATTTCTAGCATTCTTCTCAATCGGTTGCAATACAGTGAATTGGGATTTATCACCTTAGACAGATAACTCCTATCATTATATTGTGATGATAGTTGAAGGCTTCACTTTCAGCGCCAAGTATATCAAATTAGATTGACTCTCTTCCACTCGTGTTACTTTGTATTCACAAAGCAGATAAAGCCGACGTCAAATACACTGTAGCAAAATTCGTTTACGGAATGACACTTTGACTTCAAGGTGAACTCGTGGGTTCCTTATCTCATTCACTGGATATAGATCTAAACTCCTACACGAAGGAGCTTACAAACTCCATGAGTTCAGTAAAACCTGTTTCCACTCGACTGCAGCTAACTGATATTTTCGTCCGACCTGCCTTACAACTTGACATACATCTTTGTACGCCGCGATTTATTACTTTAGCCATGCTGAACTGTATAGGAAGGACCCTTCAAAGTCACACATCGAGAAGGTGAGTACTATACCACCGATAAGAACGGAACTAACGTTGATATCAACAATGGCAGTCCTAATGACACAAACTTGGAAGAAAATCCTTGTAATTCACCAACACTTGTTACTTGTGTTGATGATTTGGGTTTACTGGTGCTGGAAGAAAATAGGGTGACTACCCAGCCTAAGTCGATGTCACACATCACAGTTAATAATTAACACAGGTTACCCTTTCGTCGTTTCCAGGTACCACAATCACTTTTACGAGCGTAACTAAAAATTAACGTTGTGACAGCAGTGTATTGGTAAAAATAGTAACAAGAAAAGAATGAAACCACTCGATCGTCGACCAGTTCATGGTGTGCAATCAGTTGATGCAAGCCGGTTGTCTATGATCTTATCGAGGTTTGTAAACTGTTCGATACTCAGTGACCTAACTGCTGAGTGATTTGGCTGGGGACACAATATCCTCGTCAAGACACCCAAAGGCTTTTCAACGTAACTACAAAACTTTGCGCTACGTAACAGATGACAATTTATGGTTTATATTTCAGTTGTTTGTCTAAAAGTCTCATCAATAGCTCTTACTAAGTTATTAAGCCTTCACCGTTTCCCCAGTTAAATGAATAACATCAGTCGATAGTAAGGAATTCTGCAACTTCTTCTGACACTCCACCTTGTGAGGAATCGTATACCATTTTATAGCTGTGTTTGATGGTGAGTGTGCTTATTTGGGATGGCTACATTGTCAATTGTCTTGACAGTATGTTACTGAAATTCGGACGCATCGTGACTACAAGTGAATTAAGATTTCCTAAAAACGTGGAAAATCGTTTGCTCATTCACATTTAAGCAGTTCTAAAATTTTCCGATTTCTTGAGTATAATGAACAAGCCTTAAATTTGTTATATCTTTTAAACGTTCATAAAATACTCAAGGCTGATGTTTTTTTAAAAGCGCACAGTGTGGTTTTGTTTATCCTCCCGTTGCCATAAGACATATGTCAACATTTTATAGTGATCTAGCAAAAGAAATAGAAAACGAAGATACTTCAGTAAGTTTTTGTTGTATTATGACTATTCATTAATGTAGTTCGATTATAAAGGAACTGTACATGAAGACAGTAGGTTTATTCTATTATGCGTCTTAATTCGTATTCAGATGATCTCGATGATCTACTAAATTCACTTGACCAGAAGGATGGTTTAAAAGTTCGAAAGACAGGTAAAATTTGTATGGCTATATCCAATGGCTCAATCAGTTATTAAACAGAATGGTGATCCGAATTCCCGACTAGAATTCGAAGGACATACTGAAAAAACTAAAAGCCAAACAAAATCAGCAAAAACCATTCTTGATGCTCTTATAGACCCTTTTGATGGTATTTTTATTCTTCTCCCTGACCTGTTATAGTTTCAGACCCTGTTTTCGCAAAGACAGATAAACCTGCTTATCAATTAGATTCTGAATTTTTGAATGAATCTAAACGACGTCCTATTTCATCGATTCCTAAGAGAACAGTTCGATTTCTGGACGACGTTGGAATCGAACACCAGGAGGTATCTAGCAGCAAGGAGTTGGGTAACGAATCTGGCTTTGTGAGTCTGTAAAATTCATTTTCTTTTCGGTAAATACAAAGAATTTTTTTCACAGCGTGTTTTTGTGGTATAGTATTATTCTCAAGTGTGAAAATATATGAGTGAATATTATTTGTTGGTATTTATCTGAATAGCCTCCAAAGTATCAACAAAGTGCTAGCTCTGATATCACTTATGTCATAAATAAAATGCAGTATTTGATGACTTGATTTATATAGATTTTATCAACAAGGACGTTATGTTAATCACTTTAAAACAGTGTTGACGTTTGGGATAGTTTCAGTTTCAGTTTGGAAAGGACAGGAAGCTTGATGGCCTGTGTTAGTCCTGGCATTAATGGTCTCTCAGTTGATCCGACTTTCTTTTGAAAGAGTCGACGGATGGAACCTCAACCACGTGGTGAGGTAATAAATTCCCCTCGTTAATTATTCGATGGGAAAGTCGACAGTCAGCTGACAAGTAATTTGTTCTGAGCTTGTGAACTGTTTTGAAGTGTCCTCGGAAATTTTCTGTTTTGGAAGACAAGAAAAATGAGGGCATATCAGGTGCAAATTTTTCTACAGTCCCTAATCAAACACTCTTTTTATGAAGTTTCAAAGGCTATCTTTAAAGATTTCTGTTTTGAAACCTAAAAACAAAAAGATGCTGAGTCATATTATGTTAACTTGTCACAAAATACCTATATTTCTAGATTAAACATCCTCATGCAAACAGCTTAAAATTGACAAATTGGATTCACTCTTCCTATATTTTGTTCAATCAATGACTTTATCTTTTAACTAGTTAGTTTGCTGATAAGCACAAAAATTAATACTCATATGAAAAAACTCAATATTTTACACCTTGAAAGTTTTTCTGAGTCTCCTGTTAACGAAGACATATGAAGATCTCAATTAAAATCATGTGACCAAATTTGTCCATCAGCCATCTAGATCGACCTGTTAATGATCATTGAAGTTTTGCTGTGCAAGGCATGTTATGTTAGTGTTTGACAACTAACTGCATGCTAAAGTATCTATGCTTACAGCTTTGAGTTATGTGTTAGTTGACATTAGACCTTGTCTTGACCAAACACAATAAACTAAATAGTGAACTGTGTAATTCGATGAAATTGTTGTCGTTTGTGATGACGTGGATACATTTTGTAGATAATTTCAGAACCAAATCCTAACAGTAAGTTTATGATGATTATGGACAAATCAGACGGTTTACGAGAAGAACGATGGAATAAGACAAACGACTAAATGCTAAGAACCAGGGACTTCCAACCAACGAGTTCGGATTAAGATACATTGTTGATATTTAACTCAACTTTCCATGATTATCAAAGTCCATGTTCAATACTTGACTACAAATATTGTAATGATATCCATCCTATGACCTTATCTGTCGATAAAAGTTGGTGAATTTAGTCCTTGTTATCAACATCCGGAATCCGTGAACATTAAAACAAAAGTGAAGCAACAACTTATTGTCTTGGAAATTGCTGTCTCTTAATTATTTATTTTTTAACATATATTGAATAGATAACCTCATTCTCAACCGTTTGAACTTCAAGTTTTAGAACGTTGTTGCTTTTAACGATACAATGGTTTTAGTATTTTCATTGTCAGCTACTATCTTTTTTATAAATTTAGTTAATCCTTTAGCCAAATAGTAAGAAATTTTAGAACCAAATAAGTTGAGAAATAGTTGAGAAGCAAAATGTACAAATTAATTTTACCTTACATCACATGAAAAGCTCACTGAAAATACCCTTGTATTATGCTGTAAAATTTAAAACTGTTCGGAGAAATTCTTTTTTTATCATTAACTAGATGTGATGGCGTCAAACACGTTGAATGCTTGCTTTCTCACTGTGGATTATACATGACAGATAAATTAATAAGCTTACGTCTTAGCTTAATTTGATTATGGTAAACTCTCACAAAAAACAATATTATCAATTTAATGAACAACGAATGATCTAGTGAAATGGGTATACTAAAATGGGTATTACTTTTCACGCATGACTTTTTTGATTCGTTGTCTTGTAACTTCATCTTCCTAACTCTTAAATGAATTGTTAGTAAGGATTTTGTAGTAAATCACGAATTTTCTTTAAAATACCCTTAGTTACAGCAAAGATTCATGAAGAAGCTTTCAATATGAATATGTCAACACTTATGTTAGTGAGGTTGGTGTGTGTTTTTTATAATAATACGATTATAAACCTAATAATAAACCATAGGAAACTAATGAATTCTCTCGAAATACTATACCAGTAACGAATTTATGCCTTACTGTTTGTTTCTGCTATTATTTACAATTACTATAGGATCAACTCGATTTAAACATGCAAACAACTAAAACGTTATATAATAATAACAACAAAAACTCAAGTTCAATGAGACCTCAAACAGCTCCAACACCATCAGAATTTGGGAAATTCACATTTAAAAATCTACTTGATGATGATGAAAATGATATTAATAGTAATAGTAATAAAAGGTTAGTTACTTATTCAATTGAATGATTATATTTTAAGTAGATCAATTGATCTTAATATATCTGAATGGTAGTCTGGCAGTGAATTCCAGGATTTATGTCTTTTTTCTATTTAGGACTTATCACATAATGCTTATACTCTTACTACTTCTACCATTATGGGATTTGAATCGACAACTGAATCTCTGTGCTAATGTGGTATGGCAACTTGAATTGATTCATGTACGTACGAAGTTCTATGTTGTGGCTGACTGACTGATTTAAGACTTGTCAGTAAGATATGCTTGGAGTCTCGTGTTGACTTTCATATTGAGACTCAAATATATAGGGTATCGCTCCCAAGGACTTGATTATTCATGCATAAATACATCCAAGATGAGGACTGATTTAGAAAATTATCTAATTGATACGTGCTTTCAATGACAGATTTTCAGTATTTGAAACACCAATGAAAACATTTTATGAGTTCTCAGTAAAACATTAAGTGTTCATAATTCAGTCCCACACAGGTCACGGATGCACTCAGTCAGTCAGTCAGTCACAACGTAGAACTTCGTAGGTACGTACATCAGTTCGAGTTGCCATACCACATTAGCACAGAGATGAAGTGGTCGATTCAAATCCCATAGTGGTAGAAGTAGTAGGAGTATAATCAGAAATCCAAAAGATTAGGGTTTGAAGAAATTATTGAAGGAGTATAGTACAGTGAAATAAATTTGGAAAGAGAAAAAGATAAAGACATGAGGAATTCAGAAGATTAGAATTCGGTAGAACACAAAGAGTGGATGCACCTTCGCCATTGCAAACGATTTTGAGCCATGTCATTCAAGGTCTCTAACCATCGGTTGCTGTCATCTCGCGAATCCCAACTAGGTAGTCTACACCTACCAACATGGCCCAGTCCACTTGTCAGTGACTTCATTGATTTGTGCCACGTTTTGGTCTGGCCACTCCTAGCTTTCTTCCAACCTACTCCTACACCATGAAACATTGCACGTCGGGGCAGTCGGTGGTCGGGCATACGTAACACATGTCCCAGCCATCTCAACTGATGAAGTTTCACTACTTCATCAATCGATTTGCCATCCCTACCTAGTACTCGTTTCCTAACAACTGCATTACTTACCCGGTGGTCCCAGGATATACAAGCAATGCTTCGAAGACACCTATGATCGAACACTAGTAGCCTACGAATATCCTCTACTCTTATTGGCCATGTTTCACTGCCATAAAGTAGGACGGAGCGAACTGCTGCACAGTAAACCCGTCCTTTGGTTGCTAGACGGATATCTCGCCTACGCCATAAATGGCGCAAGTTGGCGAAAGCTAGACGAGCCTTCTGTATCCGTGCTGAGATTTCGTCACATACCAGACCACAAGGGCTGATGAGACTCCCAAGATAAGTGAAGTGGTCTACACGCTCAACTACTTCACTCCCTATCATTAGTTCAGGTGTTGCTGCAACCCAATCCTGAAGTAACATTTCGCACTTCGAGGGAGAGAATCGCATCCCGAACATGCCTGCATAGTTGCTTATAGTGGTCAGAAGACTCTGCATGTTGTCAGCGTCTTCACAGAGTAAAACTATGTCGTCGGCGTATTCTAAGTCAACAAGTGAGCCTCCCGGTAAAAGTTCAACACTGCCATAGAACCTCACGATCAACGGGGTCAAATGCCGCCTTAAGGTCAAGAAATACTACTATTGTGGGACGTCTGAATTTGTGTCTATGTTCTAGGACCTGACGTAGGGTGAATATCTGGTCTATGCAACCACGTCCAGGTCGAAAACCAGCCTGGTTTTCTCTAGTCTGCTCTTCACGAGCTTTGGTTAGGCGACCTAGTATTATTGAAGCCAATATTTTAGACACTATATTAGTCAAACTGATCCCTCTGTGATTGTCACAAGAGGACTTTTGTCCTTTCTTATAGACTGGCACAATCAGTGATTGGGACCAGCCAGATGGAATTACGTCCAGTTCCCAGATTCTACCTAAGACCTCATTCAATCTCACTGCTAGTACTGGACCACCATCCTTAAAAATCTCAGGGGTCAACTTGTCAGGGCCTGCTGCTCTCCCTCGCTTCAGATTTCCTATAGCTTTTTCAACCTCACAGAGGGTTGGAGGACTTACATCAATTTGCCATTCAGGACGACTGGGGATCGTGGGTAATTGAAGTGTGGCTGAAGGCCAGTTGAACTGATCCCTAAAGTGTTCTGCCCATCGATCCAATCTCCTGGATTGAGAATGAATAATATGCCCATCTTTATCTGAGATGATTTCACTGATATTCGGGTTCCTAATACCGGTTTCTTTAACGAGTCTGAATAGCTGCCTACTGTTACCTATTGCCGCTGCCTTTTCCATCTCTCTTGCTTTCGCTACCCACCACTGTTCACGATCATTACGTAGGCTTCTTATAAGCCTGCGCTTAAGTTGACTCCGCTTTTCGTTATGTTGATGAAGAGTGACGTTCCAAGCTGTGACGTAACAATTTTTCAGTACTCCTAGTTTCCAATTGTCCTCTAAATGACACTTTGTCCCCATGAAACCATCTACAAATAAATAAGTCTGTTCCACTTAGATCGACTCTGTAATCCCCCACATCAAGGAGTGCGATTATCTTTCAGATTGAAATCAAAACGTCTGCATCGTTCCCACGCAATTTAAATCAAAAGTCAATTATTCCGTAGACTAATGTCGTGTCATAAGATATGAATGCTGTTTATTTATATTTAACCTATTGTTTGTAAACGGTAAAGAGGTGGATGCACATGTATAAAACATTTTAAATCCGTGCAATTATAATGATACATACAACTGTTTATTAATCGATGAGGTACATATTTTGCATTTTGCAGTTCAGTGATTTAAGCACCTAACTTTCAATGAGGCATCTGCAAATCCTCATTCTGTTCGAACAACTTTAGCTCTAATAGTTGGATGTTGTTTCAATAGTCTTGTGTGTTAGCATGGAATAAAGCAAGTGTGCCAACTAACTGATAAATTAGTAATAATAACTAATATCATGCTTTTTGGGGGTGATAGGATTCCATCAATCAACTTTCAATGTAAACATTATTCTAAGTGATTTAACATTGTCTCAGACTTATACATGGAGTGATACAAGAACTTCATAATTTTAGATATGCTTTAATGACGTTTTCCAACTGGTACAAAACTCAAACAAAGTATAGCTCTTCAACAAACCGTCTTAATATCACTTAAAGTAAACTTTTCTTCGGTTAATCAATCACAGTCATAATGAACACATCCTAATTGACAATTATCTCATGGAACCACAGTTGAACGTTCTAATTTCTTAATTAAAATGTACAATATAAAATGTATTTATATCATTATTTGTAGGGATCTGTGTTTATCTGTTGTTGGTATTTATGGACGAATATGATCAATTTCTATTTGCACCCATCCTCCTTGACTAGAAGCCTCTGGTATTTACAGATTTATCATATTTTGGGGATCACAGCTAGTTAGGGAATGGCTAGTGTATTCGAGTCTTAATATGAGCTTACGCTGAAATGATAGGTCCTGAATAGGTTAAAACGTATATTTTATATATAGTTAAGATCATGAGTAAATTGAAGCTAAAACACCATGAAAAACCTGGCAGCACTGCTTTAAGACCGTTTCGTCCCATTGCGGGACTCCTCAGCAATGCACATCCACGATCCCGCTTCGCGGGATTCGAACCCAGGACCTACCAGTCTCGCGCCAGAGCAGTTAACCGATAGACCACTAAGTTGGCATCCAGCGCTCTAGGACGAAACGGTCGTTCAGTGCTTCCAGGTTTTCCATGGTGGTCTAACTTCAATTGATTCATGATCTTAACTATATAAAATTATTAAAATCTCCACAAAACTCCCTTGTGAAAATGTATATTATTTAAAACCCACAAATATGATAAGCTTTATATCATTATGTAAATGTAATCAAAAACGATACTATTTCCTTCTGTTCATTTTATTCTGTTTCTATTTTATTCTAAAGCTCTTCAAATCAAATTCTTAATCTTTTAACTGATGACAAATTAACTGACAATTCAAAATTCATTAAATCTACTCGATCTCATACACGTCGTCCTTCATCATTAGAATCAATTCATCATATTCCAAGTAAGAAAATGTTTTGAATTAGACTTTGTTTAAAGCATGTGGTTTTATGATTGTTAAAATGAATAAATAGTGTGATATATACTACTACTGATCTTGACAGATATAAGTAGTATGTATCATCAATCGAAAGTAAAATGTCTGGTGGCAGAAAGTTAAGAAGATCGAAGAAAAAAGAACGAGAACAGAGATTGATTGGTTCAAAAACAAAGGAACAAGAAAGTCTGAGACGATTGGTTGACATTTGGTAAATGAATTATTCACTCTATGGTTCTCCGATTTTGCTAAGAGATTCTTTAATATGTCCAAATACATCCGGTCGTCCCTACTGGTGTTCTCGTCCACTAAAATAGTATGATGCTCAATTGATGATATACAATGATACGATGTGATCAAGTTCCTTTTGTTGAAGTAGACGTCAGTGAACTGAAGTCATATCTCTGTCTATTAATATTAAGTCAAGAAATTAAATTAGCTCGCATTGTAAAGTAGATTATATTACTTACTTACTTACTTACGCCTGTTACCCCTCGTGAAGGAGCATAGGCCGCCCACCATCATTATCCATCCAACCCTATCCTGGGTAAAAGTAGATTATATAACAATACATACATTTCAATGTGTAAACTATAATTATTCTTTTACATAAATAAATTAGAGTTAATTTCTATGTTTTAAAATGTTATTCTTCATCATTAGTCCCTCAAATACCAAATGATTTCGATAAATTGGACATTGATCGTCCACGTTCAACATCCTCCTCATTATCATCATTTGATAGAGTAAGTTGTAATTATTTTTTCTTTACATTACATCTGTTTACCCACTTTAGTGCCGAGTATAACTTGTTTAATGTAGATTACGACCTTGAGGCTAGTATGCATGAGTTCGAAGCGGGGGTAGAAAGACGGAAACTATTCTATCCCTGATGGACTGACAAGTACGAGAGAGAGAGAAGACCAGACAACTGGAACACTACGTGATTTATTCCCAATTCCGATCTGACACCCGATTTCAGATTAGTGTAAAAAGATACATGAATAAATGGATGACTAAACCGACCACAACGAACAACAATCTGGGAAACACAATTATGTCCAGAAGGGGTTTTGTGGAGATTTAGTATTTTTCATAGTTAAAAGTTTGAGTCAATTGAAGCTAGACCACCATAGAAAACCTGGAATCACTGCTTTAAGGCCGTTTCGTCCTATTATGGGACTCCTCAGCAGTGCGCATCTACGAACCCGAGAGGTATATCTAGGAATTCTAGTGAGAAGCAGTGACCAGTGGAGTTCAAACCACATCTGTCGTGAGATAGGAACTCACTGAAGACAATTGGTGAATAGCTGCTCAACTTCGTGGATCAGTTGAAGTTAGACATTAATACCGTTGGATGCCCTCTCAGTGGTTCATTGGTTAAGGGCTTTGGCTTGAGACCGTTCGGTCCTGGGTTCGAATCTCGCTCGCGAGGCGGGATCGTGGAAGCACACTGCTGAGGAGTCCCACAATAGGACGAGACGGTCGTCCAGTGTTCCCAGATTTTCCATGGTGGTCTAGCTTCAATTGACTCACGCTTTAAACTATGAAAAATACAATTGTGTCAAAAACTGGGGGATTATAGTAGAAAATAGAGTACAAAAGGTAACGTCTAAATTACAATAGCTTTGGAACAGAAAAGGCTATGACAGTGAATCATACATCAAACGAAAGCTTATGATCTGTAGAATAGACTAGGGTCAAAAGTAAATGTTACAGTTTTACTAGCTTTGAATTAAATGAAATAACATTCCCAAAAATAGCTTCCGTAGTTTGTTAAGGCTTCTTGTTTCGTGGTTCACATCATTTTCAATATAGTAAGAGATGTTCAGTACAATAGGACAAAAAGGGAATACCATGTACAAAACGAAATGACAATATAATATTTTGTAAAAAGATTGTGGAACAACACTAATTAAGAAAAAAAGAGGATAATTAGTAATAAATGATAGGACTCAGATTGCAATTCAACTGTTCAAGATCTCTTGTATCTTGAAGTTGTAAATCTTCATTGACAAAGATGATTGGGCCAGGTGTTACGTATGCCTGAACACCGAATAACACGACGTGCAACGCTGACTAGTATAGGGGATGGTTGAAAGAAAGTTAGAGGCGGCCAAACTAAAACGTGGCATCGGTCCTTGAAGTCACTAACTTCTGGTCTTGTCCATGTCAGTAGATGCAGACTACTTGATTGGGGTCCACATGACTATCGTAACCAATGGTTGGAGACTTTGCTTGTCATGGCTCACAATCTATCACAATGGCGTAGGTGTATACATTGTCTGTCTTCCCATAAACCGTGAGATTGATATTGTTTTATAACTTTCTTTCAACCAACTAATTCTTCCTGTATTATATCCTTATACACAATCTTTCTTCTATAGATTACTACCATTGAGGTGACTATTTCTATAAATTCGGTTTTCATCTTGTGGCAATGAGGTGTGGAAAGTTGGACCAATGCATATATATGTGTCTAGTCCTACGTTGTAGCTGACTGACTGACTTCTTTTTCTATAAAGGATGTAAAAAAAACTTCAGAAAGATTATCATTAATCTGTAGCTCGAACAATGACTCATAAAGTTTGAAGCTACGGACTTATTCTATCTTGCAAACTCCACTGTGGGATCAATAACTTATCAACAGATGCGATTTCCATAGTTCCAATCCATAAAAAAACTATTTTGTCACTATAACAACGAACAATTGCATTTCTTATCACCATTTTGTAACGAAAATTTTATACGACAAATAAATAAGTCAATGTTCTTAGTAATTGACATATCGATACTTTTCTGTTAATAGTTGAGTTCATGAGTCAATGAAAGCTAGACCACCATGGAAAACCTGAAAGCATTCGACGGCCGTTTTGTTGTAGTATGAGGCTCCTAAGCAGTGCACATCCATGATGACGCCCGTAGAATTCGAACCCAGGACCTTCGATCTTGCGCACGATCTCTTAACCTCCAGATCACTGAGCTGGTATCCAGTGGTATTAATGTCTATCTTCAACCAATTCACGAAATTGCGCCACCGTCCACTATTGTTTTCAGTGAGTTACTATCTCACAATAGACTCAGTTGAACTCCACTGATGATGGATTCTCAGTAAGACTCCAAGAAATTTTCTGTTAAATAGAACCAGTATTTTCTCTCTATCACCTTTTCTTTCTTTCATTCTCTCATAGAAAAATACTAATTATGAATCTATGGAGTCAGAAGCTCAAATTAAACGTCTTGAAATGGAACGTGATAATTTAATTAATTTATTAGAATTAATTAAGAAACAACATCGTGAAGAACTACAAATTATGGAACAAACTTTAAAGTAAGTTTAGTATGAAAAAAAAACAAGAATCAAGATGAAATTTCATGTCGTTGCTTCACATCATGAAGTGATTTTAGTTAGATGATGATTGAAGATCTCAAGGCAATGCAAAGATGCTTACTCCTAATATGAGGCCCATCAAAAGTAAGTATACACGAACTATTCAAGGATCTAACCCAGAACCCAGAAGAACTTAGAAGAGAGTTAGAGGCGACCAAACCAAAAAGTGACATCAGAGCATGAAGTCACTAACGTTGTAGCTGACTGACTGATTATTATCGTCAAAGCCTATTTCAAGTAGCAGCATACGATAAAAAGCATCCAAATGGGCTACAAATCTCTTCTCCATTATTTTAGCATCGATTTATTTTTAAAAAATTCACTGAACGGTATGTAAATTGCTAGATGTTTTGAAGGCAGTCGAATGGAACTTCTGTGTTAGTCAGCATATGTCAGGAATAAATCTTGAAGGAACTGACGCTCTGAGTTATATTGTTATCTGTTTTACGGTTTAGAACCATTAAGTTATTTATGTCCTCTACGAAATTGAGACGTTTGATATTAAATCACCATTGAAAAAATAAGACAAAATAACATAATAATAAGTGGATCAGACATACATTAAGGAAATCAACAAACTGCATCACGAAACAATCCCTAACTTGGAATCCTGAAGTGAAGCTGAAAAGAGGAAGGGCAAAGAACACATTACACCGGGAGATAGAAGCAGATATGAAAAGGATGAATAAAAACTGGAAAGTACTGGGAATGATTTCCCAGGACAGAGCGGGATGGAGATTACTGGTGTGTGGCCTATGCTCCTCCACGAGGAGTAACAGGCGTAAGTATTAATTGATGATTAACACAAATTACCAAAGCTTCCATTTACTTCAA
This sequence comes from Schistosoma rodhaini, assembly GCA_944470415.2. NCBI lineage: Eukaryota > Metazoa > Platyhelminthes > Trematoda > Strigeidida > Schistosomatidae > Schistosoma > Schistosoma rodhaini. Next base: position 1,679,563 of record OX104044.1, read on the forward strand.
TTCATAATAGTAGTTATGTAGTGAACAAGAACACAAGTGTGGACGATGGAATGTATTTGAATACAAAATTACAGGACATTTTAGTAAAATCTGACAACCATACAGTAAATAGTTCATCTGCAAACTATCAATCAATCGTCTCAGACTTCATTGTTCCTTCGTTTCCACACCAATCATTCTCTGTTCTCTTTCTTTTTTCTTCGATCTTCTTAACCTTCTGCCTCCAGACATTTTACTTTCAACTGATGATACATACTACTTATATCTGTCTGCATCAATAGCACACACCACAGTGTATTAGTCACTTGTCGACTCATGTAAACGCGTATTATTAAAAACTTTGTGATAGACACATAACAGTTTAACGTGATTGGTCTTATTTGTAATATTTTTAAGATTATTCACTTAAAATCCCAAATGATCAATAGTGTCCAAAAGGTTTCTATGCTGAAGTTATAAACTTATCTGACCGGGAAACCATTTTATAAGTTTTATATAGTTGAAGTCATTAGTCAATTGAAGCTAGAACACCATGGAAAACCTGGGAGCATTGGACGGCTGTTTCGTCCTATTGTGGGACCCCTCAGCAGTGGGCATCCACGATCCCGCCTCGCGAGATTCATATTCAGCACCATTTAGTTACTCATTTTCATTTTTGTTAACACATATTCTGAAGTCTCATATGTTATTCCATTTGTTATGTAACTCAATGATGTGTTCAGTTCGACTGATGTTTTGACGTTTCCGAGTTCTTGCATGATTAGTTCTAACCATCCAGAGTTACAATGCATTTTGATTACCACATAAAAATATCATGATACTTAGCTTATAGAAAATGATAGTAAAGGAAGGTTGTATGGGATACACTGCTAGATTATGTTTGTGGTTAACAAATAGTTTTTTTAAAATTAACACTGTTGAAGCCAGTTGTTTATCCATAGTGACTTATTTCAAACATCAGTACTAGTTAAACTATGTGGATTCCAATCTACTTCTTGCTCAGATTAATGACAATTTTATTTTAAATAGCGAATCGTCCTCAGTCATTGACGAATAGAAAACAATCTATTCAAACATCTAGATCATCTTTTTTCAACTGTATTAATATTGTGAGGAATTCTCCAATTTCAAATCTATTATAACCAATATATTATATTTGTTAATCATCAATGTATCACGACGCTGTAGTTGCAAGTTTCGCCTGTTAATCCCAGTGGAGCATAGGCCGTATCACGACGCTGGTGACTGTAAAATTTAGGAGAAAATAATATCATAATGTTTAGTGTATCCTTCTTTTTGTCTATTCTTTGAGAAAGCAATAGGTGATTCCATTGGAGTCCATAAAGTTACTACCTGAATAGTTCCGACTGTAAATCTGATTGATACAGGGTTTTAATTCCATAAGGAACATCAGCTCAAGATTCTAGGTACTGCTAGTATGAAAACTAGGTCCGACTTTGAGATGGTGAAGATTTGTATCTCAGGTGGGTGATTTTGATGATGAAAGCTCTACTACCAAACCATCCAGCTTAGAGAACAAAACTCCATCAAGAAAAACTAGGTCCGACTACCTTTAACCATCTAAAACGCACCAAATATATTATATAATGAATATAATGTCACAGAAGCTAAACTGATCATAAACAATTATGAATCAAAATGAAAGACATCTAATCACTGATCATAACCTCTTTTTATATATTTGTTTTCAATATTATCAAGTTAAATAAATATAAGTAGTAACTCTTATAGATTTTCATAGTCAAAACCATGAGTCAATTGAAGCTAGACCACTATGAAAAACCTGGAAGCACTGGACGGCCGTTAAACATTAGCAGTAGTTAGACAGTAACACCGTTGGATACCGGCTCAGTGGTCTATCGGTTAAGTGCTCTGGCGCGAAACTGGTAGGTATTGGGTTCGAATCTCATGAGTTCGGGATCGTTGATGCGCACTGCTGAGGAGTCCCATAATAGAATGAATCGGCCGTCCAATGCTTCCAGGTTTTCCATGGTGGTCTAGCTTCAATTGAATCATGATTTCAACTATGAAAATACTGAAATCTCCACAAAACTGTTATATCTAGAGGTTTGATTCTTATTATGCCGCGTACTACTAGACTACTTGAACGATTGAACCCGCAATGTCGTAAGAGAGAAGACAGAAGACTAGTAAGTAAGAATTTTATTCCCCAAAACAGTGTTTAAATATAGTACAAAAATCTTATGTATTTATAGTTTTTGGCTGAAAGTTAATCACCATTTCGGACAACCAATAGGCACATAGGGGGTCATTCGTATCTATCCAATGGGGAAGCTACACGTTGATATTCTAGAATATTCCTCTAACAGTGATTGGATGGAATGTCTTCGGCTTTTTCTAGGCTTCTTGAAGGCTTCCTAGAATTTACCAACGAGCCATCCTTACAAAAACCCCTTCTAATCTTATAGATTTGTGTACTAACAGTTTATTTCTTACTATTAGTAAATTGATTATTATTGTTGTTATATACAACTGATAATGTTAATAGTATGATTATACTATTAACAATCTCAAATATTTGCTTTCTTTTTATAGAACTAAATTAGATTTGATTAAAGAAAGTGCCGAACGTAAAGAGAATCGGTAAATCGAGGTTGTTTTTTTGTTTTAAGTTATTTCTTTGTTAGTTACTATGCTATTTTCCTTTATTACTTAAAACCTCAGAATTGATTGCATGAAGAACTAGTAAGTGAGTAAGTAAGCGTCTCCGGATTTCCAAATACAATTGATAAGTCAAGTTAATTATTATCAGAAAGGATTTTGTGGAGATTTAGTATTTTCATGGTTGCAAGCATGAGTCAATTGAAGCTAGACCGCTAAGGAAAACCTAGAAGCACTACTTTAAGGCCGTTTCGTCATATTATGGGACTCCTCAGCAGTGCGCATCCACGACCTCGCCTCGTGAGGTTCGAACCCAGGACTTAACAGTCTCGCGCGCAAGCACTTAACCGATAGACCACTGAGCCAGCGTCCGATGGTGTTTATGTCTAACTCCAACCAATCCAAGAAGTTGAGCGACCGTTCACCAATTGTCTTCAGTTAATTCCTATCTCACAACAGAGGAGAGGTCGTGGATGCGCACTGCTGAGGAGTCCCACAACAGGACGAAGCGGCCATCCAGTGCTTCTAGGTTTTCCTTAGTAGTCTAGCTTCAAGTTAATTAGTTAGTCAGGGATTACTGGATGTACTCTAATATTAATTTAGTTATCTTCAAAGAATACCATAGTGAATAATCAAACATAATTGTTACCCATTATCTGGCAATGAGATTTCGATCCATAAACATTTCGTTAATTATCCAGATCATTTCATTGATTGGTAAAAAGAGACCAGATGATTTGTTTACTCTCAAGCTGAAATTAAACAACACTTGGGAATTTAATTTTTATCGTTCAGTTTATCTACCTTGATTTTCCATGTTGACTAAAATAGAAGTAAGTTGAAAGAAATCTAGAAGCCGCCAAACTAATAGCGTAAGTCGATGAAGTCACTAACTGTTGATCTAAGCCATATTAATAGGTACAGACTACTTGGTTGATGTCTGCACAATCGCCGCGATCAATGGGATATACTTCAAACGCAGTTGTATTACTTCAATAGTTCTTTATATTCCTTCTGATCTTAATTTTCAACATAATTTCTTACTTTTTCTTCCAGTATTTCATTCTTTTTCAAACCATATCGTCTATTTATTTGGTATCATTTGTTTGAATATCAACTCTGGGATTAAGGTACATCCAGCTGACGAGTCCCGAATAGGACGGGAAGCGTGTCCTGAATTCCACTGCTAGCAATCATCCATCTTTGCTTATCATATTCTCCATGTTTAGTTTTAAGTGTTACTGACGCGACTACGACGGCCATTTCATTCTATTATGGGACTCCTTAGGGGTGCACATCCACGATCTCGCTATGTTGAGGAATCCCATACTGTGACGAAACGGCCGTCCAGTGTCTTTAGGTTATTCAATGGTGGTCTAACATCGATCGATTTATGATCTTAATCAAAAACTTAAGGATCTCCACAACTCCATACTGATAGAATTTAATTGTTGTGTTTGAATTTCTAACATCAATCAGTTAACTGAATTTTAAATCGATCTTAATGTGAAACATGGCCATTAAAAGTAGGAGATACTCGTAGGTTACTAGTATTTGACCACAGATGCCATAGAAATATTGCTCACATATGTTGGGATCACCAGGTAAGTAATAGTGAGGTTAAACACAGGCTATTAGGAAATGATGGTAAAATAGTTGATGTGGTAATGAATCTTCATCGACTGAGATGGTCAGGCCACGTGTTGCGTATGCCTAAACACCGATTACTACGACGCGCTATGCAGACTAGTGTACGGGATTGTTGGAAAAGAGTTAGAGGCGACCTGACTGAAACATGGGATCAGTGCTTGAAGTTAATAACTTCTAGTCTGAGCCATGTTGGCAGATGTAGACTACTTGATTGAGGTCCGCGTGACTATCGTAATCAATAGTTGGAGACTTTGTGTGACATGGCTCAGAATCTATCACAATGGTGTAGGTGTATAATCTCTTTATCTTCCCTTAAACTACGAGATTAAAATCGCTTCATAACTTTCTTCCTTCCTATACTATATCCTTATATACAACCTTTCTTTTATATATTACCACCACTAAATTAACTACTATGAATCCGGTGTTCATCTTGTTGTGCTAACGAGGTATGGCAACTTGGACCGATGCATATATGTGCCTAGTCCTACGTTGTAGCTGACTGATTGACCTTATTTTAGATGAGTTTATAAGCTGCCAGGTATTTGTCACCACTCAAAGACATCATTTGTTAGAGATCCCTTGTGAGTACTTATTTATCAGTAAACAATAATGACACATAGTATTCGACAATTTTGAATCCTACCTAGTATAGAATCATGGATACAAACTATGAGGAAGTTTGTAATCAAAATAAGACAGTTGGTTGTTGAAAATATTCCTAAAACTTTCTAAGCACCAACTGCTTATGTTCATTCCTTATCTGTCATACAGAAAATACGTCTAATACCAGTGTTGTTTTTATTGAAGATTCCAGAAGATCAGGGTAACTGTCGACCTTATAAATACATTCTATACTTTATAATCATCCTAGTTTTTGTAGTAAAGCTTATTTTACGTTTTTACACCTTAATTTTCACAGAGGATTCAAGTGTAGACAGTTGGAAAAGTCTAGAAATACTCTTAGAAATTGTTGTTTCAAGCGTTCAGTGTTAATTTGTATAATCTGGCTGACGTTTTTTTAGCAACTTTTTTTTCTACGGCATGGGGTTTCTGACCCCATATCCAACCCTCATCCTCTTTTATCCGGGCTTGGGATCGGCCCTAACTCTAGAAGAGCTACAAGCAGAGTTAAGCATTCTGTATATCCTACATAAACTGATTCTCTATTTAATGTGTTTATTTATTTATTTTAGTCTTAAAGAAGAAATCAATTATCTTGAAATACAGAATCGTGAACGATTAATTCAAATTGAAGAGAAACGTGATCATTTAGTAACAGATTTAACCAATAAATTGAATGAGGCACGTCAAATACATCAACATGAATTAAATGAATTAAAACATTCACATAAGTAAATTTTCTTTTATCTTTTAATAAAAAAATTCTATATTTCCAATTATCATAGGGTATAATGATAATTGACATTTTAAGCAAAGATTGATAGTGGCTAACAGTGAAGTCCAGTTTGACGCGCGTTTCATCATATTTGGTTCTCGTCAGCTAGATGTACCTGCATCTCAGAGTTAATGTTCACTCTGCGACTCGAACCCACAAGCAAGTGGTTATCAGGACTAAGTAGCTGAGTGGATAACGCGATAACGTTTGAAGTGAACACTACTGTACTGGGTTCAAGTTCCTGCCAGAGTGAATATCAACTCTGAGATGCAGGTACATTTAGCTGATGAGTCCCAAATATTATGAAACGCCCGTCAAACTGGATTCCACTGCTAGTCACTATCCATCTTTGTTTACAATGCTTGTGAAATAAGGTTATATCGAGGCAATACTCATGGTATGCATATATGTCTATTAGAGACTGACGAGTTGCAATCCTAAACATCAATGGGAAGATCTAAACAAACAATACTAAGTGAATTTGATAAGTGACATTGTTTAACAAATAACACAGTAATTTTTGAAGTGTTTCCTCTATTCTAGTAGTCTATCTAATGCTGATTGATGTGTATGTAAAGAAAAGAACCTTAGAATAGTGTATACTTTGGGCTGTCTAATATTACAGTTATGATTTCCTGTAAAACAAGGGGTTACAAGCAACTCGTATAAAGCCACGTACCTTCAAGAGTTTTCGCTACTTGATACTTTCCAATAAAGCTTGTCTGCAATCTTGAAGGGACTGATGCTACACATAGGATTCATACCCATGTTACTATTCAATTCCACAATTACAAACACTACAACTGAACTATTCAGGCGGTGAATAACCTTTTGTTGAAACAAGTTATGTATATTGATTAGTTAATAAGTAGTGACTGATATCAATCGTCATTCTGACGATTACCGCTTACCAGGAAACCTAAATAAAGTGCGATATTTTGCTCATTTCTCCTAACTAACAACAAAATAAATTGCCCAAATGATGTCCGGTTACGTAAACTAGTGTAGAAATTCCAGATTGATAGTGCCCTAAACGTTCTGGTACGGCCTAGAGTGGGAAGAGTCCGCTCTCCCTCTCCAAATGCTCTCACATGGCCACACGTATATAACCTCTGATAGGGAAGTCCTACTCACTGACTTCTCATGGCATTACTGTTGTTTACGAAATTGAGAGGACGAAAAGCGAGCTTTAACCTGGTTGGTGGACACGGAGGGTTCACCTAAGAGAGTTGGAAAACCCTCATTACAAACCAATGGTGTATATGAGCTCCAGTATCCTGAGAGAACAAGTGGCGTATGAATCAATCGTTGGTCACTGGCTACTATGGGACTGCATCTCCTTACGATGTTCCACTGCCTTGTGGATCAGACCTTTAGGTCAAAGACTTCGGGTGTGTCCCCCTAAGAAAACCACCTGCTTCAGTTTGGGCATCTGGGCCGTATAACAGCCCTGACACAATTCGAATGAGATTTGTGAGGCGCATATGTATCTGTTGCTTCGTTGTACCAATATTTATGTCTATTGTTATTATTCGTATTTTGTAATCTAGTATTATAATCTTGGTTATTAGTGTTCACATATCCTCACGGAATTAGTACTTTAACAAAACGTTTTCATAGATATATATACGATTGTACAGCTTGATAATAAATTCCTTGAAAAGTGATCCCTTCGCTGAACTTCATGTTTTTAATTTCAATATTTATGTGTTTAAATAAATAGATAAATAAATTAATAAAGATTGATAGTAGAAATCTGACCAGAATTAAGGGATCGGTAGACATTGTCCGTTAATCTATTGTCAACGTTAACGGAACAATTACTCATAAGCTGTGTAAATTAACTTAGTTAAATGATCTAATTAGTACACTTGGGGTTCAGCGATGTCGATCACTCCTGGCCTTTGCTTCATTAAGCTAACTTTCCATTTGTTATAATTCGTTTTTTGATCCTTAAAGTAACAGATTCTAAAACAATATTTCAAATGAAAAAAACAGATCACTGAATGACCTTCAGATTAAACTGCACAATTTCTCTATCACTATCTGTTTATTTGAATATGATGTCATGAGTTGTTCAATATAAAAAGTGGTTTAAATCATGAGTTGACTTCAGCTAGACAATCACTAGATAGTTGCTTCTTCCTAGTGTGAAACTCCTCAGTTTTGCTGACCTAATTCCAACCTCATGGTCTAAACGTACTACTCTCGTAAGATGGTGGTTGGAGGTAATCAACAGGAAACCTTGGACCCGGGTTTCGTGCTACTTGACAATCGTCAGCAAGGAGTGCATGTAATCTTGAGGGAACTAATGCTCCCTGGCGGATTCGATCCCGTGTCACTCAGCATCACAGTCAGAGACGTTACCACTGAGCTATTCGGATCCAGGGTTTCCTGTTGGCCACCTCCAACCACCATCTTATCTCAATATAATAGTGCATGCAGTGTCGAGCCACTTAGACTAGTGGCCATATTGCAACTTGATCGATAGCATTCGATCAGCACTAAAAGAAGGACTTGACACGCATGACATTGATCACCACCCAGTGATCAATCAATTGTGAGTACTACTCTCGTCCCATAGGTCCCTTGAGTTCGATTCATGGTAAGGTCATAGATTCTCAGTACTAAGGATTACTATATTATGATGAAATGATTGCTGATTCCGCTCTGATCTCTGTGATTATCTAGCTGTGGTCAATTGATAGCAAATGTCATTTTGTAAAACAATAACCACCTAAGCAATATAGTTATCCCAAATACTGTAAAAAAGTATTTTCCTAAAACTTTCAGTGAAGAAATTGAAATGTTAAAAAAACATCATCAAGAATTAATTGATCGCCTTAAATCTTCATCACAACTTGAATTACGTACAATCACTGAATTACAACCAAATAGTGAACAATTAAAAAATCTTTTAGATCAAATGAAAACTACTTTAATAGATTTAAGTAGATTACAACAAGAACAAATCAAAAATACAACACAACGACATGATCAATTAGCAAGACGTGAAGATGCATTACGTATACTTGAAGATAAATTAAATCAACGTGTAAGTGTTCATGAATTTGTCTACTTTTTTCGCATTTTTTCATTCATTAACAATGGGTGTATATGACAGAAACGTCTGTTGAAAGTTCAATGATACCATTTTTATAAACGTAAATCTACTGCCGTAAATTTTCCTTTTTATGTAAGTTTGTTCTCTGAGCTGGATGATTTGGTTTTGGAGCTTTCATCGTCCTTTTGGAATACATCATCAGCACAAACTGTCGTTCAGAAGGACGATGAAAGCTCCACGAACAAACCATCCAGCTCAGAGAACAAACCTACATCAAATTCATCCACCTGAGCTACAAATCTTCTCCACCATCTCATATATTTTCCTATAGACACTGATTACTTAGAGTCCTAAACATCGATGGGAAGATTAAAAAACAAATAATAATAAGTGAATTTAAATTTCACCCCATTGTACAAGCAAGTGGCTATCAGGACTCAGTGGCCGAGTGGATAACGCGATGGTGTTTGAAGCGAACGATACTGGGTTCGAGCTCCTGCCAGAGTGAACATCAACTCTGAGATGCAAGTACATGCAGATGACGATTCCCAAATAGGACGAAACGCGCGTCAAACTGGATTCCACTGCTAGCCATTATTCATCTTTGCTTACTGTATTAAATTTGTTTTAACTAATTAATTATGTCAATTGCCTGCATGTAATTACTTGCTTACAAAGAATGTTTAAAACCTATTGCTAACCTGATTACTAAACGACTTAACAAGAGTACCACCATGATGGTTAGCATATTTTCTGCCTCTTTCTCTATCCTTTGAAGAAATGAGAATGAATCACAATAGAATTTCATCCATCAATTACATCATGGAGGTACGACTAATCATAAACATTAAGATACAGATAGGAAAGGCGGTTTCTGTTATTCAACACTTATACAAAGGTTAGTTTGTTACAATTTTGCAAGTTTTGTCGTCAGAATTAAATAGTGAAATGAAACATATGATATTTTCTTAGTTGAAATCATGAGTCCATTGAAGCTAGACCACCATGGAAAACCTGGAAGCACTGGACGGCCGTTTCATCCTAACGTAGATGCGCCATGCTGAGGAGTCCCATAATAAGACGAAACAGCCGTCCATTGCTTTCAGGTTTTCCATGGTGGTCTAGCTTCAATTGACTCATGATTTCAACTATGAAAATACTGAAATATCCACAAAATCCCCTTCTGATTATCATTTTGTTTAAAATGATACATAATAATGATTCGAAATTCACGTCTGTCAGTAGAGATCTCAATTAAGATGTATCGAATTCCACACATGTAGACGTCTGTTCTAATGACTAAATATTTTATATAGAAAACTCTAATTGTACTAGTTTTTGGTTTGGATCTGTGCCTAGGGGTTCCTGGTTGTTTCTAACCACCGAATATTAAGTTTCAAGTTACTGTGATATCGAATCCTTTAAAATACGGACTGCAGTGAAATTGTAAACTCTCTAACAATTCAGCGTTATTGTTTCCTATTGTAACTTTAAATGAAATGAGTTTGAATTCGACGGTCACAAATATGAAACTTAAGTTAAGTAGGATTTCCCGTCGATTGCTTCCCATAACCTAGGATTGCGATAGCTTCATTTTATGGCATTATAATTACAATACCAGTTATAAAGTAGGTTATATATACATACTGGTTACTTTTCTATAACTCAACTTATCACTTGTAAATGATGATTATTTCTTCTTTGAAGGAGACTTCATTGGATTATGAACGAAAACAGATAGCAGATTCATTTTCTAAATTGGAAATTCAATTTCGTGAACATAATAAATTGGCTACAGATGTAAGCTTTCATTGTTATTCATATTATTATTATTATTGTCTTATTGATATAATGAATCAATCTAAGTTAGATAACCACTGAAAGTTTTGAAGACTTGAATGAACGTTATGTCTTTGTATAGAACGCTTTAGTAACGTTCATCCACGACCTTACCATCGGGAATCGAACCTAGGGCCTTAGGTATGCCACTCTCTAGAATACTAAACCGACATTTGATGGTGTACAAATCTAATTTAGATCAATGCGTTATATTGCTCGATCATCTTGTAATTGTTTTCAAAGGCTTTTTTTCTTATCAATTTTTACTGATTACATACCGGGTTTTATGTTGTAGCTGACCAACTATGTTCAGTAACTTTTTATGAAGCCATTTCGTGGTATGAAATTGTTATTCCCGAAGTTGAAATTATGTGATAGTTTAAAAATGGAGAACTAAAGAAGAGTGAACACACTGATCAAGTTACAAAACAATCCATTCAACAAAATGATCTTTCAAGGCTTCTTTACTCCATCCTAGTGTACCTTTAAGTATGACTTAGCAAGGGACATTTGCAGATCAGTCACTTCCTCCATTTGACCATAGTAATGTGTTTGATTGTTTGAGGGATTGTGATACTTAGAAATCTGATAAACATGACTAAGAGTTACCTTGGGATCAACGAAATCAATGGACGACGTTTGAAGTAAATGGTAGTGGGTTTGAGTCCCGAAGTGAACGTTAACTATGGAATCCAGGTACATCTAGTCAACGAGTCTCAAGTAAGATGAAATGCACATCCTAGATTCAACTGCTAGTCATCATCATCTCTGCTTATAAGACTTGTGATTTAAGGCAATATCAAAATAATCCACATAGGATGCCCATATGCTAGTAACAGACTGACCAATCACCGTTCTATGTATCAATGAAAAAGTTCAAACAACTGATACAAATGAATATGAAAATGAATTCAAAGAAGAATTCTTTTTAATTCGAAATGATTTATAGTTGTAAGGATGGCTCGTTGGTAAAGTCTAGGAAACCTCAAGAAGCCCAGAAAGAGCCGAAGAAATTCCATCCAATCACTACTAGGGGAACAGTCTAGAATGTCGACGTGTAGCTTCCCTATGGATGGATAAGAATGACCCCCTACGTGCCTATTGGTTGTCCGAAATGATGATTTACTTTCAGTCAAAAACTATAAATACATGAAACTTCTGTACTATATTTTGACACTGCTTTGGGGAATAGAATTCTTACTTACTAGTCTTCTGTCTTCTCTTTTGCGACTTTGCGGGTTCGATCGTTCAAGTAGTCTAGTAGTACGCGGCACAGTATGAATCAAAGCTCTAGATATAACAATAGTATAGTGGAAAGATGAATGTAACTATAACTTATTCATCAACATTGAGAAAGATTCAATATCTATGCTAACCTCGTCAATTTTACAGGCCTTCATTTGTTAAAAATGTATGGCCATGACCCACACCATTTCTCATCAGTACTGTTAGCATGATTAACTTCTCCTATCCTCTAGACAGCTAGCCTATCCATTTTACATTTCATCACCTTTGTTCATGATCAACTATACCACTTCTATCAATTATTATCATCCTTCTCTTTATTACAATTTGTGAGGTAAACGCAAGTTGTTTAAGAAAAACGTTGAAATCCTTGATATCAACACTGTCCAATTTTACCATATTAGGTGATATGCTCGATGCTAATTCGATTTCTCGGTAAATGAACGAAGGTCAATGACACAATGACACGATATGCCAATCTAATCTGTTGTCTCAGGCCCCGCTAACTATAAGAAGAAGTCCAAGACGAAGTGGGGGAAAATATATTCCGTAAGCAGCCGAAGTACAATCAATCACACTAGGAAGAAATCAAATGTATTTATACAGTACAAAGTTGTCCTTGGGAAGCATTACAAAATAGCACACTAAAAAGATACAGCGGACCAATAGCGTTTAAGATATTTTACAAGTGGAAAATACGACTCCAAGGTGAAAAGAGCGCTTTTGGCGCAAAAACAAGGAAATTCAAATTTTCAGAATAAAATTACAAAATTAGGCTACTTACCAAGTATGTCCTGAGGATTTAACATCCTCAACATTAGGTTATAAGAATTATCACACACATTATGCCTCAATACATTTCAAGTCAAAGTACTGTTTTTAATCTTTGAAATCAACCTTCTGTGATAATAGTTCTAAGATTGAACATTTTCATCCATCATTAGTCAATTTACTGTAAACTCAGTAACCGTAATCAGGGATTTGAGGCATTTGATGATCCATCATCACCCATCATCAGGAACGAAATCAAGTACAGAGATCAATAAAATGATCACCTTACCATACATAAAAGGTATATCGGAAACAATAACGGGACTGCTGAAGACCTTCGGAATAGTTGTTTCTCACAAATGAACAAAATCCCTCCACTTAATCTTATGCAAACCAAAGGATGAAATGACAAAAGGAGACAAACTGAACATCATTTACAAAATAAATTTTGCCAAATGCTACAAACACTACATCGGACAAAGCGGATGCTCTCTTCATCTTTGCATGCATGAACATCAATTAGAAGTCAAACGCCATGACATGTCGTCACTCATATCAATGCACGTGAACAACTGCGGACACACATTCTATTGTAAAAATGTGGAGATTTTGGATAGAGGTAATTCCAAAAACACTAGAGAATTTTTAGAAGCTTGGCATTCAGGTCAATCAGCAATAAACAAGCACATTGAAATCAATCCAATTTATCAACTAATCAGGAAAATTATACAGAAACACAGGAACAAGAATCCAACCAATAGTAGATACAACCAAAACAAAGAAATAAACAATTACAGATTTAAGGTAAAAAAATAACCAATCCACATCGAGGTGCTCAGAACAAGCTGTTAAATACATGTGGAGAAATTCAAACATTTCACTTCTAACCGAAGTTTGTGCTGATGATATCGTTCAGAAGGACTATGAAAGCTCCACTACTAAACTATCTAGCTCAGAGAACAAAACTCCATCAAAATGACTTGATTTGGATTCAGTCACAAGAGGGCAGATGCATCAACTTCTTGGCTCCTAATTAAATCTTTGGATTTAAAATTATCTTTTTGTCTTGTTATCTACAAATTCATTCCTTCATCTTGAACTATATGACTAACGGTTAATTTTTTCTACTTGCATAATACTGTTACTACTTATCCTAGAATTTATCTCAATAGTTTCATCTTGCTCTGCTGTCTTGATGTGATAAATTCAGCTGATACACAATATATGCCAGGTTCTACACTGTTTACGGCTGACCGACTAAATAGCTTACATCAATCTGATCAAATTCAGAAAACCACATTTTGTTATTGCGGATACTTATTAACAAAGTGTGTTTGCAACACGTGGAACACATTGTTATGTCAACCTTATTATTTAATTATTCATTTATTTATTTAAGCACAAGAGGGCACCAAATAGATATGCTCCACACAAACCTTTTGATTTGTATGAAGGCTAGGATACTGTCCGGGTGCCCAAACTGAGGCAGGTAGTTTTCTTAGGCGCCCACACTCCGAGCCCTTGACCTAAAGGTCAATCCACAAGGCAGTGGAGCAGCGTAAGGAGATGCAGTCCTATAGTATCCGGTGGCCAACAATTGGTTCATACGCCATTTGTTTCTTTAGGATCCTGAGGCCCGTGTGCATTATTGATTTGCGATCAAGGTTTTCGAACTCTCCTAGGTGGATCCTCCACATCTATCAGCCCGGTTAATGCACCGAACATTCGCTTTTCATCCTCTTAATTCCGTAAACAGCATTAACGCCACGGGAAGGTAGTGAGTAGGACTTCCCTGGCAATGATTGTATACACGTGGTCACGTGAGAGCATTTGAAGAGGGAGAGCTGACTCTTCACACTCTTGGCAGTACCAGCTCATTTGGTGGGCTTATATCAATAGCAGTTGATATTACCGTAAACATCTATATAAAATATACAGTTTTCGTATTAAAACTGAAAATAGAATGAATATAATTTTGAGCCAGTTTCAAAAGTAATTCAACTTGTGAACTACAACTTTTCGTATTCATTCATAGTTGGATAAGAACTAATGAATATCTTTCGGGAATTCATGTTTTGTTATTGAAATCTAGGATAGATGGTTAACAAAACAAGAACATGATAGATTGGCAAAAATCCAAATTAGTTTAGAAGAAGAGAGACGTTGTCTTATTGAACAGTCGGGAAGAGCACGTGCTGAAATGCAACAATTAGTAGTAAGTGAATTCTATTTATTTGCTTGATATTATAAATTAAATGCATTGAATACATTGTTGATTTGTAAGTAGTATTCATCATATATTAACCCAATTTAGGGGTTTGATTCAAAACCAAGTAGTAGTAGACAACTAGTCTTTCCTATTATAGAATTCCTTAGCAGGTCAAATCTATGACTCTTAGCAAGCGAACAGGTGAGTGGTTAAATATTAGACAATTAAGTTCCCATAATAGTGCTTCCAGGTTTTCCATAATGGTCTAGCTTCAATTGACTCAAGATTTCAACTATGAAAGTTAAGTTATAATCTAATTGCAAACAATACCAACATTAATTAATTCATCGGTGAGTACTACTGACAAGTTCCATACTACTGCCAAATAGCTGTTTGATATTCCCTGGTTTCTCATTGGCCCCAGGACTGAAGCCAATCTGTCATCAATAGTGCCTACGAATAAAAAATTGGTCTTCATAAAACCATTTCGTCAATATCATAATGGTATACACCCATTAAGACATTAACTATAAAATTACTAAAATCTCCACACACACACACACACCCAGCTTAAATATTCATCAAAAGATAGATAGGGAGATTATCATTAGGAAAGGATGCCTCAGCATGATAAAATGTTGAAATTGAAATTAAATGTAATCAGGAGGATCATAGAAACAAAAATAAACCAGTTAGAGGTAGAAGATTTAAGGAGATGATGGAAGGGGAAGCAGATGGCTATAAAGAAAGAAGAGTATGAGGAGAGAAAAACTAATCATGAGACATTAAGACCATGATAGAAGAAAAGGTTGCACCAATCTCTATTTTGGACACACATTTCTGGTTTTCCCAGATGTATGGCCTATTGCTTCGGCAACGCTACTTACCTTGTGGATGACTTAGAACTCAGAGTCTGTCTTGATTGAATGACCTATGTTCACAAGGTGTTTGATTATTGAACTTCTTATTCAGCCGTTTCCTCTTCTTATTAGCCACGTTGGATAATGTTCTTAAATTCTTTTGGATAAAGTACATATCGAACAACCAGTATACCTAGCTGCACATGAGCAGGTAAATTGGTAAATACATATTGAGTTGGTCAGGTGCGATAATTTATCTTTAAGATTATTGATGAACAATGATCGACTGGAGAATACTATTCACAACGTCACTGCGAAGAACGTTCTTTTTAAAGAATCAGAAATTCTCCTCTTCAAGACGTTTGTGGCACTATCGCACTTAAAGTCGATGTTCATGTATAATGTTTTCTTTTCGACTGAAGTGATTTGTGTTTTAGGCGGTTTCAGTTTTATGTTCTTTTCAATGAATATCGAAGGATATCCGTTCTTGATAAGTATTTCATTCAAGAGGTCCTGTTCGTCATCTATGATCTCTGGACTACAAATTCTTTGTATTCTCGTAGCATGTGATATTATGAGGTTACGTTTTCGACTAACGAGGACCCGGTTGTGGAAACTTAATAGTTGGTCATCCCACATGGGTTTTCTATAGATAGATCTTGTTAGAGTCCAGTCTTGTTTTGTTGTCATTTCAGAAGTCCAGGTAGCCCAGATGTTCAAGCAGGCCGCCACATATCACGTCCGAGCTGACCCGATTAGGAATTGTCACAGGCTACGACACGCCGGAGTGCAAAGTCGAACCTCCACCAAGGTCCAAGGCATTCGTGATCACCCTGGCCCCGGCATTGATGCCTAAAAATAAATCAAATTGATAGAACATGATCAGTCAGCTACAATGTAGGACCAGACACATATATGCATCGGTCCAAGTTGCCATACCTCATTAGCACAACAAGATGAACACCGAATTCATAGAAGTAGTTAATTTATTTGTGGCAATGTATAAAAGAAGGATTTTGTATAAGGATATAGTACAGGAAAAAGGACAAATATGAAGCAATTTTAATCTCATAGTTTATTGTAAGATAAAGAGTGTATACTCCTACTCCATTGTGATCGATTCTGAGCTATGTCACTCAGAGTCTCCAACTATTGGTTACCATAGTCACGCGGACCCAACCAGATAGTCTGCATCTACCAACATGACTCAGACCAAAAGTAAGTGACTACAAGCACTGATGCCACGTTTTCGTTCGGCCGCCCCTAATTCTCTTTCAACCACCGCCAATACTAGTCAGCATAGCGCGTCGTGGTAATCGGTGTTCAGACATACGTAACACGTGACCCAACCATCTCAGTCGACGAAGATTCATAGTATTTCATATATAATAAACTGATTTTCAAATTTTTTCTCTCTTAATACCTTAGTCTACTTTCATCAATGAACATCGTAATGCTCAAACAAAAAATTTAGAAGAACGTAATTTAATCGCTGAAGAACATCAACGTCTACGAACAGAACAGTTAAATTGGGAGGCAAAACAAAAATCAGATGAATTAGTTTTAAAAAAAGTATAATGTATTTTTTTCTGTATTCTAGTTTAATTATACACAGTTATTATCAGAAGGAGTTTTGTGGAGATTTAGTATTTTCATAGTTGAAAGCGTGAGCCAGCTCAGTGATCTACCGGTTAAGTGCTCTGGCACGAGACTGGTACGTCCTGGGTTCGAGTCTCGCTAGGCGAGATCGTGATTGCGCACTGCTGGGGAGTCCCACAATAGGACGAAACGGTCCTAAAGCAGTGCTTCCAGGTTTTCCCTGGTGGTCTAGCTTCAATTGACTCACGCTTTCAACTACGAATATAATCAGTTAATTATTTAAAATGTATCCAAATGTAATTTTTATGTGATTTGCTTGCATAATTTTGTAGCTTACTTAGTTACATACGCCTGTTAACCCTCGTCGAGAAGCATAGGCCGCTCACCAGCATTCTCCATCTAACTCTGTCCTGAGCTAACTAAACTAAAATAAGCGTGAAATTCCTAGACAGGAAGCAAAATGCATTCACTTGATGTTATTTACTTATATCTTCATATTGTTATTTAGGACTGCAATTGATCAGTCTCTCATTGACATATAGTACATCCTGTGCGGACTGCCTTGATATTGCCTTAATTCACAAGCGGATAACGTGATGGCGTTTGGACCAAACGGTAATTGGTTCGAGACCCTCCCAGACCGAACATCAACTCTGAGATGCAGATGCATCCAGCTGAAGAGTCCCAAATAGTACGAAACGCTCATCCTAGGTTTTACTACTAGCTACTATTCATCTTTGCTTAAAATGAAAAATGTTCCTGTCAATTTGATTATGCTATGGAAAACATCATAAACATTAGGAATTTAAAAAATTTTCAATCCCGAAGTACCCAAGCAACAATCAAATCACTAAAAATAAAATAGAAGATGAACCACATCCTTCAAATGCAGTGTGTACTGCAAATGAGATTATAACACATGTATGTGTCAAATGGAACTCACTATTTAACAACGAAAGTGGTTTAAAGGGGTGTTTGAATTTACATAAACATTTAAAACATGAAGTTGCTCGAAGCATCAAACAAGATGGGATTTGAAAGGAAGAAACGTCTTCGACAATAGAATAAATGAATTATAGCATTGAAACAAGTAAAGGATTGAATGGCATTGTAGTCAATAGGCATGCGTAGTGATCAACACGTCATAAAAATCAGTGAACATAAATAGGCTACTGAATAATAATAAGTAGTGTGATGTGAAGCAATAAAAAGATGGAACAATAATTCAATGGAGTGATAAGTGATTTAACATATTAATCAATGTTAACGGACAGGAAATATTATTTGTTTAGGTTTGTATTTTTTCATAGCTAGTACTTAGGACTACCTGTGATCCACTGTCTGTTGATAAATGTTCCTTCTAATCAGGAGTCTTAGCAGTGTAAATAAGGGTGGAATCAAAGACGAAAGCTCCATCTAGTTCATTACTCTTCCATCTGGGTGTATCCAGTGTTGATATTCACATTGAATCTTGAATATAACGCCTTCTACATTCCTGATTTTGTATCTCAGTCAATAACGCATTTTGAATAGACGGTTACTGAGTTATTTATACACATATTTATCGGTATTCGTTCTTAGTTAATACTTATGAGAATTCTTCAACTACTCATTAAAAGGAAAATAAAGTTAGTCAGTCAACTGGCTTGACTTCAGATATTTCTGAAAAAAAATATTAAACCATTAACTAGTTGAAATTTTGTTCACTAGACTTTAAATTATTACTTACTAAACTAGTATATTTCTGTAGGATGTGAGATTAAAGTTCACATGTTTGATTCTATACTGTACACCAGATACTTATCAGTAAGGAGCATACAGCATATCTTGCAAAAAACCAAGTTCATTGTTTCGAATAATCAAACATTAAACACTGTTTTTGCAATGTTCATACTAGATAGGATAAGCTGATTGAACCCAGTCACGGTCAAATCGTGTTAACGCGATGCTGTGTATGATTTATTAATTTATGTCGCGTAATTATTATAAGTAGTCAACGGGAAACTTTGGAGCTCGGTTTTGAACTGTTTCGCACTCGTAGTCTTGGAGATTGATGCTCTCCGGTCAGTTGAACCCTAAATCGATCAGTCCCTTTGTCCGAAACTTTATTAAGCTACTTGCACGACGACTAGTTTATTGTAGGACTATGATGTATTTACAACTGATAGACCATCGTTTCCTTCAAAATCACAGGCACACCTTGTTAATAAGTACCAAATGCCAAGAACCCCTAGGTACGTGATTTCTTATTGACAATCTCTAACCACTTAACTTCAGAATATAATACACACAATATCGAGTCACTTAGACTGGTGATAGTTTAGCAAATCATATTTAAATAATCCATTGAATTTAAATTTTGTCCAGTTCTGAATTTCAAGTGGTATTTGTATAGAATCAATCTCAGTTCAAGGAGCATTGAATAACTGAATAACTTTTTTGTCCCATTATGAGAATCTTCAGAATCACACACTCACAACCAAATCAGGACTCAAACCTAGGATCTCATGGCTAGTTTCCTACTGCTAGATTGATACATGCTTGATTAAGTGAATTATATAAGTTATTACTGACATCAGGTAAAATTCAAAAAATGATAACAAGGAAACAATTAAGAAGTATCAGTAATATTATTATAAATTAGGACAAAAGTGGTGACAAACAAATGTAATTTAATACATTATTAGAATATCTTAGTAAAATCTGAGAATCATATAGTAAATACTTTATTTACAAAATGACAATCAATTGTCTTAGACTTTATTGTTCCTTCATTTCCACACCATTCATTCTTTATTCTTGTTAGCTTATCTTCGATCTTCTTAGCTTTCTGTCTCCAGACATTTTACTTTCGATTGATGATAATTACTACTTATATCTATCAACATCAGTAGCACACACCACAATATATTAACAAGTTGATAAATGATTGATTGGTTAATGTGAAAAAACACAGAGCTTTTGTTCATTAGAAGTTATAGTTGAAATCATGAGTCAATTGAAGCTAGACCACCAGGGAAAACCTGGAAGCACTGGACAGTCGTTTCGTCCTATTGTGAGACTCCTCAACAGTGCGCATCTACTGACTTCAAGAGATATTTCCTTGAGTTCTAGTGGGAAGCAGTGACCAGTGGAGTACTACCAAGTCTGTTGTAGAAATATCACCTCACTGAAGACAATTGGTGAACGGTTGCTCAACTTCGTGGATCAGTTGGAGTTAGACATTAACACCATTGGATGCCGTCTCAGTGGTCTATCGGTTAAGTGCTCCGTCGCGAGACTGGTAAGTCGTTGATTCGAAACTCGCGAGTGCGGAATCGTGGATGCGCACTGCTGAGGAGTTCCATAATATAACAAAATGGTCGTTCAGTGCTTCCAGGTTTTCCATGGTGGTCTAGCTTCAGTTGACTCATGATTTCAACTATGAAAATATTGAAATATCCACAAAAACCCCTTCTGATTTTAAAAAAAAGTTGAAAACTTAAAATGCATATGACCCTGGTTAATTATCATATGTATATAATAGGGTATTTTATATGCATGAATGACCTGAATAAAATATACATTTTGTATAGTTCCAATGTGTTCTCTTTATGTACATACATACAATGTATGTCTCTAAGGTAAGACAATTAACTATTAATATGCAAAATGTAAAATGGATGAACTTGGTGGATCTGATGCAGATGTGAAGACGAGGATCGGTAAAGCAAGAACAGCTTATCTACAATTGAAGAACATCATGAAGTCAACTCAACAATTGTCAACCAACACTAAATTCGAAATATTCAATGTAAATGTTAAGACAATTCTACTGTGTGAGGCGGCAACTTGAACTATGAAAGCCATCATCCAGAAGATACAAGTGTTTATTAACAGTTGTCTACGTAAAATAATTCGAATCCGTTGGCCAAACACTATCAGAAACAACCTACTGTGAGAAAGAACAAACCAGATTGAACTGGAGGAAGAAATGAGGAAGAAGCGCTGGAAGTGGATTGGACACACATTGAGAAAATCACCAAACTGCATCACAAGTCCTCACATGGAATCCTGAAGGCTAAAGGACAAGAGGAAGACCAACGAACACATTACTTCGAGAAATGGAGACAGACAGGAGAAGAATGAACAAAATTTGGATAGAACTAGAAAGGTAGGGTGAAGACAAAGTAAGTTGGAAAATGCTGGTCGGCGGACTATTCATCATTGGGAGTAACAGGAGTAAGTAACTAAGTAAGGATGCGGAGTGATGAATACGCACTATTGAATAGTCTCATACAAAGATGAATCGTTTTTCCACTACTTCTATACTCACAATGATGATCTAGCCAGGGTTGATTCAAACTATGAAAATCAGCATACGTTTAAAACAATATGATCTTTTCATATGTTAAGTTCCTGTTCAACATGTTCAATCGTTGTTGCTGTGTGCTTTTTTCGTAGATAAACATTTTAACTGTCTAATTTGATTGATATTTTAACTATTTAGGCTAAAGAAGATATTGATACAATGAAAGAGACATTAGCAATGGAACGTCAATCATTAAATGAAAAAATGAATAAATTAAGAATTGATGAAGTGAAATTAGAAGAAACTAGACGACAATTGGATATTGTTAGGTGATTTATTATTGTGTGTTGTATGTTGAATAATTAATGACCAGTATGAGGTTGTGGAGGTCGTTAGGTTTTTGATGGAGGTCATAAATCGAATAATGTTAAATCATCATTGGAAACTTGAAAGCACTGAACAGACGTTTCGTCCTAGTATGGGACTTCTCAGCGGTGATCAATAGAGCTAATTCATGTCAGGTAGAGACAAGTATCCACATCAGTACAATGGGAGATGGTCGCACAATTTCCTGTGATTGGTTGAAGTTAGACATTAACACTGTTGGATGCCGGCTCAGTAATTTAGAGGTTAAGCGTTCGCGCGTGAGACTGAGGATCCTGGGTCCATATCCCGCGTGCGGGATAGTGGATGCGCATTTCTGAGGAGTCCCATACTAGGACAAAACGGCCGTCTGGAGCTTTCAGGTTTTCAATGGTGGTCTAACATCATTCAATTCATGATCTTAATCAAAAAATTAATGATCAACTAGTTGGCCAAGTTCAATGCTTTTCCTGGTTAATCACTTTCTACCAACGACACGTTTCTACTTAATCAGTCCTTTCAAGATCACTAAATTATTAAACACTGACAATCAACTTGATCTTTTAAGCATCAATCTTTTTGATTGAGTAATAGATTGGTTTGTAAGAACTTTAGATGTTGGAGATTTGATTAAGTTGTGTACTTTTTCTTGAGATTTATCCAGCATATGTTGTGTTGAGAACAATGAAAATTGAGAGACAAAATCTCCAGGGTCCTGAGGGAAGAAATGGCGTATGAACCTATTGTTGGCCATCGGCTACCATGGGACTGTATCTCCTTACGTTGTTTCACTGTCTCGTGGATCAGATCTTTAGGTCGAAGGCTGCATGTGTGACGTTCTAAGAAAATCATCTGCTTTGGTTTGGGCACCCGGGTAATATCACAGCCCTTATACAAATCAATGATAACTACTACTTGTCCCATGTTATTATGTGGCGCTTATGTAATTGATGCTCCCCTGTACAAATGTTTATTTGTTCAAATAAATAAATAAGTCATCGTTATTCTGAATTACATCATCAGCCAAAAACTTCAGGAAGAAGTGAATTGTTCGAATTTTTCCACATATGTGAAGATGATATCGTTCAGAATAATGATGAATTCTCCATGACTAAACCATCTAGCTTGGAGGACAAAACTTCGCCAAAATTCATCCACTTAAGCTACAAATCATTCTCCATCATCTCGAAATCCAACCATATATATTCCAGTAGTTTATTGTAATGCAACAGTTAGAAATCCTTTTACTCATAACAATGTTTGCGCCTTTGCTGTTTAATATATCGGGTGGTTTAAAATAGATTTTTTCTTTTGAGCATGTTTACGATGTCATCTTAATACGACAATGATACTGGTGACGTTATTATCACATTCAGGATTGCCGACTCAGAATAGAGCACCACTTCAACATTAGATAATGCTTTATACATCACCGTTACAAGCAGTCATCCTTGGTGAGACCACAGTGAAGATCATTGAGAAGAAAGGGTATCACATATCTGATAGTCCGTTGGCTATGTGCTTATTTGTCCATGCTCAGTGACCAGTTATATTTCACTTTCATAACGACATATCACTCTTAAAGTGATAACTTTGGGATTTCATGTGTTGACTGGAAAAAAAAGCACTAAGTAGTATCTTGCTTGTGCAATGGAGTGAAGTTGAAATTTACTTAGTATTGTTTGTTTGGATCTTCCCTACGATGTTTTTAGGACTGCAACTGGTCAGTCTCTAATTGGTTTTGAAGTGAAAGGTACTGGGTTCGAGTCCCAGAGTAAACATCAACTCCGAGATGAAGATACATCCAGCTGACGAGTTCAAAATAAGACGAAACGCGCGTCCTGGATTCCACTGTTAGTCACTATCCATCTTTGCTTACTATGTAGAATCTTTTTTTAAATGAATTCGAAAGGTATGTCGATTAATTCAAATGTCATATTACACTTTTCTTCATTATTCATTTCTTGTTTCATTCAGATGTGATCTTGTTCGTGAACAAGAAGTATTAACACATCGTGAAGAATATTTAGATCAACGACAAGATGAATTAAATAAACGTACTGAAGTTTTAAATCAAACAGAAAAACTTTTGAAAGAGTCTGAAGCACGACATCGTCGTTTACAAGATGAACAAAGTAAACAATTTGCTGAATTACAAGAAAGAAATAATAAACTACATGAAGTTGAAAAACAACTTGTTCTTGTAAGTCTTCATTTTCACTGTAAAATGATCAGATTCTTGAATTACCAATTTCTTAAAATCAAATTCGCTACAGATCGGTCTCAGTTGGTTAAGCTTTCATCATCTTAGAAGGGTCGTGCTTGCACACTTCTGACAAGTCTCCTACTAGAACAAAACAGCCATTCAGTACTTCTTAGTTTTCAATCGTTCGTCAAATGAGGTCAATTTTTGATGATTACAGATAACATATCAAGTCATTCCCCTCAAAACATCTTCAGATAAACCAAAGTAATCAGATCTTTGATGACTTACCTCGGGATGTTCTTAAAATTCAAGTAAGATGTGACTGATGTGATCCAGACATATCTGGAGTAAAACAATTGTCACCGAAGACATTTAGTTATTATCGCAATTTAACTCAAATCGGTTGAAAATGTAATTGTACCATTCGATGGCAGCTAGGGAGTTCTAATTTTATTAGGTGTACTAAGTAAGACGTTGGAAATTCTGGCTTCTATCCCCAACATGATTGGGAGTGTGAACTGTCAACAGTCTCATGTCTATATTGGTTGATTTCTAGTGCCTCTTGATCTTTAATGGTACCTCAATTAACTAATGTGATCTGTAATATAAGAACATTATGCATAGTGAACTAGCAATGAACAACGAAATAGTCTGTCAGTTGACAACATAGCCAAGTCAGATACAGTATTATTTTCAATTACATTGGTTTTATGAACATGTCACCGTTCTTTTATTGTATAAGAATCTGACAGAATAATGGCTTTTATATTAAGCTAGAAGTATATTGGTTAATAAGTGACTAGTGCAATGTAAAGTTCGAATTTCTATGAAAGTCTAAATCAAATAATCTAATGAAAGATCTTCTTATTCTCTAATGATCTCTCACTGTAGTTCGAATACTTTTAGGTAGAAATGAATTGCTAATTAGTTTGATCTTGATGAGTAAAGGATTCATATAAAAGCTCTGAGAAGTTTACGTTGGATAGCTGATTAGAATTTAAGTTTAACCTCAGAGCATCAAGACTCATAACTTTTCTTTATCCAAAAAAAGCTAATATTCATAGAAGGTTTATCATTTTTTGAATAGACACCTACAATAAAACTATTACTAATATTGATTTAGTCAGGCTATTTTAACGATAATCTGTAGACCCTATACCTGTGAAATTTATAAAACCATGGTAATATATTAACAAATATATAATTACACACTTTTTAAGCATAATTGAATCATTGAAGAGGCTTCAAAGAGAATTACTTACTTACTTACTTATGCCTGTTACTCCCAATGGAGCATAGACCGCCGACCAGCTTTCTCCAACCCACTCTTTCCTGGGCCTTCTTTTCTAGTTCTATCCAGTTCTTGTTCATTCTTCTCATGTCTGTCTCTATTTCTCGGCGTAATGTGTTCTTTGGTCTTCCTCTTCTCCTTTGACCTGTAGGATTTATTTTGTCCTACAGATATACTATTAAAACTGTAAACGCGATACTGGCTATCCCAGAGTCTATGTGAAAGCTATAGTCAGAACAAGGACAACTTGGCTTTAAACTTTATCTGTTTCTGAACATAAAAACAATTAGATTAGTACAATAATTAAAGAATTACAGTCATTAAGTGAAACGCACAAACATACAGACCAGTATTGCGTGTCTTAATAAAATGAATAAAATTTATGAGTCACACTAATATAATAGGATAATAATGTCTTTCAATTGGTAGGTCACATGCAACAGGGATAGTTTACAGACACACCAGACCATGTTAACGTGGTGGGAGCTTAAGCAACGATTTGATTGGTTAGTTATGGACATAACTAACATTCCCCCCCAAGCGGACACCACATCCAGGCTTCATTACTGTCGCGTCTATATAATCGGCTTCTCCAAAGAGACAGTTTCCGTATATCCCGGCTGATCTCTTCAGTCGAACTGTTCTGACTCGTCCATTTGGACCATAATTGACCCGTCTAACTATAGCTTTCGGCCACAGATTCCTTGGTGAGCCAATATTGTTTACTAACACTAAATCTCCTGGTTGTAAATTCATTTTCATGTCCAACCACTTAGATCTCGCCTGAAGGGTTGGTAGGTACTCCCGTAACCATCTGTTCCAGAATAGGTTGGCTAGTTTTTGAGCTTCCTTCCATCTCTCGTTATATAAGCACGTTTTACTCATCTGTGCTTCGTCGAATGATACACCTCTGTAAACTAACAATAACTTATTTGGCGTAAGTACATCCAGGTCATCACAGTCGTTAACTAGCTTTACGAATGGTCGATTGTTTATTATCCCTTCAATCTCTATTAAAAACATCTCCAAAGACTCGTCCGTAAATACCTTTTGAAACAGTAGTGATTGTAGAATCCTTCTTATCGACTTTATAATGCGTCCCCATACACTGCCTCGATGACTAGCTCTAGGAAGTTTAAAACGCCATTCACAACCTCTTTCTAAAAGAGCATTTGCTATCTTATTCTGGTTCCAACTACACATAATCTGTCTACGATTAGCATTGGCTTTTTTAAATTTATCAGAACCATCCTTACTCTTATTCACAACTCGCACAACGGCGTCTTTCCCAACACCATGTACAATACCACGGCGAATATGTGCTGTCTGCTTCTTCACGGTCTTATTTACTGACTTCTTTGTTAAAGTGACCTTTGACTTTTTCGGTGTCTTCACTTTCGGTTTGGTGACCTTCCTTTTCTTAGGCTTTTTTAGAGTTGTTTTGGGATTATGATCACATGGTGCTTTTATTTTTGGCTTAGCAACCCTGAACTTGGCTAATAAAAAGGAACGATGAACTTGACACGAGACATCTTTAAAACGAGCATACGCCACAACACCATATGCGAATTCTGTGGCGTCGACAAAGCGATAAATCTGAGTAGGTAGTGGTTTGTATAATCCTAGTACGAGACATCTTGGAAGCAACAGTTTACTTAAGCGCTTCATACCTCTGAGCATACAGTTCCATCTTACAGAGCACTCTTTAGGATGTTCGTCGCATGAAAGATTTAGCCGACAAGCATCTTGCGAAATTAATTTGGCTGGTAAAACAATTGGAGTTATAAACCCATCTGGGTCGAATATAGATGCTACATACGACAAAATGGTTTTCCTTGCAGGAGTCACATCCAACTTGTACATCCTGAAGATATTATCCGTTCGAACATTCCACTCTTTTCCTAGAATCGTTTCATTTTCTTCCACAGATAAACAAATATCTACGTTCCTGTCTATATGGTCTCCCTCTGAAATAAACTTTATTAATTCAACATTGTTGCTGGCCAACTTGGTTAGATTAAAACCCCCTAAACGTAACATTTCCTTCAGCTGTGAATATACTAATTTAGCTTCTTCCAACGTATCGACACTGGTTAATAAATCATCAACGTAGAACTGTTCCTTCGCTGTCTGTATAATACATTCAGGAAACCTAGCTTCGTTATCTAGAATAGTTCTTTGTAGAGCAAACGTTGCGCAACTGGGTGAGGAGGTCGCACCAAACAAATGCACTTTCATTCTATAGGTCTCTGGTTCATTTCTTATGTCACCCTGCGGCCACCATAGAAATCTAAGGGCGTCACGATCCTATGACGGAACAATCACTTGATGAAACATAGCTTCAATATCTGCCGTGAGGCCTATTGGTCGTCGCCGAAATCTGGTGAAGACATCTACCAAATTGTTAATTAAATCTGGACCAGAATACAAGTTTTTATTAAGGGATGTCCCGGAATATTGTGCTGCACAGTCGAATACGATTCTTAGTTTATTAGGCTTTTTCGGATGGAAGACTGGGTGGTGCGGTAGATACCAAACTCGACATCTAATAAAGTCCCCTGAAGCCTTTTCTGCGTAACCCTTTTCAACATACTGAGCCATCACATTAATATATTCTTTGTGCAACCTCTGGTCACAAATAAATCGGTTTCTCAAGGAAATTAATCTACTCATCGCTAGTTTTCTATTATTAGGTAGACTTTGCTGGTGACGCCAGGGTAAAGCTATCTGGTAATGCCCGTTCACTAACTGTATAGATTTAGACATAGTATCCAAGGCTTTACGATCTTCAACCGACATGGGCACACGATGATTCGGGTCTTCTTCGAAGTCCATCTTATATAGCTGGTCCAATCTAGCTTCTAGTTCCTCTTTAGATGATAGATAATTTATGATACCCATATTTCTCGTGGTCTCAATGTAAGGTCCAAACAACGTCCACCCTAAAGGAGTTTTTATAGCGTATGTTTCATTAGATTTTCCCACCCTCTTCTCTTCTATCTCATGTGCCTCAGGTACATTGCAACCTATCAGTACCTTGACGTCTTCATCGTCAACTGTCGGGAGGGTCACACCACGCAAGTGCGACCATGATACCATCTGAGATGTTGTTGGTACCGTCCTGCGTAACAGAGGTAATCTCTCGACTGTCCATACCTTTGGAATTCTAAATGATGAAGAAGAATCCAGGGAGGAGACTTCTATTTGAACCTCTTTACAATGAAATGTGGACTGGCTATCTAGCGTTTTCAGTAAAAGCGTTTTGGACTCTCCCTCTAAACCCAACCTTATAGCTAGATCTTCTGTAATAAGCGAAGCATCTGAGCCACTATCTAAGAAAGCGCAAGTCTGAAATGATCTTTCTCCATTTTTTACCAATACGGGCACTATCGCAAATGCTACTTGTCCCTGTACATGCTTAGCACTTTCTTCCGTACAGAGTTGGGTATTAATATGGACATTACTGTTACTATCGCTCTGCTCCTCCCGCTTTCTGTGTAACAAGGTATGGTGTCTCCAACCACACCCATCGACAGCGCATGATCTCGGTGCTCGACAGTTTCTTGCTATATGGTTCGCCTTCAAACAGACATTACATAACTTCTTCCTTAATACAAATTCTATTCTTTCACTAACATCCTTATCTCTAAACGTTTCGCATTGGTCCAAGGGGTGGTTTCCATTACATAACAAACATGATAACCCAAGAGTTCTTGGTCCTACGTGTGGGGAGACAACAGACTCACTCGTGTTAGCAAACGACACTCTGGCTTTGTACTCTGAATCAAAGGGCCTTTTTGTAACGGCAACTGATTGCCTTTGGTTGCGGTTAGAAATATCACCGCTAACAAGTAATCCATACCTAGTATTAGCAATGTCTGATTGCTCCTTCACAAATTCACAAAGGTCCTTGAACAAAGGCTCTCTACCTGTCTTAAGAATCCTAGATGCAACTTTAACCCATTCTCTCTGCAAATGCAGTGGGAGTTTTAAGAACATACACTCGATGGTCTTTGTAGAATTAAGATCGGATACATAGTTCATCTGCGTGAGTGTGAGCTCACAAACATGCATCTCACGAGACAGTCTTCTTAAACCATCTGGATCAGTCCCCTTAATAGCAGGGTTATTCAGCATCTTATCAATAAATGCATGGGCCACGATGTGCTTCTGACCAAATGCTTCCTCGAGAAGCTCTAACGCCTTTCGGTAGCCTTCTTCTGGCTCAAGCAATGCACAGTGAACAATGGTAGCCTTAGCTTCACCATCACAATACTGAATCAAATAGTTTAACCTAGATCGGAATCCAACTCTTTCGTCAAAACAGTCTTCGAAATTTCGTATGAAGCTCCGATAGTTCATGGGATTGCCATTAAACCTTATAATCTCTCTCTTTGGTAGGTCTAAAGCTCTAGATATCATTGTTATCCAATCCTTTCCAGGAGGAATATCAACTGCAGGTGAGGCAAATGTAGACTTGTACATCGCTTTATCAGCCACAGCTTGATTATAATGTTCTCTTCCCTTCTGACGTAAGTGTTCTAACTCGATTTCTCTTTCTGTCTGAGCTAAGCGTATTTTAGCTAATTCTAACTCTAACAAGGGATCCATTCGACAGCTATTTCCTCCAAACTGGTCATCATTATGAGTTTCCGAATAGTGGGGAAACAATTCAGGAATCTGATCCGTTTTATGATTCTCCATCGACATTTAACAGTACTCAATGTGTGAATTTTTGATGAGATACTGGTCGAAACTATGTAGGATTTATTTTGTCCTACAGATATACTATTAAAACTGTAAACGCGATACTGGCGATCCCAGAGTCTATGTGAAAGCTATAGTCAGAACAAGGACAACTTGGCTTTAAACTTTATCTGTTTCTAAACATAAAAACAATTAGATTAGTACAATAATAAAAGAATTACAGTCATTAAGTGAAACGCACAAACATACAGACCAGTATTGGCGTGTCTTAATAAAATGAATAAAATTTATGAGTCACACTAATATAATAGGATAATAATGTCTTTCAATTGGTAGGTCACA
The DNA here is from genome assembly GCA_944470415.2 of Schistosoma rodhaini. Lineage (NCBI taxonomy): Eukaryota > Metazoa > Platyhelminthes > Trematoda > Strigeidida > Schistosomatidae > Schistosoma > Schistosoma rodhaini. The sequence goes on from OX104044.1 coordinate 1,710,042, forward strand.
TGCAACAGGGATAGTTTACAGACACACCAGACCATGTTAACGTGGTGGGAGCTTAAGCAACGATTTGATTGGTTAGTTATGGACATGACTAACAGACCTTCAGGATTCCATGTGAGGGCTTGTCTCGTGACACAATTAGGTGATTTCATCAAAATGTGCCCAAGCCACTTCCAGCGCTTCCTCCTGATTTCTTCCTCTGCTGGAATCTGGTTTGTTGTCTCCCACAGTAACTTGTTGCTGATAATGTCTGGCCATCGGATCCGACAGCTGTTAATAAACACTTGCATTTTCTGGATAATGGCTTTCGTAGTTCTCCACGTCTCCGCCCCTTACAGTAGAACTGTCTTGACATTTGTATTGAAAATTCTGACTTTGGTATTGGTTGACAATTGTTTTGAGCTCCAAATGTTTTTCAGTTGTAAGTATGCTGCTCTTGTTTTGGCGATCCGCGCCCTCACATCTGCATCTGATCCACCGTGTTCATCAATGATGCTGCCCAGATATGTAAAGATTTCCACATCCTCCAAAGCTTCTCCGTCAAGTGTAATTTGATTGGTGCATATTGTATTGTATCGGAGAGTCTTGCTTTTCCCTTTGTTTATATTGAGACCTACTGCTGTTGAGGCTGCTGCTACACTGGTCGTTTTCTCCTGCATTTGTTGTTGCGTTTGTGATAGAAGAGGCAGATCATCCGCGTAGTCTAAATCGTCAAGTTGCATCCTGCCTGTCCACTGTATCCCGTGCATTCCTCCAGATGTTGACGTCTTCATAATCCAGTCGATCGCCATTAGAAAGAGAAAGGGTGAGAGTAAGCAACCTTGCCTAACACCGGTCTTTACCTCGAACGAGTCGGTGAGTTGTCCTCCGTGACGATTTGGCAGTTTAGTCCATCATAGGAGTTCCGTATGATATTGACTATCTTCTGAGGCACGCCGTAGTGTCGAAGAAGCCTCCATAGTGTCGTCCTGTCCACACTATCAAATGCTTTCTCGTAGTCGATGAAGTTGATGTAGAGTGATGAATTCCATTCGATTGATTGTTCCACAATGATACGTAGAGTTGCGATTTGATCTGTGCACGATCTATCCTTACGAAATCCAGCTTCTTGATCTCGAAGTTGGGCGTCCACTGAATCCTTCATCCTGTTTAACAATACTCGGTTGAAGACTTTTCCTGGTATTGAGAGGATATTTGCTTACTATGCGGTTTGACTCTATATGGTAATTGCTCTATAACTTTTTTTTTCTCAATATATATGTGAATTGTGTCTAACAGTAGAATAAAAGGACTTGAATTTCATCTTGTTTAGGTCTGTTTGGTTGAATGTAAATACGTCACAGTGTTGATGTTTAGTTAATAATCCATTGACTTTTCAAGTAAAAATGTACTGAACTTAAGTTTCAATGTAACTATCAACTACACTACGATTCTAATACGTTAAACTAACACGTTTTAAATAGAATGAAATTTCCATTATAGGATTCCATTAGTAACTTCATAGTTGAAATCATGAGTCAATTGAAGCTAGACCACTATGAAAAACCTGGAAGCACTGTTTTAAGGCCGTTTCATCCTACTATGGGACACCTCAGCAGTGCACATCCACGATCTTGCCTCGTAAGATTCGAACCTAGGACCTACTAGTTTCATGATTTCAACTATGAAAATACTAAAATCTCCACAAAACCCCTATCCATTATTAACCCTACATATCATCCATCTATTCTTGCCATATGTTCATTCCTCTCTTCTTCTTTTTTTTTGTTTCGTTTCTTTTTTTTTGTTTCTAAGGAAAAGAAACAATTAGCACAACAAATGGATAAATTAACTAAATATAAATTAGAAACCGATAATAATCATTTAAAACAATCATTATGTTTAAATTGTCGTATACCAGTTAAAGAAAATGGTTCTATACATCGTTTAAATGATAATATAATAATGAAAACAAATCATAAACGTATTATAACAATGAATGGAAATAAAAAAGGTAAATTAATAGTTTTAATGAATTAACAACTACATCTTTGTGTTAATGTGATATGACAACTCGAACTGATGTACTTACGAAGTTCTACGTTGTGACTGATTGACTGACTGAGATTTTTTCTCTGAGCTAGATGGTTTAGTTGTGAAACTATGTAAGCTTCATGATCAAACCATCCAGCTAAGAGAGAACAAAAACTTACATCAAAATAATCTACCTGAGCTATAAAATCTTCTCTACCATCTCGTAAATTTATAGTACTAGACTATTAGCACCATTGAAGCTGGAAATCTAGATTATAAAATATTGATTACATTATGGTTTAAAACTATTACACTTATAAGCAAAGATGGATTGTGGCTAGCAGTGGAATCCAGTTTAACACACATTTTGTCCCACTTGAGACTCATCAGCTGGATGTACCTGCATCTCATCACTCTGGGAGGGACTCGAACCTAGTACTGTTCGCTTCAAATGCCATGGTGTTATCTACTAATGAGTCAGCTAATGAGTCCTGACAGCTAATTAATTGCGCAATGGATGAATTTTAAATTCATTTGGTGTTGTTTACTTGTATCTTCCCATTAATACTTAGGACGGCACTTGATCAGTCTCTTATTGGCCATATGTATATACTGCGCGCATTGAAGCGATATTGTCTTAATTCACAAGCATGATATCCACTATCCATGTTTGCTTATTATACTTATGAAAAAAGGCACTATCGAGGCAATACGCACAGTATGCACATATTTCCAATAGTAAGATTCAAGTAAACAATACCAAGTGAATTTATTGTACTTATACCTAAATTTTAAAGTTTTGATTTTGATCCCTTATGTCGGTTTCTTGGAAATGTCCTGGTTACGTTTCTTTTGATAAGACAAGATAGTCATCAATTACTTTATAGTTTTCAGTGATTATCAAATTGATGTTAGTTTATGTTGAAAACTAACTGTCGGTCTAATAGGCTTTATAAATCTAATTGAACAGGTCCGAGGTTGTACACAGGATACAAGTTAAAGAAGAGAAGTTTGTTGTATATCTTCACGTGCTGAAATTGTTGGGAAATGTGTTACAAATAACCACTAACATCGTACCTCAACTCCGAATACTGACTGAAGTAGGAGTAAATTAAGAAGAAAATAGCTAGAAACAGTCAAATTAAAACGTTGCATCCGTGTATAAACTCATTTACTTTCGGTCTAAGCCATGTTGGTTGTCGTAAACTATCTGATTTGGGGTCTTCCTGATTATTATAAACAATAATTGCAGCTAAGAATTGTCCACAATCGACCACATAAATTCACAGTTTTCCTTTAAATATGTATCCTTTTCATTTCATGAATTTATTCTTTCTTCTTAGCTAACACAGTCTATCCCTAAACTACTTTACTACCACCAAGTTAGTTATAATTTCCATTGATCAGGTATTTGTTTTGTTAGTTTAATCTATCTGTGTCAATGTAGTATGACAATTTGAAATGACCCATATGTTACCAAGAACCGGTGCTTTCAACGTGGTATGGTCGCCGGCCATATATTACCAAACTGCACACAAATCATAGTCAATAGACTGACGACAATAATCATTAAAAGACCTTTTGAAATAAGAAATAAATTCCTTTACCTGAGAATAATGTTGTTATTAGTTCTGTATTATAAACTTCTATTATGATGAGTTAGTTTGTATACAAATTTAATAAAAGAAGAAGTCCTACAATAGGACGATTTGGCCGTCTAGTGCTTCCAGGTTTTCCATGGTGGTCCAGCTTCAATTAACTCATGATCTCAACTGTTGAAATTACTAAAATATTCACAAAACCCCCTTCTAATAATAATCGTATGCTCACTAGTAACTAGCTCCATGAGGTATTTCCTGGAGTTCTAGTGAGAAGCAGTGACCAGTGGAGTTCAACCAGGTCTGTTGTGAGATAGTAACTCACTAAACACATTGATGGATATGTTGCTCAATTTCGTGGATTGGTTGAAGTTAGACAATAACAGGGTTGGAAGCCAGCTCAGTGGTCTAGAGGTCAAGCGTTCGTGCGCGAGACCAAAAGTGTTGGGTTCGAATTTTGCGAGGTGGGATCGTGGATGTGCACTGCTGAGCAGTTCCACAATAGGATGAAACGGCCGTCCAGTGCTTTCAGGTTTTGCATGATGGTCTAGCTTCAATTAACTCATGATCTCAACTTTTGAAAAAGAATATTGATGAAACAGTTGATCTATGTCACAGATTGATATTATTCAATAAAAGAAGGACTATTGAAAATCAAATAACTTTGGGGAACCGTTCTCTTCCAGTAACAAAGCACTTCATAACAGTGTACTCCTTTAACCGTGGTACTGACTTAACAATCTAAATTTAGCATTTAACTTTTGATTTCCACTTTAACTATTCAAGTAAAAATGTTATTTGCATCTTAGTATAACTGGTTTATAAGCAAAGATGGATAGTGGCTAACAGTGGAATCCAGTTTGAAGCGCGTTTCTTCCTATTCGGGATTCGTCAACTGAATGTACTTGCATCTCAGAGTTGATGTTCACTCCGGGACTCGAACCCAGTACTGTTCGCTTCAAATGATTTTTATTTAATGAAAGATAATGATTACTTACATTTTTATTATGCATTTAATAGAATGAATAAACATCATGATATTTTTCTTTCTTACAGAATTAAATAATGGCACATGGAATGATCTTTCACAGCTACATACTTCCCAAGATCGGGTAAGCTGTGTAAAATTTTAAATCTTTTTACAATACTCTAATCTTTATTTATTTGAACATATAAACATTGGTACAAATGAGGCATCGAATACATATACGCCACACAAGTCACTTGGTTTGTGTGTGTGGACTGTGACACTACCCGGGTGCCAGAACTGAAGCAGGTAGTTTCCTTAGGGGGCTATGCTCGTAGCCTTCGACCTAAAGATCTGATCCACAAGACATTAGAGCAACGTAAGAAGATGCAATCCCATGATATTCGATGACCAACAATAGGTTTATACACCTTTTTTTTTCCTCACGCCCCTGGAGCCCACATGCACCATTGTTTTAGAATGAGGGTTTTTCAACTTCCCTAGGTGGATCCTCCATATCCACGTACCCGGTTAAAGTACCAGACATTCGCTTTTCATTCTCTCAATTTCGTAAACAACAGTAATACAGCAAGAAGTCAGTGAGTAAGACTTCTGTGATATTGGCTGTATAGGCGTGGTCATGTGAAATAGGACTCTCTTCACCTTCGGCCGTGCCATAGTATTTGGGGGCACTATTATCTTAATATATTATCAATAATTTCTTCTTTCCTTTCCTATCAATCTAGTTTGAGTAATGACATTTGAGTTTTATTCTATTTTATTAATCTCATAAAATTTTGATTACATCATTGTTACTTTTAAAAATTTCAAGTAAATTCATTCATATGTAACATGTAAGAAATTCCTTTACATCATTGAAATGCCCTGGTACGACCAAGAGTTAGGAAAACCCACTCTCCCTCTCGAAATGCTCTCACATGGCTACGCGTATAAAGCCTTTGCCAGGTAAGTCCTACTCATTGCCTTCTCGCACCACGGGTATTGTTTACGAAATTGAGAGGACGAAAAGTGAATATCCGGCATCTTAACCGGGTTGGTAGACACGAAAAGTTCACCTAGGAGAGTTGGGAAACCCTGATTCCAAATCAATGGTGTACATGGCCTCCAGTATCCTGAAGGAACAAATGGAGTATAAATCAATTGTTGGTCACCGGCTACCATGGGACTGTATCTCCTCACAATGCTCCACTGTCTAGTGGATCAGACCTTTAGATCAAAGGCTCCAGGTGTGGCTCCTTAAAAAAACCACCTGCTTCAGTTTGGGCACTTGAGCAGTATCACAGCCCTCACACAAATCAAATGAGATTTTCGCGGCGCATATATATTCGGTGCCCCTTTGTATCAATATTTATGTGTTTAAATAAATATATAAATAAATACTAGTTGAGAATATGAACTCCCTCTATCCCGGTAGTCAGTCAGAAGTCGCAGCGCAAAACGCAGTAAAACATATCATCCTATTCCACTTTAATAGATACAAATCAAAATCCATATGTACATTAGTTTCGTCCGATAGACTTAAATAGAATAGTTTCTTAGCTCATGATGAACAATGGTTTATTTTCAATAGTCGTAGCTTGAGATATGGAGAGCTAGTTAACACCTGAACGGCTGGAAGCACTTGACATTTCTACGATTGGAGATTCGGTTAGAGGAACTATCATTAGTATGGGCTTGTGGATATTGTTGAATCCCATGGAAATCATGAACTGATCTAAGTTAGGGCACTATTAAAGACACGGGAGTGTTAGAAAATTGTGTCGCCCCATTATGGGTCTCCTCCGTAATGAAAGTTTGTAATCGTGCACAAAGTACCTATATCTAGGGCTTTTGATCTTGCGAGCGGATGTTTAAAATCTGGAATACTGAAGTGACATCCAATGTTGTTAATGTCTAACTTCCATTAATCCATACTGACCATTTCATGTGCTTGCTAGTGACTAGCTTCGAGAGGAAAATTTACAGAGTTCTAATGAGGATCAGTGACCAATGGAGCTAAACCGCGTCGGGTGTCAGATAATTACCTACCGAAAACAATTGAAGATGATCGCGCATTATCGTGGATTGATTGAGGTTAGATATTGAAATGGATGCGCATTACTGAGGAGTCCCACAATGGGACGAAATGGCCGTCCAATGCTTCCAGGTTTTTCATAGTAGTCTAGCATCAATTGACTTATGATCTCAACTATTGAAATTCTTAATTTCTCATGAAGATTTCACTTAATTCTATTATTATTATTATTATTATTATTGTTAGCTTTATTCAATGTTATATTTTTGATACAATATCGAACTCTCAGCATAAAGTATTTCAACAAGTTTCCGTTTCTTATTTCTTGATCGATCCCGGCGATAAATATTAACTGACCGCCAGTTAGATGTAAGCAGTACCGGAATCAACATCTGAATAATATACATTCTTTTCAATGTACATTGCCAGAAACCACAACGTTTCTGATTGTTCTCATTCCTCACTTGTACAGCGAAAGGTCGTGAACTTTTCCTAAGCGCACCTGAATAAGTTATGCGATCTGTTGAAACAAACAAAAGATATAACTTGTTGAAATATCTTAATGTTAGGAACTAGTAGTCCAAATATTCAAACAAGCCACCTAATATGATTAGATTAATTTATTTTAAGTAAATATGTATTTATAACGAGTAAGAAGGGTAAAAAGAACTAGTGAGAAGCAGTGACCATTAGAGTTCAACCACGTCTGTTGTGAGATAATAACTGACTGAAGACAATGGTGAACGGTGGTGCGATTTCATGGATCGGTTGAAGTTAGACATTAACACCGTTAGATGCCGACTCAGCGGTCTAGAGGTTAAGCGCTCACGTGCGACACTGATAGGTCCTGGGTTCGAATCTCGCGAGGCGGGATCGTGTATGCGCACTGCTTAGGAGTCCCACAGTGGGACGAAACGCCGTCAAGTGATTCCAGGTTCTCCGTAGTGGTCTAGCTTCAATTGCTTCATGATTTCAACCATTAAAATTACTATAATATCCACAACAACCCCTTCTATTATTGAAGTATTGTTTATTGAGAATTCTATATTATACATACAACATTTGACATTGACATTTTATTGTTCCTTTTTTTGTACATTTTAGGAATCTTGTCATTTAAATGATGAAAGAGAAGAGATAAACCAAAAGAAAAAATTGTTTATTTTTGAAAAATCTTAACCAAAAAAATCCCCCTTAGATACTATTATTATTATTATTATTATATGTGAATAGGAAACAATTTTGAAAAACAGGTTAACAAAATAAAAAGTACAGTTCAGTTTCTTTCTCCCTATCCTCCCTCTTCTTTACTCTCTCTCTCTCTCTTTTTCACCACCCACCCCCCTCTCTCTCGCCATATCCTCTATTTTCTATATCTGTTCAACTATTATTCTATACCCATCTAATAACTAAGGCCTAAATGAAGATTATGAAGTAGTAGTATGAAGAATAAAGATTATGATTTACACAATTGATAGTTAAACTTAAGAATTAGATTTACGGTTTCCAACATGAACTGATATAAATTATAAGGCTAAAAGGCTCTGTAATCAAATAGATGGATGAATTACATGCCAAAAACCTGAGATCTGTTGTCTTTTGCCTGATTGGTTCGTCCATGGATTTATTATTATTATTATTATTTTCAATACTATGGTGATTGTTAATAAATATACGCTATTAAAGATTATTATCAAATTAAACATTCAATTGTTATAACTTTTGCTTCTATTAATTAACAAATGATAAAATCACTAATCAGAATATCGTCTAGGGTTTTCTGTTGACCACCTTCAACCACCATCTTATCTCGACATAGTACACTCATTGTCGAGTCACCTAGACTAGTGGCTACATTGCAACTTCATCGATAGTATTTGATCTACACTAAGAAAGGATTTGACACGCATGACATTGATCATCACCCAGTGATCAATCCATTGTGATTACATCTCAGTTCTACAGAAGTCCGGTCGCGACCCGAATAGCTCAGTGGTAGCGTCTGTGATTGTGAAACTGAGTGACACGGGATCGAATCCCGCAGGGAGCACCAGTTCCCACAGGATTATAGGTACACCTTGCTAATGAGTGACAAATAGAACGAAACCCGAGTCTAGTGTTTCTTGTTAACCACCTCCAACCATCATCTTACTTATATAACTTTGTTCATATGTTAAATTAATGATAAGTCAACTAGCATAAGTAACCTTGCATCAAATCAGAATCCTTATCGATCTTTTCCGCCTAACCCTACCCGTTCAGTTCAGAAAGCTAATATCATCTTCCTATCTAGTTGAAATCATGAGTCAATTGAAGCTAGACCGCTATGGAAAACCTGGAAGCCCTGCTTTAAGGCCGTTTTGTCATATTGTAGGACTCCCTAGAAGTGCGTATTCACGATCCCGCCTTGCGAGATTCGAACCCAGGATCTGCCAGTTTCGCGCGCGAGCACTTAACCGGTAGACTACTGTGCCGGCATCCAACGATGTTAATATCTAACTTCAACAAATCCACAAATTTGAGCAACTATTCACCAATGTCTTCAGTGAGTTCATATCACCAAACAGACCTGGTTGAACTCCATTGGTTACTGCTTCTCATCTTCCGTGATATTTCAGACGTACACAGTTTATATACAATCAAATCAGATAGCATCAAATCATAAAATGAAAAATGATAATTATGAAAGATCAGGCTAAACATTACTGTGATTATGGGAGACTGTAACAAATAAATTGGGAGTAACTTAAGAATGATAAATTGTATAATAGCCATTAGATCGAATGGGGGTTTATAATAAAAGGAATACAAATATACATATCATATAGTAACCTAATAGTTAACAATAAGAATATATGCAATAGTAGTTTATAAATAATCCCTATTAGTGACCATTCATTTATTCTTCATTCGGATGTAAAACAAAGAATTATTATTATTTAAACACATAAATATAGGTACAAAGGGGTACCAGATACATATGCGCCACACAAATCAAATGAGATTTGTGTGAGGGCTGTGATACTGCCCAGGTGACCAAACTGATGCAGTTGGTTTTCTTAGAGGGCCACACCCAAAGACTTTGACCTAAAGATCTGATCCACAGGGCAGTGGAGCTTCATGAGACGATGCATTCCCATGGCATCCGGTGACCAACAATTTGTTCATACGCCATTTGTTACTCCAGGATACTGCAGCCCATGTACACCGTTGGTTTAAAATGAGGGTTTTCCAACTCCCCTAGATGGACCCTCCGTGTCCACAAACCCGGTTAAATCGCCGGACATTCACTTTTTGTCCTCTCAATTTCGTAAACAACAGTAATGCGTTGAGAAGGCAGTGATTAGGACTTCCCTGAAGGAGGCTATATTACTCGTGGCCATGTGAGAGTATTTCGAGAGGGGTATCTGACTCTCGGCCGTACCAGGACATTCGGAGACAACACAAGGAATGTGCATCCACTCTTTGTGTTCTGTCAAATTCTAATCTTATGAATACTTCATGTCTCTATCTTCTTATCTTTCCAAATTTACATCACTGGATTATACTCTTTGAATAACATCTTTAAACCCTAATCTTTCGGATTATTGCTTATACTCGTACTACTTCTACGACTATGAGATTTGAATCGGCAACTGCATCTCTGTGTTAATGTGGTATGGCAACTCGAATTGATGTACGAAGTTCTACGTTGTGAGTGACTGACTATTTAGATGTACCTTTTAAGTTGCCCAAAACTATTTTCTGTTCACATGATAAACATTGGATTCTTAAAGGAAAAACTTCTTAAAAAAACTTCATTTATTTCCTTTGAATTATCCTTCATCTTTGACTTGGTTGCTAGAACTTAGTTTAATTTAATACCTTTGAAAGTTATCATAATACGCATAAACTGGGAAATTTAAATGTGCCTGTTTACTACCATTACGAGAACTGCCGTAATGTGCGGTGTCCGAAATCTGGTACTGAAGCTCTGTATGCAACTGACTACTTGAGCGAAAACATAAGAGTGAGCGAGAGTGTTTTTTGGATTACCGAATGACATGCACAAATACTCACCCGTATATATTATTAATCTATCCTTAAAATATTGACCCATTTTTACCCCCAATGAAATGCACTTGACGTTTATGTCACTGCTGATTGTGGTAACGTCTCTGATTGTGAAGCTGGGTGACACGAGATCGAATCCGTCAGAGAGCACCAACTTCCTCAAGATTCCAGGTACACCTTGCTGACGAGTGTCAAGTAGCACGAAACCTAGGTCCAGGGTTTCCTGTTGACCACCTCCAATCACCTTATTTTAACACAGTACACGCAGTGTCGAGCCACCTAAACTAGTGGCCACATTGCAACCTGATCGATATCATTCGATCAGCACTAAGAAATGACTTGACACGCATGACATTGATCATCACCCATTGATCAATCAATTGTGATATGGAAAGTTATTCTATTAATGATTAAGATGAAATGTTAGTATTTATTTGATGATCTAAAATTTTCTTAATTTATGTCATAAACTGATCAATGTTAGACCATCAAATGAACACCTGGAAGCACTGAACGGCCGTTTCATCCTTAGCAGTGCATATCCATTATCTCGCATGAGGGACTCGGACCAAAGACCTCCAGTTTCGTTCGCGAACGCCTGAACTGCAGACTCCAACGGTGTTAATATCTAACGTTAACCAATTCACGATGTTGCATGACCGTCGTCTATTGTATTCTATGGGTAACTGCTCTAAAATAGACACGGATGAATTCCAAAGTTCATGACTTCTCATTAGAAGAGAATTAGCTTGACAGACAAGATGTGAAGCAATTGCAAGTTGAACAGTATATGGTGGATATTATTGAATGATGACTATAATTTGAATTAGACGTTCAAACATTTAACAGAGGATATATTTCATATAAAGAGTCGACTATAAGTAAAACAGTCAATGAATCAATAACACCAATATGAACGCAAAACTAGTAGAAGTGTAATGAACAAAGAACTCAGGTCGGGTATAATCACTTAAGAAAATATGAAAATCATACATTAGATACATTCTGTGTACATCTTGTTTGTGTTGCTCTTTATATACTTCATTATTCTTCTAATTCTGTTGTTATTTCGACTGCTCTCAGAATTCTTACCTGTTCTCTTTAATGCAATATTTTGTTGTCAGCCGTTCCTTTTTCTGACTGCTGATACATACTACTTATGTCTGTAAACACAAGTAGCATACACCAAGTTAGTAGTAGCAGTAGTATAATTTATCCTACCGTATAGAGCAGAACATATGTTCATAAATAAATGAATGACAAACCACTCTGAAAACGAATGACCTAATGAGTAATGAGTTCTACCAAGTCTGTTGTAGAGATATCAACTCACTGAAGACAATTAGTGAACGGTTGCTCAAACTTCTTGGATTGGTTGGAGTTAGACATTAACACCGTTGGATACCGGCAGGCTCAGTGGTCTATTGATCAAGTGCTTGAGCGTGAGACTGGCAGGTCCTGGGTTCGAATCGTGGATGCGGACTGCTAAGGAGTCCCATAATAGAACGAAACGACCTTAAAACAGTTCTTACACGTTTTCGGTGGTGATCTATCTTCAATTGATTTATGATTTCAACTATGAAAATACTAATTAGTGAAGTTAGAATAATAATGAATGATTGACAAGCTACTTGAATGTCATTGCGAATGCAGTGAATGATTTTGACTATCAATGACGTAAATGGAGTGTGTAAATCAATAAATAGGGACTGAAGTCAATTCATGATGAATGACATTTATTCAACAAATTTCCCGTCTAAACTATAGTAGCCAACTCATTATTGACTTACTTCAATGTATTCCCGAAGTTCTAATGAGAAGTCATGACTGGTGATGTTCAGATGTGCATAGATCAAAATAATTATTATTAATGGCAATCGATAATTGTTCCACTATATCGCAGATTGATAGAAATCGAAGTTGTACTACTGGACTTCGACTGAGTGGTTCTAATGGTTAAGCATTCATAAAGTGACCTGAAGGTCCTTGGCTCGATCCCTCGTGAGATCATGAATATACTACGGAAGTCTTATAACAGGACAAAACAACTAACTACTGCCCCTTGTTTATTAATGATTATTCAACTAAAAATCAGCCCTTACTGTCAGATAAGATGTTATTCATAACTGTACTTTACTTACTTACTTACACCTGTTACTCCCAATGGAGCGTAGGCCGCTGACCAATATTCTCCAACCCACTCTGTCCTCGGCCTCTCTTTCTAGTTCTATCCAAATTTTGTTCATTCTTCTCATGTCTGTTTCCGTTTCTCGGCATAATGTGTTCTTTGGTCTCCCTGTTCTCATTCGAACTTCAGGATTCCATGTGAGGTCTTGCCTTGTGGCGCAATTGGGTTTTTATTTTTTTTTAATTATTATTAGCTTTATTCAATATTATATTATTTGGTACAAAATTGAATTTTCAGCATAAAGTATTTCAACATGTTTACGTTTCTTATTTCTTCGTTGCTCCTGATGATAAACATTCAGTGATCGCCAGTTGGATGTCAGCAGTTCAGTCAATCAACATATGAATAATGTATATTCTTTTTGCTGCATGTTCCCAGCAAACACGACATCTCTGATTAGGCCTTTTGTAACCTTTACAGCGAAAGGTTGCACAGTTTTCAGAAACGCACCGGAATAGGTTGTGTGCTTAATAGCCATAATGATGTATTAAAACAAACAATATTAGATAACTTGTTGAAATATATAGATGACGGGAAACAGGTAGCCCAGATATTTAAGCAGGCCGCCCACTTTTCCTCAATGTGTGTCCTATCCACTTCCAACGCTTCTTTCTGATTTATTCCTCCACTGGATAAAATCTGGTTTGTTCTATCCTACAGTAGTTTGTTGTTGATAGTGTCTGGCCATCTGATCAGAAGTATCTTGCTTAGAAAACTGTGAATAAACACTTGTATCTTCTGGCTGATGGCTTTCGTAGTTTTCCACGTCTCGGCCTCATACAGTAGAACCAGAAAAATTATTCATAATTGTAGTATTAAACAAATTCAATATAAATATCAAAATTTAATTGAACTCCACCATTTCACGCTTAATTATCGTTGGTCATCATAATTCACCCCTCTGTGTGTGTGTGTGTTTCCCTTTGTGTTTGCGGTGTAATTATCAAAAAAATTCTGAAATAGATTAATCTTGTTTCTATAGTAAATTAATTAATTAATTTAAGTAATTAAGTAGTAGTTATCTTAATCATTAAATTATGAAAAAAAAATTCTATTTTAAATAATAGAATAGTTAACTAAACTATCTGATTCTCCACTCTTCTACTCACTTTCCCCCTTTCTCTCCCTTACTCTCCTTCTCTCTTTCCCCCCTCTCTCTCCCCCCTCTCTCTCCCTCCCTCTATCCCTCCTTCTCTCTTTCCCTCTCTCTCTGTAACCCCTCTCTCTATTCTTTTATTAATTTGTTGGTTAAATTATAATTTCTCATAAATGTAATTCATTTACCATCTATTCATCACTATGTACTGAATAATTTTGTATGATACTCTTTATTAGATATGAGTTCACTAAAGAAGCTGAAAATGAGGATAAAGAATAAATAAATAAACCTTTTTTCCAGGTCAGAAAATTTATAATCAAGTGAAGAAAACAAACAAACAATAACATTCAGTTTATGGTAATCAGAATGGGTTTTTTTGTGGAGATTTAGTATCTGTATAGTGGAAAGCATGAGTCAATTGAAGCTAGACCACCATGGAAAACCTGGAAGCACTGCTTTAAAGCCGTTTCGTCCTTTTGTGGAACTCCTCAGCAGTGTGTATCCACAACCTCGCCTCGAGAGATTCGAATCCAGGACCTATTCATCTCGCACGTGAGTGCTTAATTTCTAGATCACTGAGCTGGCATCCAATGGTGTTAATGTCTAACTTAAACCAATCCACGAAGTTGAGCAACCGTTCACTAATTGTCTTCAGTTAGTTGATATCTCACAGCAGACGTGTTTGAGCTCTACTAGTCACTGATTCTCACTAGAACTTCAGGACTTATCTCTTGAAGTCAGTCACTATTATTATTAGCTTTATTCAATATTATATCTCTGATACAATATAGAATTCTCAAAAAGTTTCCGTTTTTTACTTCTTGGTCGATTCCAATGACAAATATTGAGTGATCCACCGTTACAAGTTAGCAGTTCAATCAATCGACATTTGAATAACGTTCATTCTTTTTGCTGCATATCACCATCAACCACGATTTCTTTGATTAGGCCTTTTTATAACATGTACAACGAAAGGTTGTACACTTTTCAGTTATTATTCTCTCTTATCACATCAGGATCCATTCATTTCTATTGTTAAAAAATACACACTAAGCATCCAAAATACGTGACTGATAAGACTGATCATCAATATAATATCTATTCATAAAATAATTTATAGTTGAAGATAGTTCCCATAATGGACTGATACCAGTTTTTGATGGAGTTTCGTTCTCTAAGCTGAATAGATTGGTCGTAGAGCTTTCATTGTTCTTCTGAACGACATCATCAGCACAAATTTCGGTTAGAAGTGAAGCGTTTGAATTTCTCCACATGTGATTCACAGCTTTTCCTGTAGACCTCGATGTTGATTGGTTATTGTTTACCTTGAATCTGTCATTGTATAATTCTTTGTTTTGGTTGTATCTCCCATTGGTTTGATTTTTGTTCCTATGTTTGTGTATAATTTTCCTGATTAGTTGATAAATTGGATTGATTTCAATTTGCTTGTTTATTACTGATTGACCTGAGTGCCAAGCTTCTAAAAATTCTCTAGTGTTATTGGAATTACCTCTATCCAAAATCTCCACATTTTTACAGTAGTGTTCGCAGATGTCCACGTGCATTGATATCAATGACGACATGTCATGGCGTTTGACTACTGATTGATGTTCATGCAGGCGACTGATGAAGTTGACTGATACCAGTCACTTCATCATTCAATATCATTGTTCTATAAACAAATAATTTATATCAAAAGGGGTTTTTGTGGATATTATAGTAATTTTGATAATTGAGATCATTAGGCAATTTCATGGATCAGTTGAATTTGGACATTAATAACGTTGGATGCTGTCCAGCTCAGTGGTCTATAGGTTAAGCACTCGCGTGCCAGACTGATAGGTATTGGGTTCGAATTTCATGAGGCGGGATCGTGAATGCGCACTGTTGAGGAGTACCATACCAGAAGGAAACGGCCATCCAGTGTTTCCAGGTTTTCCATGGTGATCTGACTTTAGTTGACTTATGAACTCAACTATTAAAATTACTATAATATCCATAAAAACCCATTCTGATACTAATCAACATATGGTCACTAGTTACTGGCTTCAAGATGTATTTCCTGGAGTTCTAGTGAGAAGCAGTGACCAGTGAAGTTCAACCAGGTCTGTTGTGAGATAGTGACTCACTGAAGACAATGGTGGATGTGTGACTCAATTTCGTGGATTAGTTGAAGTTAGACATTAACACTATCAGATTCTGGCTCATTGGTTTAGTGGTTAAGCGCTCGCGTGCGAGACTGATAGGTCCTGGGTTTGAATCTAACGAGTCTGGATCATGGATGCACACTGCTGAGGAGTCCTACAATAAGAAGAAACTGCCGTCCAGTGCTTCCAGGTTTCCCATGATGTTCTAGATTCAATTAACTCATGATGTCAACTATTAAAATAATTTATAAATATTGACTTTAATAGTAATGTACGAGGTTACTTCTATCCTTCCCTTTTCTATGACTTAATCAAAGAGAGAACCCTAATATTGTCTCTAAGCTTCATTGATGAAGATTTAATGAGATTTACTTCAAACTCGAATGCAATAGATTACATCACCATCCTTCATTATCTCTAAAATTATCATTCAATTTATCTTATTTGTCTGCGAACTTTACTCACCCACTCCTCATGTTCTTTTATTCTTGCATCAAATGACCTCTGACCTGTTCCTGCACACACAAATAGAGAGTTACTATTGATAACCTTCGTTATTTCAATTCTTTATATTCTGATGTAGGTTTGTTCTCTGAGTTGGATGGTTTGGTTGTGGAGCTTTCATCGTCCTTCTGAACAACATTATCAGCACAAACTTCGGGTAGAAGTGAAGTGTCCGAATTTCTCCATATGTGAAAGACGATGAAAGCTCCACGATCGAGAGAGAACAAAACTCCATCAAAATCGCCCACCTGAGCTACAAATCTTCTCCACTATCTCTTTACATTCACATATGTCCATTGTTTCACACTATATCTTACATAAATGTAAAATTATAACGCACATCGGGTTGTAATCAGTTGATGATGAGGAACCATGAAATATAATGAATTCATATTATTCATACTGGCTTCATTTGAATTCATAAGGGGAATTAATTGTATGAAACAGTTACATTCAATTCACTTAGTATTACTTGTTTGAATCTTCCCATTGATGTTTTAGGACTGTAACTGGCCAGTCTCTTATTGACATATGTGCATACTATGCGTATTGCCTCGATATAGATTTAATTCACAAGCATTATAAGCAGAGATGGATAGTGGCTAGCAGTGGAATCCAGTTTGAAACGCTTTTCGTCCTATTTGGGACTCGTCATCTGGGTGTACCTGCATCTTAAAGTTGATATTCACTCTGGGACTCGAACCTTTCGCTTCAAACACCATCGCGTTATCCACAAGCAAGTGACTATCAGGACTCAGTAGCTGAATGGATAATGCGACTATCCATCTTTTCTTGCAATTACATTCAATGATAGTCAAACTAAATAATTGTCATACAGAACTAATAAAATTGAACATTGTACTGAACAAAAGTCAAATAAACTGTAAACTACATTAGATAGATGAATAAAAATCACTATTAGACTTGATAAGCATCACGTTGAATTAATGGATGGAAATTAAACTGAATTAGTGTGAACTCAACTAAATGAAAATCATGTTTAAAACAAGATATAATTTTTCATAGTTAAGTTTATGAGTCAATTAAAGCCAAACCATCATGGGAAACCTGAAAGCAGTGCATGGCCGTTTCGTCCTAGTATGGGACTCCTCAACAGTGTGTATTCACGATTCCGATCACACGATCCAAACCTCAATAGCTAATTAGATAACGTGATAGCGTTTGAAGTGAACGGTACTGGGTTTGAGTTTCTTCTAGACTGAACATCAACTCTAAGATGCAGGTATATCCAGCTGACAAATCCCAAAGTAGGACAAAACGAGCTTCAAACTGGATTCCACTGCTAGTCACCATCATCCATATTTGCTTATAAAGCTTGTGACTTTAGACAATATCTAGTCAGTCCGCATAGGATGCACATATATATTTATAAGATAGAAACACTTTCATTTCCTAACCAATAGAATAGATAATAATTCAGCAACCAATCAGTAGTCATAAAAAAATAGAATGAAAAAAATTTTCATCATAAAACTGATTACTGAATAGTTTTTAGGTTATATGTACAAGAGTCTAACAGGTTTTGCATGATACTACTCAATTGATCAATCATAGTGAATAAGTAAGTAAACAAAAGTTTATTATTATTATGATTTATGAAAGAGTAAATGAATTAATGATCCCATGATCCAATCATTTTAATAATAACATCAACTCTGAGATCCAGGTACATACAGATGACGAGTCCCATTTAGGATGAAACACGCATCAAACTGGATTCCACTACTAGACACTATCCATCTCTGCTTACCATGCTTGTGAATTAAGGCTATATCGAGGCAATACACACAGTATGAACATATGTCAATTAGAGACTGACCAGTTGCAGTCCTAAGAACATCAATTGGAAGATTCAACACAAACAATACTAAATGAACTTGTTTTCATATAGTTAGGTAATTGTCAGCAAGTATAGTTTACTGAAGAGGTCACCTTCTGTATTATTCTTTTCACTGAAATATTACTTACTTGTCTTATCACTTAACTGACGTTTCATACTGGATGTTAGTAAGGTGTATCTATACTTATAAAGGAATTGATGTACTATATCCTACAGAGAATGTATTTTTTTTCTCTTTTAAATTGGATTTACTGTGATGTTATATCATGTAAGTGTGTGCGTTGTTTAATACATGTTCGTGCTGATTCCCGCCAATGAGAGAAAAGTGAACTTATCGATCAGAGCAATGATACACAAAAGCCGTATGAACAGTCTTGAGGTACTTATCAGTCCTGCTACTTGCTTAGCCCAGACAGTTAAGCTCAGAACACCAATAACAGCCTCTGCAATATGAATCATTATTCTCAAACATACTGGGTTAATATACCAAACAAACTGAGCATATCGTACCATAAAATAGAAAATAACAATTTTACAAGATTTAGCCAAATGTGGCTGTAAATACATACTTACTTAATTACTTGCGCCTGTTACTCTCAATGGAGCATAGGCCACCGATCAGCTTTCTCCAACTCACTCTGTCCTAGGCCTTCTTTTCTAGTTCTATCCATTTTTCGTTCATTCTTCTTATATCAGTCTCTATTACTCGGCGTAATGTGTTCTTTGGTCTTCCTCTTCTCCTTTGACCTTCAGGATCCCATGTTAGGGCTTGTCTTGTGACGCAACAAGGTGATTCCCTCAAAGTGTGCCCAATTCATTTCCATCGCTTCTTCCTGATTTCTTTAACCATTGAAATCTGGTTTGTTGTCTCGCACAGTAGGTTGTTGCTGATAGTGTCTGGCCATCTGATCCGAAGTATCTTGCGTAGGCAACTGCTGTGAATAGGGGGAACAGTAATAAATGGACTAGAGTTAACTCAAGAATGGTAATAGTCTATAGATCAAAATAAAGCTTATAATAAGAGGAACACGAATACAAATAGTTTAGTTGCCTTACAATTATATAATAGGAAGTATACATATCACATTTGTCCATAAATAGTTCTCAAAAGTTACCCTTCATAATTCTCCACGGGATAATAACATGTGACTATGAGCTCTATTTAATCATATCGAAATTATGTGCAAAATAATTCAAATAGCATCTTATCAAGATCATGGTTAGGATTCCCACTTCTCTCTCTTTTAATAGTTCAATAGATCAAGGAATTAAACAAATTCTGTTTCTTAAATTTGCTTGGTATTGTTTGTTTGAATCTTCCCATTGATGTTTAGGACTGGAGCTGATCAGTCTCCTATTGGCATATGTGCATTCTGTGTGTATTGCCTCGATATTGCCTTAATTCACAAGCATTATAAGCAAAGATGGATAGTGACTAGCAGTGGAATTCAGTTTGACGCGCGTTTCGTCCTATTTCGGACTCATTAGATGGATGTACATGCATCTCAGAGTTGATGTTCACTCCGGAAAGGAGAAACTCGAACCCATTACCTTTCACTTCAAACACCATAGCGTTATTAATAAATCGTTATCTAAATTTTATAAATTTTACTTTGTTTTGACAAAATTTATTGAATAAATAACCAACTGTAAGGAAATTTTCTCGATTGATCTTTAAAAATGAATAAGATAAAATTATGATGAACTAAATTGATGTCGTTGTGGTATGTGCTACTGATATCGACTGATATCAGTAGTATATATCATCAATCTAAAGTGAAATAGCTGGAGGCAAAACATTGGGAAGATCGAAGAAAAGAGAACGAGAACAGAGAATGATTGTTGTAGAAGCAAAAAAAAACAATGAAGTTTGAGATCATTGATGGACGTTTTGCAAATAAAGTATTTATTGTATGGTTCTTAGATTTTACTAAGACATTATGTAATTTGTATGTTCAACTACATTCCATTGTTCCTATTTGTATTCTCGTTCAATATAACTTACTCTGTAACGCGATGGTGTTTGAAGTGAACGGTACAGGGTTCGAGTTCCTCCCAGAGTGAATATCAACTCTGAGGTGTAGGTACATCCAGCTGATGAGTACCAAATAGGACGAAACGCGCATCAAACTGGATTCCATTGATAACCACTATCCATCTTTGCTTACACTACATATATAGTTCTAGTTTGATATTGTACAGCAGTCTAGAGAAAATGACTTGGAAATGTTTTGGCTTGTCATTCTATTGAAAGTTATCTATCTCTCTGGCGAATTGTTCAATTATTAATCATACACAAAACAAATTACGGGCTGAAATTGGCATTGTGGTACATTTTTTTCAGGTGTAGACAATTCGATAACCAAGCTAATTATCATTCACTTTCATCAAATGAAAGATCTGAAATGTTTCAGATCAATCTTTTGCCTAATATGAGTTATTACACTTTTACAAACTCTGTTCGTATGAAACTAGTTGCTTTAATGAATTATGCAGAACAAAAATCTCTGCTTTATTATTAGATCCTTAGACATGATAGTGCTAAGTAATAAAAAACTAGGTCGAATACAACTACCCAGTGTATGATAATTCTTAGTTTATCTCAGGTTGATTTAAGTTAATGTAGCAGCAGCCTCTACATTAATAGGCCTCAACATACACAAAGGAAAAAGATTCTCAAATACAACATGGAGAACACCAAAACAATCACACTTGATGGAGAAACTCTGGAAGAGGTGGAAACATTCACTTACCTGGGGATCATCATTGGTAAACAAGGAGGGTCTGATGCAAATATAAAAGCGAGGATAGGCAAAGCAAGGGTAGTATTTCTACAATTGAAGAACATATGAAACTCAAAACAACTGTCAACTAATTTCAAAGTGAGAATCTTCAATACGAACGTCGAGACAGTTCTACTATACGGAGCTGAAAAACAGAAAACTACTACATCCGTCATCAAGAAGGTACAAGTATTTATGAACAGTTGTTTACGCAAAATACTCAACACTCACTGACCAGATACTATGAGCAACAGCCTATTGTGGGAGAGGACAAACGAGCTTCCAGCTGAAGAGGAAATTAGAAAAAAGACGTTGTAAGTGTATAAGACTTACATTGAGGAAATCACCAAACTGCATCACGAGACAAGCCATAACTTAGAATCTGGAAGGGAATCGGAAGAGAAGAAGGCCAAAGAACACATTATTCCGGGAAATAGAAGCAGATATGGAAAGGATGAATGTTAACTGGAAAGAACTGGAAAGAATTGCTTGGGTCAGGGTTGGATGGAGAATCCTGGTGTGCGGTCTACGCTCCTCGACGAGGGGTAACAGGCATAAGTAAGTAAGTAAGTAAGTAAGTAAGTAAGTAAGTAAGTAAGTAAGTAAGTAAGTAAGTAAGTAAGTAAGTAAGTAAGTAAGTAAGTAAGTAAGTAAGTAAGTAAGTAAGTAAGTAAGTAAGTAAGTAAGTAAGATTAAGATTAGATTTTCCATGATTCTCTTGAATAAAAAGAACATTTCACAGGACTTTTCTGTCTACTTTCTTACTTACTTACTTACTCACTTACTTACTTACCTACGCCTGTTACCCGCAAATGGAGCATATGCCGCCGACGAGCATTCTCCAACACACTCAGTCTTCGGCCTTACTTTCTAGTTCTATCCAATTCTTGTTCATTCTTCTCATGTCTGTATCCGTTTTCCCAATTAATGTGTTCTTCGGTCTTCCTCTTTTCCTTTGGCCTTCGGGATTCCAAGTGAGGACTTGTCTTGTGACGCAGTTTGGTGATTTCCTCAATGTATGTCCTATCCACTTCGACCGCCTCTTCTTGATTTCTTCCTCTAATGGATGGAATCTGGTTTGTTGTCTTCCACAGTTGAATGTTGTTGATAGTGTCTGGTCAATGGATCCGAAGTATTTTGCGTAGGCAACTTTTAATGAACACCTGTATCTTCTGGATGATGGCTTTCATATTTCTCCAAGTTTCCGTCCCATACATTAGAACTGTTTTAACATTCGTATTGAAAATTCTGATATTGGTGTTGGTTGACAATTGTTCTGAGTTTTAAATGATCTTAAATTGCAGATATGCTGTCCTTGCTTTGCCAATCCTCGTCTTCACATCTGTATTAGATCCACCTTGTTCATCAATGATGCTGTCCAGATATGCAAAGCTTTTCACATCCTCCAAAGCTTATTCGTCAAGTGTGATTCGATTGGTGCATGTCGTGTTGTATCGAAGAGCCTTTTTTCCCCTTTGTGTATGTTGTAAGCTTACATTCGTAGAACCACCACTAGATAAATAACTTAATAATCATTGTCAATGTTAAATTCACCAGACAGTGACTGCGATGAAAATATAGGAGAACCATCGTTTCCACTAATACTGACATGAAGACACCGCATATCAAAATCTTTATCTATTTCAAGATTCTCATTTTAGCAGATTGTTTATATTTAGTGAACTATTGATAAAATGTTTCGTTTATAAGTTGACTATAAATAAAGTGTAAAGAAAAGGCCGCATTCCGACAGTTGAATAACGTATAGAGCTCCAAACAACTGTCTCCAAGTTAACATCAAAATCACAATCTTTAGTACGAACATCAAGACAGTTCTATCACACAGAGCTCAAACTTAGACAACTGTCATAACCATCACCAAAATGGTACACTTATTCATAAACAAATATCTACTTAAAATACTCATTATCCGGTGATCGAATACTATCAGCAACAGCGTACTGTAGGAGAAAACAAACCAGCTGCCAATTGTTCTATCTACTAATTAGTTTACTAATCGACTACTTACTTCACATGTACATATATTTCGATCTTAGTTGCCATAGCACACAATACACTGTAGAGAGATGAAATTATGAAGACAAATATCAGTGTAGCTAAAGTAGTAAATAAGTCGAATGCAACCGTCAAGTGTATACTAATTCAATGTCCGTTGATCGGATACCATCAGCAACAGCCTACTGTAGAAGAAAACAAATACCAGTGTAGCTGAAGTATGAACCTCATAAATTGTAGTAGAATATTAAATGAGTAGAAGAGATGATTTGAGAAGAGTATGAATGAAGTTACAGAGTAAAAAAGTATCAGTACCTGAAGACCGAAAAATAGATGGATAGATAGATACGCATATACGTACATACAAACTACGTTATGATAGACAGACACTTTAGTTGATCAATAAAAAATCAATCAATTTCGAATATCATTTCAAACTTATTGCCATATATATGACATATACTACTAACTAATGGTTATTAGTATCTAAGATAAAGTAGATTATTTTACCATACAGGTAAGTGATTCCTATGAAATCCTTTTGTTTTTTTGAGGAGTCCCACAATAGGACGAAACAGCCTCAAAGTAGTGCTTCCAGGTTATCCATAGTGGTCTAGCTTCAATTGACTCATGATTCTATCTATGAAAAATACTGAATTCTTTACAAAACCCCTTCTGAACAAAAGATTTGTTAAATGTTGAGAGTTATTACAGATAAGGAGGATATTACAGTAGTATTGATCATGAGACATAATAAAGAAATCAAGTTGTTAGTTAGATGAATAGAAATAATTAAGACAAAACTCATCTTGACCAATATCTTGTGATAGATAGGATTTGGAAGGACAGTGTACTTGTAATCTTAGGCGAACTGATGTTCTTAATGGAATTTGAACTAATTTCACTTAGCTTCATAGTCTGAGATGTTACCAATGAGCTATCCATGTAGCAAGATTATAGATACGTCTTACTAATAAATGATGATAATAAGATGCCTAAGTTATGGAGAGTTTCCTGTCATCTACTTCCAATAACCTAATTTTGAAATATAGCACACACGATGTCAAGTCACTCAGGCCCAATGGTCAGTAGAATTTAATCAACGTTAAAGGACCAGATAAATATGATATAGTTTAACCATTGATCGACCAATGTATAAACCAAGCTAGTTGACGATTATTTTTACGAAAATATTACGGAATGTAAAGTTTAGAATCCATTGTTAGCCACCTTCCAAACTTCGGATCATAATCAAGTTTGTAATGTTAATGTTATTAATGTTAATGTTATACTCTTACTACTTCTACCATTATGGGATTTGAATCGACATCTGCATCTCTGTGTTAATGTGGCATAATAACTCGAACTGATGTACGTACGTACAAAGTTCTACGTTGTGACTGACTTACTGACTGACATGATTTTGAGAGTTTCATTTCATATCAGAGAGCTAGGCACAATAATCTATGGAGTCATTGTGACAACGTCAGATAATAGTGGTCTAGCTTCAATTGACTCATGACCTCAACTATTAAAATTACTATAATATCCCCGAAAACTCATTCTGATATTAATCAATATATGCTCACTAGTTACTGGCTCCAAGAGTTTTTTCCTGGAGTTCTAGTGAGAAGCAGTGACCAGTGAAGTTCAACCAGGTCTGTTGTGAGATAGTGACTCACTGAAGACAATGGTAGATATGTAGCTCAATTTCGTGGATTAGTTGAAGTTAGACATTGACACCATCAGATACCGGCTCAGTAGTCTAGATTTTAAGCGTTCGCGTGCGTGACCTATACTTCCTGAGTTCGAATCTCGCGACGCGGGATCATGAATGCTCACTGCTGAGAAATCTCATACTAGAACGAAACGGCTGTTCAATATTTCCAGACTTTCCATGATGGTCTAGCTTCAATAGACTGATGAAACAATTATGATATCCTATTCCTAAAACATCAATGGGAAGATCCAAACAAACAATACTATGTAAATTTCAACTTCACCCCATTACACAAGCAAGTGGTTATCAGGACTCAGTGGCCAAGTGGATAACGCCATGCAATTTGAAGCTAAAGGTACTGGGTTCGAATTTCTACTTTACGGAGTGAACATCAACTGTGACATGTGTTAGATACATTCAGTTGACGAGTTCCAAATAGGATGAAACACATATCAAACTGAATTGCATTGTTAGCCAATATCTATCCATCTTTGTTTACTATTTCTAATTCTCATTTTCATTTTAGTAATCAAAACTTTTTTCATAATGGCTTATGATCAAGATCAGAATAAACCATGTTTAAAATGTGGATCAAAATGTTCCGGTTTCATGAAACATTCATGGAGGTAATTGATTATTGATTATTAATTAAACTAAACTATACTATACTATTTATATTAATTAGAATGATTTGTACCCAATGTCATTGTGCATATTATGAACATGATATTGATTATTATTACACTAATCAATCAATATTAGATGAATTAGATTATAATCAATCAATATTATTATATCAAGAATATATGAATGCACAAAATTTAGCTAAACAATATGGATTAAATTGGTTACCGATTGGTGTCAAACAAACAGAAGTAAGATTATTATGTTATAAATGATTGTTTGACTTGATGTTGTATACTTGGATCTTCCATTTGATGTTTAAGACTGCGATTGATCAGTTTCTTATTGTGACATATGTGCATACTGGAAGGACTGCGTCCTCCATTACACTGTTAACCACTATTCATCATTTGAGATAAGATGGTGGTTAGAGGTAGTCAACAGTTGGCTTTTGCCAACTTAAGTCACCTATGGCGAAGACGAGATATCCGTCTATCAACCAAAGGACGAGTATACTGCGCATCAGTTCGCTCTGTTCTACTTTACGGCTGTGAAACATGGCCATTAAGAGTAGAAGATACTCGTAGGTTACTAGTATTTGACCACAGATATCTCAGAAATATTGCTGGCATCTACTGGGATCACCGGGTAAGTGATAGTGAGTGAGGTTAGACACAGGGTATTAGGGAGTGATGATGGTAAATCAGTTGATGAGGTGATGAATCTTCATCGACTGAGATGGTTGGGCCATGTGTTACGTATGCCTGAACACCGATTACCACGACGCGCTATGTTGACTAGTGTAGGGGATAGTTGGAAGAGAGTTAGGGGCGGCCAAACCAAAGTATGGCATCAGTGTTTGAAGTCACTAACTTCTAGTCTGAGCCATGTTGGCAGATGCAGACTACCTGGTTGGGGTCCGTGTGACTATCGTAACCAATGGTTGGAGACTCTGTGTGACATGGCTTAGAATCGATCACAATTGCGTAGGTGCATACACTCTTTATCTTCCTTTAAACCTTGAGACTAAAATTGCTTCATATCTCTCTTCCTTCCTATACTATATCATTATATACAACCTATAATTTATATACTACTACCACCACTAAATTAATTACTTCTATGAATCCGGTGTTCATCTTGTTGTGCTAACGAGGTATGGCAACTTGGACCGATGCATATATGTGCCTGGTCCTACGTTGTGGCTGACTGACTGACTGAGGTACATCTAGTTGATGAGTCCGAGATAGGACGAAACGCGCCTCAAACTGGATTTCACTACTATCCATTATACATGTTACAAAGGATTTTTAAATGTATGCTACGTTGATGTAATAATAAGTTGGAAAAGATAAGAATGGCTAAACCAAAAGGTGACCTCAGTTAGCGAAGTTACTGACTGCTGGAATTATTTATATTGGTAGAATGAGACTAATTGCTTGTGTAGGTAATGTATTTCAATAAATAATCTCAGATTGAGATGAATCAGATTCTCAGTCTTCTATTTTGAAATGATACCGTAATTCGTAATGAAAATTGCTTATGGGTTACATTGATCAACTCTGTAATATTTTTGTCTAGTTATGTAATTTATTTACTATTGTAATCCACTGTATCTGATATGGGCTAGTTGAAGAAGGTCAATAGGGTAGATTACTGAAATATATACATCATAATAGTATCTTTGTGTCTATGTTATATCTGAAGCGTTTCGAATTCACTAGTTAGCGAACGGAACAAAGACTTGTGACCAGAAACCGATAAGCTAACTATTCTGACGTGACCCAGACCCAGCTAACTAGAGTAAGAAGTCCAAGTTGGAAGTGGGGAAAATATATTCGGTAGCAAGCAGAAGCACAGCAATCATAAGGCGAAAAAAAAAATCAAACGTATATATACAGTAATAAACTGTCCTTGGGCAGCATTACATAATAGCATACTCAAAGATAAAATGGACCAATAGCGTTTAAGATATTTTACAAGTGGGAAATTCGACTCGCAGGTGAAAAGAGCGCTTTTGGCGCGAAAACAAAGAAATTCAAATTTTCAAAATAAAATTTACAAAATTAAACCATTTACCGAGTAACTTCTGGAGATTTGACATCCCCAATAGTTTGTAAGGTGTACGTCTTGACACCTTTTCAATAAACTGCATGATTACTTACAAAAAGCCGTAATTTTTGGGGTTCGATAAAGTTTATTGAGTAACCATTGAAAATCATTGCAAGTTGATTAACGTCTAAAATATATGTTAATGGATTTCGGATTCAGTGGTCTGTATATATAAAACCATATCATAAGTACTAAGGGTGTTCGATTTCATTCGATGACGAGGTTACGGTAAATCACTTATATAAATTCCTAGAATTAAACAATGCAGCTAATATTCAATACTGCCCAATTTTATTAGTTCTCCAGTGATACAGATTACTGAAGAAGTAATATAATAGTAATAATAAAATGTTTATCTTCTTTTCGATCTAAGGTGGATTTGTTTCTGAGTAATCTTCCAAATGAAGAATTACCACGTGGTGAAGTTGCTGATCATATTAGACGTCAACGTCTTAGAAAACAAATACCATTACAAGATTGTAATCCAGCTGTAACAATTGAAGAATTATGGCATGATTTAAAAGATTCAAATCCTAACTTAGAAAATGAATTACGTGAAGCGAATCGTTTTAAAAATTTTCGTAATTCTCACGATTTGGGTATTGGTTTGGTGGAACATATGAATGAGAAGGATGGACAGGTAATTATAAAACAACATAAGTCCCGGATAAGTAATGAGTTAATGATTTAAATAGAATATACGATCTTATATTAGCTTTATCCTTCTTTCAACGTGCCATGGTCACCGGCCCCCCGAATGCCTTGGTACGGCCGAGAGTGGGGAGAGTCCGCTCTCCCTCTACAAATGCTCTCACATGGCCACGCATATATATAGCCTTTGTCAGGGAAGTCCTACTCACTGACTTCTCATGGCATTACTGTTGTTTACGAAATTGAGAGGACGAAAAGCGTATGTCCGACGCTTCAACCGGGTTGGTGGACACAGAAAGTCCATCTAGGAGAGTTGGAAAACCCTCATTCCAAACCAATGGTGCATATGAGCTCCAGTATCCTGAGGGAACAAATGTCGTATGAACCAATTGTTGGTCACCGGCTACCATGGGAATGCATCTCCTTACGATTCTCCATTGCCTTGAGGACTAGACCTTCAGGTCAAAGGCTCGGGGCCCCCTAAAAAAACCACCTGCTTCAATCTGGGCACCTGGGCAGTATTTCAGCCCTCATATGTATCTGGTGCTTCCTTGTACCAATATTTACGTGTTTAAATAAAAAAAATTTATCCTTCTTTTCATGAAACATATGGCTTGACTATCATAATAATAATGATAGAAATTATTGATTGACACTGTATTTCGTTGAAACGGTAGTGTTGTGATCCTTGACGTCCACCATAAATAAGCACGCATCCCCAACTAGTTATGCGATCAAAAAGAATAAGATATGAATAGGAAATTGCAATTAGTGTAACGGAACCACTAGGTGAATAAATCGTTGTTATATATACGTATTCTACTTTTCTAACCCAAACAAATACACGTAGGCTGAGACGTTGATTAGGTACCTAATCGATTTTCTCCGGTAGCGTGTCTTGACTTTAGTTTCTCACCTAACTTTGAGATAATGTGTGAACACAAGCACGTGATATCTAATATCTCAGTAACTAATGTCATATTTCCCACATCCTTGTTACTGATCGACAACATGACACTGAGCATTAATGTAGTTATAATCACTTAAAGTACTATTATCTGTAGTCTATACAAGATCATTGGGGGGGGGTTCAAATAGCTCAGTGGTAATATATCCAGTCAGTTAGTTGTCTCACGATTACAAGAATATTCAAATAGATTTAGCTCAATAAGACAGTTTACTAATCAGATCACTGAGCCGGTATCCAACGCTGTTATTGTCCAGGTTTTCCATAGTGTTCTAACTTCACTTGATTCATGGTTTCAACAGTTTACTAATTTTGAAATTTCCATTGTTAGATTATTGATTGATGCAACAATAAAGAAAAATTTACTAAAGTTGTAAATTACCTTTAACCTAATATGGTCAAATACCGTTCATAATCGAACTTCAAAACAAAACGCCTCCTCTTTATTTCATTTTATAAAATTCGCAAATATCAATAAACCATCTACAGTGTATTATAGTCCAATCTTATGATCACATATGTTAATAGATTGATTGAAGTTCGACATTAATACCATCAGATGCCAGCTCAGTGATCTAGAGGTTAAGAGTCTACGTGAGAGACCGATAGGTTCTGGGTTCGAATCCTGAGAGTAAGGTCGTAGATGCGCACCGCTAAGGAGTCCTATACTACGACAGGACGGCCGCCTAGTGCTTCCAGGTTTACCATTGTGGTCTAGGTTTAACTGACTCATGAATTCAACGATTGAATCACATATGTTGAATTTAAAAAATTTGTATCAATATTGGCACTTCACGCCTATTTCAACTTTGGAGCAAAATAATGAATTCGCAATAATATAATAAGCAAATCTGTACCATAAATATGAGAATCATGAGTATGTAGATGGCGACGAGTCGCGATTGACTATGATCACCACTATAATAAGATTACGCGCCAGATAACGACTTGGATCCCTCGATAGTCCGAAAACCAGAAGGCTGTTTTTGGTTCAGATAAGATATATTTATTGGTGATCTCGTGGTATCGAAAGAATACCGAGACGTGCCAAAGAGTACAGGCAAAATGGCAGAGCATAAGAGAGTTTGCACGAACAAGATGAACAACGGAACGAACAGTGTTTCTTATACAGTTAAACAAAACAAGTACAGTAAAACAATCATTGGTACAATTGGTTATAATAATAATTGTTTCTATTATACCAATCGTGTTCTCATCATATAAAGTAGGTCACTACAAGTATATCAATCGTATTCTATCCCAAATACATCATATTTTTTGGTAATACACCTGTCCAGTTTCCGTCTTCATTGTTCAAAGTAACTCTAGAACTCAAGTTCTTTCGCTGTCTCAGCCTTGAATGTGCCACTAGAATATTTTCCAAAGAGAATTTCTCCAAATTCAACTGATCATCTTATATATGAACACTGAATTACAAGGAGCCGCATACATTCGTTCCCTAAATCATCCTTTCAATCTACACGGCTGTCATTTACATTCTTTAACCATTTCAAAAGAGCTATTTTAAGTTAGCATTTTATCCATATGACCAAATTGTATAAGGACTTTCGTCTAAATTTGAACGAACAGTTTCACCGAAATCGATTTACTTATACGACTTGCTTGAAATATGATTGATCAAATCATTCGCATAGCCACATCGGGAGATGGTTACGAGTGCAAAAATGTCGATTTATAGCTATGATAAAGTAAAAGGATATGATAGAAATATACTGATGGCAATAATCCAGAACCAACAAACTGTTCTGTACTAATGACTCAGTTTCAATGTTATGATTACCTAGAGATTCTAGAGTGTGAAGTAGGTATCATTAATTAGATTTTGTAAACAATATCAAAGGATGAATTTGATGCTTAATGTCATGGATCTACTAAATGTTCCAGCTTTGAACATGGATAATTTGATAACTTGTTTTGTGTCTAACGTGTACATAAAAATTCACTGGGCATCTCGTTCAACACTTTCGGCGAGACTATAATTTATGGACGACCTTTGAACGAATCTTAAGTGACCTTGAGAAATGTTAGCCAATCAGTGAACAGTCGGCATATAGTATCATACAAAACCAAATAATTAAAACGGATACACTTCTTTTATATGGTCTAAAAACATGTGATGCATAAGGTAGAGAAACTCATCCATATGGCTCCATAATAGTTGGTCTCTGGAGCCATGATAAGGTCTTAAAAACGCTCTCAGCCTCGACCACATAGCTTCATTATTGTTTGTGTGTACTCCGATTATGTAAGTTTATCATTTTTATTATGGATATGTCTCTACAATACTCACACCAGTGAACAGCCGAAGTTTCAGTAACATCTGCGATTATTTCAGCCAATTTTACTGGTGGTTTTACTATACAGTTAACGTCAATTATTATAATTTGCTTTAGTTTCAATCTGGATTTATCGATAAAGGTTCCTATTCTAGCAAACGTCTTCCTTCAGCATATATTACATCGAAAGACAACATCACGATAGTCTGCGCATGGTCTACAAGTCATTGGATTTCCGCAATTACAAATAAAGGAATTTCTTAATAGTCTCATTTGTTGTAGCCGCTTGATTGTCAAGCCTTCTCTAAAATTCTCTATGAACCGATCGTACATGAGCATCAGGTACTGGAATTGACACCGTGACCTTGAAATTCCTCAAACGCTTCTGATTGACTCGTCCATACATTGTAGTCTCGCAACATTTTATCTAATACTTGTCATATGATTTAGAATATTTTTAAAAATTTACTTTCAGCCATGTGTAAATTGTTCGAATACAATCCATTTTGATGAATTCTGTATAAGAATTAAATCAGAACATTCTTTAACAGAAGAAATTTCTAACATGTCAACATCAAATCATACTCCAGCTTGGCATTTGAATTGTTTTCGATGTACAACATGTAATGAATATTTAGTTGATTATATATATGCTTGGTTTAATAAGAAACTTTATTGTTTACGACATTATGGTCAATCAATACGTCCACGTTGTGTAACCTGTGATCATGTAAGTACTTCATGAAGTAAAATTGTTTACATTTATAAAATTAAAATTAACTAATGTATATTTGCAGAAATAATGTATTCTATGAATTCTATGAATTGGTACAAGTGGGCAACAGATATATATGCGCCACACAAAACAATGAAGATGGGAAGAGAAAAGAGGTAAGATGCATATATATATATATATATATATATATATATATATATATATATATATATATATAAGAGTAATGGTGGGGGAAACTGAAATGTACAACCAGAAGAACTCTTTCAGTTAAGGAGGTTATGACCACTCTTTGTGCAGAAAGCAAAAGAAGGTTACAGCAGGCTCGCCACTGGCTTCTATTCTGAGCTATATCTTATAACGTCTATGGACATTGTGTTGCACCATCTCTAAGACTCCAACCAGGGAGTCGTGAAGGACCAACAGAAGCCAGTCATTTGCTGCCTTCCTTCACACCACGACACCACCTCTCCGCTTTTTCCAACCAGTCTCAGAGTCGGCAAATAATGCACGACATGGAATTCTCTCGGACGACATTCGTAAAACATGTCCAAGCCACCGAAGTCGGTATTTCAAGATTGTGACACTAATTCAATTATCGTCTCTGCACCCAAACACACGATGCCGAACCTCTGCATTACTAACATGGTGTTGCCACTGGATGTCAGCAATCCTTCGGAGACAACGATGATCGAACACAGAGAGACGTCTAACATCTTCAACTCGGAGAGGCCAAGTTTTACAAGCATAGAGCAAACATTCTCTCACCGACGCGTTGTAGATCCGACCTTTTACAGTCAGACTAACATCACGAAAGCGCCAAAGATGGCCGAGATTGGCATGAGACGCTCTGGCTTTCATTATACGTGCATCAATCTCATCACTCACGCCCCCACCAGCACTTATGTAGCTACCTAGATACACGAACTTCTCAACTACTTCGATCTGCTCACCATCCAGGGTGAGTACAGGATGAGAATCCTGCCAGTCTTGTAGGAGTACTTTGCACTTGGAGGGTGCAAAGCACATGCCGTACCTGCGGACACTGATTGCCAACTGATTAAGTGCGGATTGCATGCCTTGGGCATTACTGCACATTAAGATTATATCATCCACATACTCAAGGTCAAGAAGTCTTTCTCCAGGCAACAGATCCACACCGCCATTACTTACATCCATCAGAGCTGTTTCCAGAATGTCATCGATGGCAAAGTTGAAGAGGAATGGTGAGATCGGGCAACTCTACCTAACCCCACTGCTTGAATGGAACAAGGGAGAAAGGTGGTTGTATGCCCTCACTCTGCCTGAGATGTTTGTATACAGGACCTTTATCATGTTAATAAACTTCTCAGACACACCCGTCTTCAATAGACAATCCTAGAGTACAGTCCTGTCCAACGAATCGAAGGCAGTCCTGATATCTAGAAACACTACGATTGTTGGCCTGCGATAAGTATGACGGTGTTCTAACATTTGGCGGAGGGTGAAGATATGATCAATGCATCCTCGACCAGAACGAAAACCAGCCTGCTCCTCGCGAGTCAATCGTTCTCGGGTTTTAAACAGCTTACTAAGGATGACAGAAGCCAATCGGAAGAAGACTTATTCCCCGATAGTTGTTACAGGAACAACGTGAACCCTTTTTAAAGATAGGGACAACTATCGAATCATTCCATGATGTTGGAACGCTCTCTAGCTGCCAAAACTATTTAAATAACGCAATCGATTCCTTAGCCAGAAAGTCACCACCATCTTTAAAAAGAGCCGGAGGTAAGTCATTTGGGCCAGGTGATTTGTAGCGTTTCAGGAGTTGGAGTTCCTTACGGACTTTCGCCTTGTCTGGTGGATTAGTCGTCACCGGCCATGGGGGGCAGGACAAACTGGTCGATGTTGCCGGAGCAGCAGGCAAGTTGAACTGCCCTTCGAAGAATTCCGCCCATCGTCCAAGACGTCGGGAGATGTTAGTGATTGGCATCCCATCATCATCGTAGATTGTTTCACTCACACCAGACTTCTTGCTGCCAGTGGCTCGGATGAGTTGGAAGAGCTTCCGGCAGTTACCAGAGGCAGCTGCTGCTTCCATCCCATTAGCACGCTCCGACCACCAGGCTTCCCGGTCCTTACACAAGCTTTGCCCGATTTCATTACGTAACAGCCTTCGTTTGTGGTCAAACTCACGGTCGCCCGGAATAGACCGACGGGCTTCGATCAGTTGTAAGGAGCCAGAAGAAACCTAGTGCTTGTAAGCGGAACATTTCGCAAGCCACAAGCGACTTTGGTTCATACGCCATTTATTCCCTCAGGATACTGGTTTGGAATTAGGTTTTCAAACTCCCCTAGGTGGACGCACCGTGTCCAACTCGGTTAAAGCGCCTGACATTCGCTTTTCGTCCTCTCAATTTTGTAAGCAACAGTAATTCCGTGAGAAGGCAGTGAGTAGGACTTCCCTTGTAGACGATATATACGCTTGGCCGCGTTAGAGCATTTGTAGAGGGGTATCTGAGTTTCCCCACTCTTGGCCGAACCAAGTCATTTGGGGGCGAATTTTTAAATATTGTAATAATTTAAAGGTGTTCTGGTAAAATATTTTGCAAGAAATTAATTGTGGAATAACTGAGATAATCGAATAGATAATATATATACTTACTGGAGTTGTCAAATCTCAATCAAACAGGTCATAGGGCAAGACCAACTGGTTGGATACTTGTCTTTCTTTTATGTGTAGTATATGAAATGTGCTATTTGATATTCCAGAAATAATAATTGTCAATCCGGTGTTATTATCTTAAATCAAACTGACAGGTTTATTGCTCGGCTGAAGACTTCCAATGACATGACTTTTTGGATGTCGTAGTGACATATGTAAATTACGAAACTAGTTAGTACATGGATTAAGGCCTGGGATATTACAACTTAATAGATAGGTAAAACATATCAAATGACCCCAATAAGAATAGAGGATAAACATACATAATCCTCTTTTGCCAAACACATCATCGAAACAGGCATATAAGATTGATTTTAACTCGGCTTTTGTGGTGTTGTATAAAAGTTTAAAAGGGTGTATATTAAGGTTTATTGAAGCCTTAGACATATGAAAATTCAACACCCTTTTGGATATTCAAAAATAGTTTGTTCTCACTTTAAACTTACCCTGATAATATGTGTTTATTATCCAGAGTTTTTAGGTTTCAAATTGTTTTCATATTATTTTTCTCACTACTTATACTATTACCCTTGCCTACTCTTAGCCCCCATTTCCAGTCTAGTTGACCTTTTATTATTATATATAAATGTTCTTAACCGGTTATATGCGTGATCAGATTGTTCGAAATGTATTGCGTTAATATATCACAGGATTTTGATGATCTTCGTCTTCTTATTAAACTATCGAAATTTATCAAAGGGACTAATTGTTTTAAAACATAATTGTTCTAGCATCCAATCGTAGGAAGATCAGATAAACATGCCTTCATATTAGAAACCACGCGACCAGGGGTGCGATCGTATTCTGATTGATACTAAAACACAATTAAAAAGGTCTTGGGAAGACTACGGCACATCCAACTCTACCAACCCTAATAGGTGAAACCAAGCTTTGTTATATCCACTTGGTATTGTTTACTTGAATTTTCCCATTGACGTTTAGGACAGTAATTGATCAATCTCTTATTGGCATATGTGTGGATTGTCTCGATATTGCTTTAAGTCACAAACATTCGTTCCTTCTTTATTATAATCAAAGATGGTTAGTGGTTAGTAGTGAAGTGAACATCAACTCTGTGATGTAGGCACATACAAAACTGGCGAGTCTTTAGCGTGACAAAACACCCAACAGAGAACACCCCAATCACTCATCTCTGCTTACAAGCTTTGTTATATATAAATATATAGTGATAATATCTACCAATCATATACCGATTTATATTTTTGGTCAACAATTTTATCTAAAACTAAATCAACCAATCAGCTAATAATCAGCTACTTTTCATTAAAAACTTTTAACCAATCAAATTTGACTATTATGACTAATCCAATTTTTTAATTGGTTAATTTAACGACTTCATATAGTCTACAAGCGAGAGAGAGAGAGAGAGAGATGGACCACCAAAAAATAAAAATTATCTGACCGGATCACAAGTACTGAAATCTGATTGGTTATTCTATTGTTCGATCATTATATTGACCAACTTTATTGCACATCTTTCAATGTGTGCCTAGTCATATATATATATATATATATATATATATAAATAAACAACAGGAATCTTGTCTATAGGTCAATTTATGTTAGACATAGTTATAAGCTACATCTCTGATTGGTTCATATTATCCAATAACAAAATGACTTCTACTCTTTACGTGTATAAGTGGGTCTATGCTTGTATGTGTGTGTATCACTAATTTTTTGTTTCATCTAACAATTGAAATAAGTGTAAACATTTTTCCTCATTATTATTATTATTATTAGCTTATTTTCTCAGAAGAATATACAAGA
This sequence comes from Schistosoma rodhaini, assembly GCA_944470415.2. NCBI lineage: Eukaryota > Metazoa > Platyhelminthes > Trematoda > Strigeidida > Schistosomatidae > Schistosoma > Schistosoma rodhaini. The sequence continues at coordinate 1,746,905 of OX104044.1, forward strand.
GCTATGGAACAAGAACATCATACTGGTCATTTTGCTTGTCATAGTTGTGATGTATCATTAACAGGACAACGTTATATATTACGTGATGATGAACCACATTGTTTAGCTTGTTATGAAGCAAAATTTGCTAATACATGTGAACAATGTAAAGAAAAAATTGGTTGTGATTCAAAAGTTAGTTTACCTTTTTTTTTTTAAAAAAAAAAATTATTTTCAATGTATAGTAGAATTTAGTTTTTTTTTAAAGCCATATAGTAATTCTTATATATAGTTGAAATTATGAGTTAATTGAAGTTAGACCACCATGGAAAACCTGGAAGGACTGGACGACCGTTTCGTCCTATTGTGGGACTCATTAGTCGCAGTGCACATCCATGATCCTGCCTCGTGAGGTTTGAACCCAGGATCTACCAGTCTCGTGCGTGAGTAGTTAACCGATAGACCACTGAGCTGGCATCTAATGGTGTTAATGTCTAACTTCAACGAATCCACGAAGTTGAACAACCATTTCACTATCTTCAGTGAGTTGATCTCTCTCAATAGACTTGGTTGAACTCCACTGGTTACTACTTATCATTAGAACTCCAGGAAATATCTCATGGAGTTAGTGATTTTTTGTTAGTTGTGTAGAAAACTTCTTTGGTATTATAAGTTACAATTTAATTTTGGAATCTCATTCATACTCTATTGAATTGTTTTATTCATTTTTTTCCAATATCATTAATTAAGCTCAGCAACTTGTATAGCTTGTAACCAAGACAATAAACGTATGAGTTGGTTGATTTGATCATAACAATATAAGGACACAAAGTGAGGGTTTTATATGTTGACATAGGACTGAATATAGTCGTAACTACTTTGTATTCTCTGTCGGGAATATATATGTTTGATTATAGGGTGGAATTTCGCTTCACTTTGCTAATATCACGTTTTAATATGTAGTTTTAATGGAATAAATTACTTTAATTGGAAACAGTCCATCTAGTGTGCTATTTTCTTAATGCGTTGTCAAAATGGTTTAGCATCATTGTGTCGACACAATAAATCTTTATTTATTTATTTAAACACAAATATTGGTTCGAGGGGGCAGCAGATATATATGCACCACACAAAAAAGTGTCATTTCATTTAGTTGTGAGGGCTATGATACCGCCCGGGTGCCCAAGCTGAAGCAGGTGGTTTTCTAAGAGGGCCACACTCGGATCCTTTGACCTAAAGGTCTCCACAAGGCAGTGGAGCATCGTGACGAAATGCAGTCTTATTGTAGCCAGTGACCAACGATTGATTCATACGCCATTTGTTCCCTCAGGATACTGGAGCCCATGTGCACCATTGGTTTGGAATGAGGGTTTTCCTTCTCTCCTATTTGAACTTTCCATTTTCATCAACCCGGTTAAAGCGCATAACCTTCGCTTTATGTTCTCTCAATTTCGTAAACAACACCCCTTCCTCGAGAAGGCAGTGAGTAAGACTTCCAAATCTGTTGAAATGGATGTTTACTTTAAAGGTTATACTTATTGTTGATCATGAGTCTATACATTGATGAAACAATAGTTAAACACTCTACTACTCGCTTGTTGTCAGAGGAATATAAACTATACGTATTTTACTGTAAGTAAAGTTACTTTATCTTTGATAGCTTATCCGAAAAGCTAGATTAGAACTCGTAATCTTTCTTTAACTCGATCGGCTTTTATTCTAATTACTTAGGGGTTTTCCTAGCTCTTATACAAATTAAATTATTTCATTTTTGTAGCTTTAGTGGTTTCATCATATCTCTTGGTGTACGGAATTACATTTCTCGTTTTTTCTATTAAGAGGAAAATATAACATTAGGAAGCTTTGTTTTAACTACAGTTAATCAGATCATCGGAGAATCCAAGTGTTTATTTAAAGACTGTAATAAAATAGAACCCTGGTGTGGGGTGCTGGATCAATAGCTAAGTGGTTAAGCTTTCATCCACAAGTTGCAAGTTTGTATCCCGCCCCACCTGCTTCCGTTTGTACAACATAGTTTCACTAGCTTTCACACTCAGTATGTTGCTCGACTCCAGATACATGAACTTATGCCTGGCAACTGAGCTAATGTATCATGCAATTTGCTAGTCTTCAGGATGTTTTTCTTCCTAGAATTAATCTGCCGTTTATTTGTTGTAATTAAATTTTCCCTAGTTTCTTCATAAATTTCACTTTGCTACACTGTGTGGTTTTTGAACTCCATTCACTGAAGTAAGGCTAGCAATGTTTGTCTGTTTAGAAGTTCCTGGTAGCAATGGCTTTCAGTTTGGGGTTGTGGTTTTTATCATAGTAAAATCATCTTATAGTTGGGCTCAAATTTACAGGTGGAAGAATTGTTCAGTCTTACCAAACAAGCTACATAACCCGTGATGTAAAAGTATTAGATTAGTTTAATTTTTAAACTAAAAATGTTCATTATGTAAACAATACTACGATCAGCTGATTGTTTACTAGTTAGAATGATCAAAGATGAAGACTCAGGACGTTAAAATATTTGTATTGAGTTTAATACATGTTTAAATCAGTATGGTGTATTAGATAATTATACAGTCCAAGAGCCAGTATGTTATTGTGCACTGTACAAACAAATTGACGGAGGTAATTCAACAAGGCTTAACTGGGGATGCAGAATGCGAAGAATAGTGTTAGCATATAAAAAAGTGACCGTACTAACAGCTACTAGTTGTATGCTGTTTATAAATGATCATAAAATATGGATGATAAGACTGCTCATTAAGTGAAATCGCTTATTCGAAGTGACTAATAGAAAAGAATAAACATACAGAGATTTGCTTCAGGTTAATAATCCGGTAAAAGAATAGTATAGTGACGATCATGAAACAACCGTGACGAATTTCCAGTTAGTTTCTGACCTGTCAGAAGGCAGCTGTTTATTGAAAAGAAAACGATGATATCATACTATGTAAAATTATTCTACATAATTACTGGAAACATTAACGTCTTCTACAGGATACTCTATTTATAAAGAAAAAACGGGTTCATCCAAATGGATATAGATTGTTTTCGAACCCTTAAAAGGATCTAAATAGGTTTTTAAAGAGCCTCCACATCGTCCCTAGTTAGAGTTATGGTTTTCATCACGAACTAACACCAACTATAAAGTTAAAGTGGTCTGTAGCCGTATGGATGAGTGAATCTCGCTGGGAAATATAGGAGGTACTATCTCAGTTAGTCTATAAAATGTAGTGCATTCAAGGAATAGCACTAACACAACTTTAGGTCGAATTTATTGTTCACACTCCCCCACCCCCGCATTAACAGACAGTTTTTGACACTTCCCTTGAAATCGCCAAACCTATCACCCAATAATATTAATCATTTTAAGATATAATCGGTTACTAGCTGAGATGGGTGGTGGCTAGCAGTGGGATCCAGGACGCGCGTGCCGTCGTATTCGGGACTGATCAGCTGGGTGTACCTGCACCCCAGAGTTGATGTTTACTCTCAAAGTGAACATAACGCTTGTGACTCAAGGTAATATCGAGGCAATCTGCACATGATGTACATATACCAATAAGAAACTGATCGATTGCAATCCTAAGTGTTAATGGGAAGATTCAAACAACGGATGCAAAAATGTAGTCGTTTGTTATTGTTTTAGGATGTATGTAAAAGCCCATTATTCGTGCAGTGATTTCTATGGTAATTTCACACTATCACTTTACGTGCTTCGAGCAGTGTAAAGTGGTATTTATTCTACTCGTTATAGATGATATTCGAATTTCATGCAAAAATCTATAGGTTGTGTTTTAATTCCAACTGACTCGTCGCTATACTGTGCTTTTACTAATAATTGTAGGGAAGATTCAAACAAACAATACTAAGTGAATTTCAACTTCACCCCATCGCACAAGCAAGTGTCTATCAGGACTCAGTGGCCGAGTGGATAACGCGATGGCGTTTGAAGCGAAAGGTAATGGGTTCGAGTCCCTTGCAGAGTGAACATGAACTCTGAGATGTGGTGGGTACATTCAGCTAACGAGTCTCAAATAGGACGAAACGCGCTTCAAAGTGGATTCCATTGCTAGCCACTATCCATTTTTGCTTACAATTGTTCTATTACTTATATAATTATATGTTATTTGAGTAGTGTGAACAATTGGTTTATCAAAACATTACTTAGCTATATTTCCGGTAATTTTTGTTATTTAACAGTGAATAATTCTCTGTAAATAAGGTTTAATACCTTTATCATGATGGACATTATAAACGGCTTTTGAATTCTTTATTTTGTAGATGATACTGTATCCACTTAATTGATTTTCTATACGATATATCAAGTTTAATAAACTTAAGTTATTTTGCATCAAGAGTTTTGATTGTGTGTGGTTTAGTCCATAAATTGTGTCTCTATTTAATCCAGCGTAGAATTGCTATCCTTATCGGTTACTCGAATGATACTATTCACTAATCAATATGCTCTTCCAAGTTTCCATCTTAGATATCGAAAATGCATTGTGAATTTCTGATATTTTACTCTAGTTATAACATCATTTAGTACAGTACATTCTGTACAATTACAATCTGTTAAAAACTTTTTTTACATTCTTATATGCTACTTATGCATAACTATTAGGGTATGCTAAAACCGGAAGTTGGCATTACATCACTTATTCGAGATGCATCAGAGCCTATACGGAACGCAGTTTATACATCATCTCAACAATCCAATGTTAGATTTCATCCAAGTTGTCCAATGCCATATATACTTGGTCCTGGTTATAGCGTCGGACAAGCATGGCAATGTGATACAATCAAGGCAGGTGAAAAATCATCAAAAAATAAAGATCTATTCATCTTCACCTAACGCCCTATGATGCCAATCTTTACATGGTATCGCTTTGTATCATCGTAATCGTGCTCCCTGTGATTTCATGTGTTCATTTTAATAGATATCATTTTATTATCGTTTTCCTTTAAAGACTATATTCCTTCCATGCACTCATTGATTTCCTCTTTTCTCCTTATCATCTGATAAATCACATTTATAGTGATCATTTAGTTTTTTTGTTTTTGTCACTAACCATTTGAGTGGAGCAATAGTTTTCTATGTATAAACATAATGTTAATTCGTTTTTTTCCTTACACTACACATACTACTACTACTACTACTACTTACATACTTATACTTTTGATCATTCCTTTGTCTTTTCCAAATTTATGTGTTCAATTGAATGCATGCTAAATTAAAAACAGTTCAATATTCAGCTTTCACCACCATCCGTAATTTCCATTAGACGTGTTGTATTTTTGCATTCAAGAGATTGAATTCAATCTCTTCAATTAGTGTATTTGTTCAAATTGTGTTGTCCATCTTCAATAGAATTGACAATATATCTATTTCATAAACAATAACATTATTATTATTATTTTGTTTATATTTCCTCCCAGGATCTTTCATTTAAAGAAAGACATTGGCATGAGAAATGTTTTAAATGTTCTGCTTGTACTACTTCATTAGCTGATCGACCATTTGCTACAAAAGAAGAACAATTATATTGTTCTGATTGTTATGATGAACGTTTTGCTGCAAGATGTGATGGTTGTCAAGGTGTATTCAAAGCTGGAATGCGTAAATATGAATATCGTGGACAACAATGGCATGAAGAATGTTTTTTATGTGTTGAATGTAAACAACCAATTGGTGCAAAAAGTTTTATTCCACGTGAAAATCAAGTTGTATGTGTACCATGTTATGAAGCGAAATATGCTCAACGTTGTACTAAATGTTCAGAAGTAAGTTTACATTCGTTACTTTTAGTGCTCTACTGTATATTGTAATGAGTAATCGTTTGGAAACAACTAGTGGTTTTATGCTTAATCTTCTGCTATTTTAGAAAATCCCAGAATTTGTTACTAGCTAAATATGATTAAAAACTACATGGAAAATTTATTTTATTCTATTTAAACGCATAAATATTGGTACAAAGGGGCACCAGATATATATATTCCGCACAAATTTGATTTGTGTCAGGGCTGTGTTACTGCCCAGGTGCTCAGACTGAAGCAGTTGGTTTTCTTAGAGGGCCACACTCGGAGCCTTTCACCTAAAGGTTTGATCCGCAAGGCAGTGGAGCATCGTGAGGAGATTCATTCTCATGGTAGCCGGTGACCAACAATTGATTCATACGCCATTTGTTGCCTCAGGATACTGGAGCTCATGTACACCATTGGTTTGGAATGAAGGTTTTCCAACTCCCCTAGGTGAACTTTCCGTTTTCACCAACCCGGTTGAATCGCCGGACATCCGCTTTTCGTCCTCTCAATTTCGTAAGCAACACCCGTGGTGAGAGAAGGTAGTGAGTGGGACTTCCCTGGTATTGGTTGTATGCACATGGCCATGTGAGAGCATTTCGAGAGGGAGGGCAGACTCTCCTTATTCTCGGCCGTACCAGGTCATTTGGGGGCTACATGGAAAATAGAATACACGTGATAAAATTGTGTAGTTTCCCAGCTGAAGATTTATTGAATATCAGTAGACCGTCGCTGCTACCTTGACGTGGTGGTCGGGCTTGCCTATCGTGATGAAACAATCGAGCTATAGTAACTGGAACAATCGTTCCTCAAGGTCTTACCTTGCCAGCCAGGTCGGTTGAAGAGCGGTGAGACTAAAAGCAGCAAACCCAAGGTCCGAAGGCAAAGTCGTACTGCTGACTGTACGGAGGTGTGACAGCAGTAAGGTGTTTCCTTCAGACAACCAGCATGACAGCGATGCTACCTTCCCACAAGGAGGGGTGGGGTTAGAAAAGGTCGACCCTAAAAATGCACACCTCGCCTTATCCCACGGATATCGGTCTCCGGCGGTAAGCTTATTTGAAGAACGGAGCTAACACAAAAAGGTCGTGTGTGACCAACTTCAAGCAGTTGTCCCTTGGGCACTGCGGTCACACTCAGGTCATTAAGACCACTTCTAACCCAATTTCCTTTTCAAATACCCCTAGAAGAACCCTTCCACGGTGTGGGCAACCAGGAAGTGATAACTGCCCGCATACCTCTAACAGCACTCAAGACCACTGTATTCATAATCAATCTCCTTCTTCAATTCCTACTATTCCTTCTACCTTGACTTTCAACACTAAACTTCCTCTCTCAGTTTCCTCCTCAAGTGTCACCATGGCCAACGATTCTAGTGCGCGAAACGCTGTCGCAGGTCTGCTAAAACCTTGCTCCAAACTACACATTGGAGCCTTCAACGTACGTACTTTAAGTCAAATCGGTCAACAGGCCTCCTTAGCTAAAACCCTAGAATCTCGTACCATTGATGTATGCTGTGTCTCCGAAACACGCATACAGGATCCTAGTGTGGTCATTCACTTGACCTGACCTCGCCAAAATGGACAGCCAACGAAATACACCCTCCGTGTATCTGGCGACCCGTTGGCTAGTTCTCGTGGACTTGCAGGTGTAGGTATAGCACTAAGTACAAAGGCAGAACAGTCACTACTAGAATGGATCCCCGTTGACAGTCGCCTATGTGCTGTCCGGCTAAATGGCTCCGTAAGAAATCGGAAGGATAGGGACACACGTCGTTGCCTTTTCGTCGTTTCTGCCTACGCTCCCACTGACTGCAGCCATGATAAAGTAAAAGATGACTTTTACAGAAAACTCTCTGAGCTTCTTCAGAAAGCTAAGCGCTCAGACATAGTAGTCGTAGTGGGTGACTTTAATGCCCAGGTAGGCAGCTTAAATCAAACAGGAAGACATTTAGGTGGGTGTTTTAGTATTCCGGCTCAACGAACCGATAATGGTGATCGTCTGTTGCAACTATGCTCAGACAATCGTTTATTTTTAGCAAGCACTAATTTTAAGCATAAGGAGAGACATCGTCTAACATGGCGACCACCTTCACCAAACCAACGATGAACTCAAATAGACCATATTGTCATCAGTCATCGTCGGAGAGGCTCAATAGAAGATTGTCGCTCTTATTGGAATACTTGTTTAGACTCTGATCACGCTTTAATACGAGCGCGCATTTGTCTGCGCCTCAATGGACGCAGGAAAAGTACACTAAGAAGACCCATTAGGATTGAACTGGAGGACGAGAAAGCCAAATGCGAATTCCAGAAACAACTGAGTTCACATCTAGGCAGTTCTGTAAACGAGACTGACCCAGATGCTGCTTGGAAAGACACACGAACAGCTGTGGAAACAGCAGTAACATCTATTAGTCATTTAAATCATAGGGCTCCAAAAAACCAATGGATTTCTTCTAAGTCTATTTCACTGATGGATTCGCTTAAACTCATCCCATCAGGCTCTGAACACAACGAAGAGCGTAAACAAATTAGATCGAGGTTAACTAAAAGTACAACGATCGTGAGCAGTGGTGGGCAACGAAAGCAAAAGAGATGGAAAAGGCAGCGGCTGTAGGCAACACCAGGCAACTATTCAGACTAATAAAAGAAACCGGAATTAAGAAGTTAAGTGTAAGTGAGACAATCTCCGAAAAAGACGGAACCCTTATCTGCTCTCAACCCAAACGTTTAGAACGATGGGCGGAACACTTTAAGGGGCAGTTTAGCTGGCCTTCAGCTACTGCACAACTACCCACTATTCCCAGAAAACGTGAATGGAACATTGAAGTAGGCCCCCCGATCCTACTTGAAGTTCAAAAGGCTATAAGTAATCTGAAACGAGGAAAAGCAGCTGGTCCAGATGGATTGGTTCCAGAGGTCTTTAAATATGGTGGTCCAATTTTAGCAATTAGGTTGACTAATATTCTGGCTAAAATCTGGGAAACGGACGTAATCCCAACTGACTGGTCACAATCTCTGATTGTCCCAATATATAAGAAGGGGCCAAAATCATCCTGTGATAACCATAGAGGGATTAGTCTGACTAACATTGTATCTAAAATACTAGCCTCAATAATTATCTGGCGCCTAACTAAGACTCGTGAACTGCAAACACGAGAAAATCAGGCTGGCTTCAGACCTGGTCGTGGCTGTATCGACCAAATATTCACCATTCGTCAAGTTTTAGAGCACAGACATGCTTATCGGCGTCCGACAATGATAGTTTTTTTTTATTTGAAAGCAGCATTTGACTCTGTAGACCGAGAGGTTCTGTGGCAGTGTCTGTCATTGAAAGGTGTACCTGAGAAGTACATAAACCTTGTGAAGGTTCTTTACTCGAACACTACCAGTCGAGTGGGAGCTTATGGTGAACTGTCATCTGATTTTACAACCTCAAGTGGTGTCCGTCAATGCTGTCCACTATCCCCATTTTTGTTTAACCTGTTGCTGGAAATAACACTCTCATCGACTGAATTTACAGGAATTGATCTTCTACCAGGAGGTTCACTTATCGACTTAGAATACGCAGATGACATAATCCTGTTTGGTGAAGACACTGGCAAAATGCAGAGTCTTCTGTTAGAACTGAGTAATAATGCCAGGATGTTTGGGATGCGTTTCCCCCCCTCTAAATGTAAATTATTGCTCCAGGACTGGCCTGCGTCAACACCTGAACTAAGGATAGGGAGTGAAGTAGTCGAACGCGTCGACAACTTCACTTATCTTGGAAGTCTGATCAGCCCTAATGGGTTGGTGACTGACGAAATCTCTCCACCGATTCAAAAAGCTCGTTTGGCTTTTGCCAACTTACGTCACCTATGGCGAAGACGAGATATCCGTCTATCAATTAAGGGACGAGTATACTGCGCATCAGTTCGTTCTGTTCTACTTTACGGCTGCGAAACATGGCCATTAAGAGTAGAAGATACTCGTAAGTTACTAATATTTGACCACAGATACCTTAGAAATATTGCTCGCATCTGCTGGGATCACCGGGAAAGTAATAGTGAGGTTAGACGCAGGGTATTAGGGAACGATGGTAAATCAGTTGATGAGGTGATGAATTTTCATCGACTGAGGTGGTTGAGCCATGTGTTACGTATGCCTGAACATCGATTACCACAACGCGCAATGTAGATCAGTGTAGGGGATAGTTGGAAGAGAGATAGGGGCGGCCAAACCAAAACATGGCATCAGTGCTTGAAGAGGGGACAAAAGCTGTAAATAATTTGACTAGTACAGTATCTACAACATCAGCCTCAATAATCATCCAATGTTTAACTGGAGCTCTTGAAAAACAATCCTAAGGGAACCAAACTGTTTTCAGGCGTCACTGTGAATATATATTGACTAAATATTAGCCCTTTATCAGGTTCTACAATTTAGCTATGCCTAAAAACGTTTACTTTTGTTGATTTTCTCTGATTATGTTAATCAAAATAATGTTATAAGCAAAGATGGATAGTGGCTAGCAGTAGAATCCAGTTTGACGCACGTTTCGTCCTATTTGGGACTCGTCAGTTGGATGTACTTAACACATCTCAGAGTTGATGTTCACTCTGGGAGGAATTCGAACCCATTACCTTTCGCGTCAAACACCATCCTAAACACCCATGGGAAGATTCAAATAAACAATACTAAGTGAATCAAAAGAATGTTAGTTTTTCAATGATCAATGACATATTCCAGTCTCTTAATGCCAAATATTTCGGTTTCTATGTCTGACTTTCGACTGATTTATAGTAGCTAGGTTCGTTCAACCCCCTAAATAAAAATTTTCACCCATTTATCCTCTAATGTAAAACTAACAATCTTTCTGGAGAAAAAAAATATTGTCACTTTATTCTTTATTGGCATTAGATTTGAAAATTCCAGTCCCTTTTTTATCTTTGAAAAATAAAGAAAATGACATTTATTAAATGTTACTACATCTATTATTGTTAGGTTATACGTCGTGGTGGAGTTACATACAAAGGAAATCCATGGCATAAAGAATGTTTCACTTGTACTAGTTGTTCTAAACAATTAGCCGGTTTAAAATTCACTTCTAAAGATGAACAACCATATTGTGCTGATTGTTATGGTGAATTATTTGCTAAGAAATGCACAAAATGTACCAAACCGATTACGGGTAATTTTCTGTTTGTTTGTTTGCTATTCTTTTTTATTAAAAAAATAAACTATTGTAAATATAGAATTTATTATTTTCACAGTTGAAAACGCCCCCAAGTGCCCTGGTACGGCCGAGAGTGGGGAGAGTGAGCTCTCCCTCTCGAAATGATCTCACATGGCCACGCGAATATAGCCTATGCCAGGGAAGTTTTACTCACTGCCTTCTCTCACTACGGGTCTTGCTTACGAAATTGAGAGGACTAAAAGCGAATGTCCGGCGCTTCAACCCAGTTGGTGGACACGGAGAGTTCACTTAGTGGAGTTAAAAAAACCTTGATTCCAAACTAATGGTGCACATGGTAACTAGTATCGTGAGGGAACAAATGGAATGTGAACCAATTATTGGTCACCGGCTACCATGGGAATGCATCTCCTTACGATGCTCCATTGCCTTGTGGATCAGACCTTTAGGTCAAAGGCTCCGAGTATGGCCCCCTAGAAAAACCACCTGCTTCAGTTTGGGCACTTGGGCAGTATGTTAGCACTCACACAAATCAAATGAGATTTGTTCGGCGCATATGTTTCTGTTGCTTCCTTGTTCCAATATTTATGTGTTTAAATAAAATAAAAAATAAAACAATAGTTGAAAACATTAGTCAATTGAAGCTAGTTTATTTATTTATTTAAACACATAAATATTGGTACAATGAAGAACCAGATAAATATGCGCCTCACAAATCTCATTCGATTTGTGTGAGGGCTGTGATACTGCCCAGGTGCCCAGACTGAAGCAGATGGTTTTCTTAGGGGGCCACACCCCGAGCCTTTGACCAAAAGGTCTAATCCACAAGGCAGTGGAGCATCGTGAGGAGATGCAGTCCCATGGTAACCGTTGACCAATGACAGGTTCGTCCGCCATTCGTTCCATCAGGATTTTGGAGCCGATGTGCACCATTGGTTTGGAATCAGGGTTTTCCAACTCCCCTAGGTGAACCCTCCGTGTCCACCAACCCGGTTAAAGCGCCAGACATTCGCTTGTCGTCCTCTCAGTTTCGTAAAAAACACCCCTGCCACGAGAAGGCAGTGAGTAGGACTTCCCTGGCAGAGGCTATATATTCGCTGGCCATCAATTTTCAGAAGGGGTTTTTGTGGATATTTAGTATTTTCATAGTTCAAAGCGTGAGTCAATTGAAGCTAGACCACCATTGAAAACCTGGAAGCACTGGACGGCTGTTTCGTCCAATTGTGTGACTCCTCAGCAATGCGCATCCATGATCACGCGTTGCGAGATTCGAACCCAAGACCTACCGGTCTCTCGCCAGAGCACTCCAACCAATTCCACAAAGTTGAGCAACCATTCATCAATTGTCTTCAGTGAGTTCCTATCTCACAACAGACCTGGTTTGAACTCCACTGGTCACTGATTCTCACTAGAACTGGATTTACCTCTCGAAATCAGTCACTCGCGAGGCGAGGTCGTGGATACGCACTGCCACTGAGAAGTCCCATAATAGGACGAAACGGCCGTCCAGTGCTTCCAGGTTTTCCATGGTGGTCTAGCTTCAATTGACTCACGCTTTGAACTATGAAAATGCTAAATCTCCACAAAACCCCTTCTGAAAATTGATCATTATTATCTAACGAGACATTGAATTTTGTCTTGATTATGGTAACAATTAAAATAATCGACAACTATTTCAACTTCCTGATTGGTCACTGGTAAATGGATGAACTAAATTGGATATTTAGTGCTTTAAAACGGTTGTATGGAAACATAGACTCTGGTATTTTTTTTGTAGGTGAATAGAAGGACTGGTTGTTGAAACTTAATAGGAGGATTTGGATTTTAGGTATTTATCTATTTCTATGTCTAGATTGTTTGATGTGTCTGTCTTCAAGTAGCCAGAAAGAAAGTATCTTTCGGTGTTATGATTTGGAATCACTGACAATAGGATAGAAGTATTCACCTTTTATCTTTCTGTCTATCTTTATTTCACATCAAGAGGTTAAGTGTTCGCGCTCAAGACAGGTTCCTGCGTCCGATTCCCGGTTGCGAGATTGCAAACATCCACTGCTATGAAGTCTTATAGTATGATGAAACGTCTGTCCGATGCTTTCGGATTTTCAATGGTCTAACTTAAATCGGCTTGTGATTTCAATCTCCACAGCCATATACTGATAGATGAGATTAGTCGGACAGTCTTGTTTGTGTTACATGATAGATTATGCCCATCTATGTTTCTTAAATTTATTAAAATGATTTTGAGCACAAATAAAAATTTTCTAAATAGTGTTGACTTTAAGATGGTGGTTGGAGATGGTCAACAGGGAACCCTGGACCCGGTTTTTATGCTGCTTGGCAAGGTGTACCTGTAACCTTGAGGGAACTGGTGCTCCCTGACGGATTCGATCCCGTGTTACTCAGCTTCACAGTCTGATATGTTACTACTAAGCTATTTCGGCCGCGACCGAACTTCTGTAGTGCACATCCACGATCCTGCACTCGCAAGATTCGAATCCAGGACCTACCAGTCTCGAGCCAGAGCCCTCGCAAGTGAGGGATTGTGGATTCGCACTGCTGAGGAGTCCCATAATAGGACGAAACAGCCTCTCAGTGCTTCCAGGTTTTATTTTCAATCAAGCCGACTTACCAGCCTTTGTTTTGATATAGTATCGATTGTAATACAAAGTATACATTTTTCTTACCGATCTTTTTTAAAATAGGATTTGGTGGTTGTAAATTCATTTCATTCGAAGATCGTCATTGGCATTCAGAATGTTTTCTATGTGGAAAATGTAATTCTAATCTGGTTGGTAGAGGTTTTCTTACCAGTGATGATATGATTATGTGTTCTGAATGTGGTCGTTAACTTTGACAAACACAATCAGTACACAAAAAAAAGAATAAGAAAAAAAAACAAGCAGCAGATATATCTAGTCAAAAGTGCGTGGTTCATTCATTGATTCGTTCATTCATTCGTTCTTTTTTTCTTTGTTTATTCAGCTTTATGATATCCATTTATTTGTTATGTTTGGTTACTAGTTAAATCTCCTTATAACCATGTTCATTCTAATATTCATAATGCATTTATATAGACCAACAACAATAACAAAAAAGTTTTGAACCATGACTTCAAAAAGCCAGACCTTAAATGTTCATTGTTGCTCATTCACTATGAAAATTCTATTCTAGTCCTTCTTCTTCTTCTTCTTACCCTTCGAATATATTGATTTAATATGTGTGTTTTTTTGTACTGTTTTTTTCTCTGTCTCTTCGATTGTCTGTTTTGATGATGATGATGATGTCCAAAACTGTCTTCCTTTTTCATAGACATTCAAATGAATGAATGAACATATATATATATATATATATATATATATATATATATATACTATTAGCGTACAGTGTTATCTTTCATATGATTAGTATTTACAATTCTGTAGCTTTTCTTTTCTTTTATTTGTATGCATGGCAACAATGTTTAGATTTTCTCTTTACAATACTGCTTCATAATTATCATTATATTATTCACCGAACTTATTTGTTCGTAGTGTATTCTTACCGTTATAGATTAGAAGATTTGGGGTGGGGGGCTTTCTTGAAAATATATGGAATGTTGAAGCTTCTAAATTGTCTTTTTTTTCTCTATTTCCTCCCTTCTATATGACATATATATAGTTTGAAAGGGATTCAACAGAAGAATTTGGGGGACTTTCTTAAAATTGTTGACCTTCCAAATTGTCTTTCCCCTCCCCCTCTCTATTTCCTTTCTTCGATATTACATATATAGTTTGAAAGGGATTCATCAGAAGATTTGAGGGGGATTTTCTTGAAAATGTTGACCATCCAAATTGTTTTTTCACCTCATCCTTAGCTCTTTCCTCTCTTCTATCTTACATATATATAGTTTGAAAGGGGTTCAATCCTTATAATCATCATCATTGCCTTCTCTTAAATTTTACTTATTTCAGATATTCTAGAGTTATGTTGTATGTTTAGTTTCCAAGGCACATACTCATCATCATTATTACCTTTATTATTTGTAAACATAACAACTATTTCTAGGTATTTTAATGAATATTATTCATTTCAATGATAGTTTCACTAACAGAATGTACTCTCACTTTACTCTTTCACACATACAGATCAATTTTGTTTTTTCTTTCTTCTCTCTCTCATTTGCATGTAAAAAAATTTTTTCATTAGATTAATGCAGCAACTATATATAGAAGTTTTTCATTATTGAATATTGGGAATGCATGCATGGAATATGTGAAGTGTGTGTGTGTGTATGTGGGTATGGATTCTGATTTATATTCACCATTAATTTATCTTTTGACTACCTTGATTATTTGTCTTGTTGTTTTTCTTTGTTGTTGTTGTTGTTAATGTTTTGGTGTAATACCGTTAGTCTGTATTTCGTTGAGTTGTGTAAGTGTAGCAAAGGAGACGAACCGATTGGAATACTAAGAGAATAAATAAAGATCAATTTGATGAGTATTTTTTGTCCTAACTGTTTATCAATCGATCGTATATTTGAAGAGGGCCTCGAGACATAAAGTTCCTAGGGTTATGGATGGGTATTACTGAGGAGTTTGTTCGATAAATATGAGAAGTTACAGAAATTTATTTTACATAATTTATGGTACATTAATCGCTCTCTTCAAAAATACTGCCAATTTGTGACGATACTCATGCTCCACCTTTAGTTTCATTGCTCGAAAAATCCTTAGAAGTCAGACTTTTCAGATGCTTCTTCATATTCAATTCGTTCCAGTAACAACCTCGTGTGACCAGTTTGCTTTTTGGAAACGAACAGAAATCACCAAATATTTAGTTCTGCTAGTAGAAAGGATTGTCTAGAATGGTAATCAGATTATGAAACAGAAACTAATAGATGATCATAACAGAATTTGTAGGTGCATTATTTCGATGCAGTGGTCGTTCAAATCTTGGTGTGCACCATTCTTCAAACAAGTAATTCGTTGGCAATGACACTAGTTGAGTTTCGTGTATTTATTTAATAAATTATGTAGTAATCTGCTTCAAGCGTTCATCAAAATTAAATAAAAGGAATTAAACTATCTCATTGAAGTGACTTAAGTTTTGTCTATCAATTAAGGGATGAGTATACTGCGCAGCAGTTCGCTCTGTTATACTTTACGGCTGTGAAACATGGCCATTAAGAGTAGAAGATACTCGTAAGTTACTAGTATTTGACCACAAATGCCTTAGAAATATTGCTTGCATCTGCTGGGATCACCGGCTAAGTAATAGTGAGGTTAAACACATGGTATTAGGGAGTGATGATGGTAAATCAGTTGATGAGGTTATGAATCTTCATCGACCGAAATGGTTGAACCACGTGTTACATGTGCCTGAACACCGATTACCACAACACACTATGCTGAATAGTATTGGTGATCGTTGGAATAAAGTTGGGAGCTGCCAAACCAAAGTATGGCATCAGTGCTTGAAGTTAATAACTTCTAGTCTGAGCCATGTTGGCAGATGTAGACTACTTGATTGAGGTCCCCGTGACTATCGTAATCAATAGTTGGAGACTTTGTGTGACATGGCTCAGAATCGATCACAATGGCGTAGGTGTATACACTCTTTATCATCCCATAAACCTTGAGGTTAAAATTGATTCACAACTTTCTTCCTTCCTATACTACTTCGTTATATACAATGTTTCTTTTATATATTACCATCACTAAATTAACTACTATAAATTTGGTGTTCATCTTGTTGTGCTAACGAGATATGGCATTTTGGACCGATGCATATGTGTACCTGGTCCTATGTTGTAGCTGACTGACTGAATTCAGTTTTAATGAAATAAAAAGTCACATAATTGGCGATCAGTCATTCACAAGGTAGGACCTGTCATATATATGCATCGGTTCAGGAGACCTTCAATTGGTGATGTTAAAATATAAGTTGTATAACTTTCGTCGGTGAAATAAAGGATCGGATTCCATGTTAAGATATTTTTTGAAATTAAGAACGATTACAGATAAGTTCGTTTATCCACCACTTGATTTCATATGACATGAGATTTTCAAAGAGCGAAACTTGATGTTAATGGTTGTTTAACTAGTATAAATATATTCTCAAGAGTCGTTAACCAACATATGCTACTTTGATTTGGGCGATATCGATTATCTGACTGACTATCGTCGTATAAATTTAGTCTTATTATAAAGTGTATACACAAATATATCTGCTTAGAATGATTTACGAGACGGTAAATTAGTTTCACTGTTAAATGTTAGTTAAAGTTTCTTCTCATTCGACTATAATCTTCCGGTTATTAATGATACTGTTAAGGACGATGAGAGTAAAAGGTTCGGATGTAAGGAAACTATCTCCGAAAACATAAGTCTCAATCTAAGCTGCAAATGTTTTTTGCCATAAATATACATTGCTCCAAAAGTTGAATGTCTTCAGTTCTATCGCTTGTCGGCTTTTGAGTATGTACTGTCAAGGTAGATTTATCTAATCAATTTTGAGGGATCACTGGTGTTTACAGTGAGAATTGGGCCTGTGGGCTTCAATACCAATAAGTTATTCGTCTGAGAATAACCTTCTACGTGTCTGTGTTATTCACGTTAATCGATGTAATGTTGTTTGGTCGTTAGCGTTGCTGATTGAGCCCGATCGAATAAGTAATGTGTCTACCAATCTAAGTGTCTCACCATACGTTTATTACGTACTTACGCCCTCGTGGAGTATGTAGACTGCCCACCAATTCTATCCTGAGCAATTCTTTCCAGTTGTCATTCATCTTATTCATATCTGCTTCCAATCCTCGACTCAGTAAGTTATTTGACCTTCCGTTTCCCTTCATTATGCAAAATAAGCGCTTGCTTTGTGATGCAGTTTGATGATTTCTCCAATGTATGTCCTATAAACTTACAACGTCTTTTCCCGATTTCCTCAACCGCTGGAAGCTGGTTAGTTCTCTCCCAGAATAGACTGTTACTGATGGCATCGGGTCAACGGATACTGAGTATCTTGTTTAGACAAATACTTGTACATATTTGATAGTGGTTATGATGGTTCCTCAAGTTTTAGCTTCATACAGTAGGACTGTCTTGACGTTCGTATTGAAGATTGTGACTTTGATGTTGGCTTTCAGGCAGTTGTTTTGATTTCCATATGTTCTTCAAGTGTATGAATGCTGTCCTTGTTTTGCCAATCCTTACTATAAAATCTGCATCGGTCCCTCTTTGTTCATCAATGATGCTTCCCAGGTACATGAAAGTATCCACCTCGTCCAGAGTTTCTCCTTCAAGTGTGACTGAGTTGATGTTCTCTGTGTTGTGTTTGGGGATCTTGGTTTTCTCCTTGTGTATGTTGAGGTTTACTGATACAGAGGCTGCTGCTACACTGGTTGTATTCAATTGCATTTCTTGGTAGATATGGAATAGTAGAGATAGGTCGTCTACGAAGTCCATATCATCTAGTTGCACGCATGCTGTCCATTGTATTCCGTGCTTCCCCTGAGATATGGATGTCTTCATGAACCAGTCAATCATCAGAAGAAAGAGAAAGGGGAATAGTAAGCAGCCTTGTCTGACTACAGTCCTCATTTGGAATGCGTCTGTCAATTGTCATTCATTTACCCCTTTGCAGTGTAGTCCGTCGTATGAATTCCGAATGATGTTGACGATTTTCTCAGGTACACTATAGTGTTGGAGAAGGTTCCATAAGGTTCTCCTATACACACTTAATTGCTTTCTCATATTCAAGGAAGTTTATGTATGGTGACGAATTGAATTCAGTTGATTACTCAAAAATGATCCATAATGTCGAGATTTGGTCTGCGCACGAACGGTCCTTATGAAACCTGGTCTGTTGATCTCGAAGTTAGATGTCTACTGAATCTTTCATCCGGTTCAGCAACACTCTGTTGAAACATTTTCCTGGTACCGATAGTAGTGTGATGCCTCTGTATTCTTCACATATGCTAAGATCTCCTTTCTTCAGTATTTTAGAGGGTTATCTTTTTTTTCAGTCCATCAGCACTTGTTCTTCCTTCTAAACCTTTCTGAATAGAAGGTGAAACATGTTTGCAGTTACTTTAATGTCTGAATTCAGAGCTTCAACTGGTATATTGTCAGGTCCTGCTGCTTTCCCATCATCCATTTGTCTGATAGACATCCTGATTTCTTTGATCGTTGGTAGAGTGACATCTATAGGAAGGTCTGTAGGTGCTACTTCAATGTTCGGTGGATTCAAGGAAGGTGGTTTACCCAAGAGTTCCTTGAATCGTTCCACTCATCTATTCCTCTCTCCTTGAATTTAAGTGATTGTCTTGCCTTGTTTGTCCTTGACCGGTCTCTTTGCTTTACCATATTTCCCTGCTAGATGTTTCGTGGTGTCATATAATTGTTTGATGTTTCCTTCTCTTACAGCTTTTACCATTGTTAAATTGTATCTGTTCATTTCCGTAGCTATTTGATTGGTCCTCCCGGTCTACCACATTGTCCAAACATTTCATATACCTATATTCATTGTTACATTGGTTGTTAGATGAGGCTTCCACCTCTTCACTTTCGAACAATCTCGTCTTTCGCTATGAAGTATCTGAATGAAGATCGTTCAACTCGGAGTATAGAGTTTAAATGGTTTGACTTGTTTATTCTTGTTAACGTTTTTGTTTATAGCGAATTTGTTTTCTACGGGATATGATTGTTGACTTCATGCTGAACCCTCCTCATTTACCCGTCGTTGAAACTGTCATTAACTATGTAAGAGCTGTAGACAGAGTTGTAGTACTTCCTAGAGAAAACATTATCCACAAAAACGAAAATCCCACAAAGAAAATTACCTTTTCGAAGAAATGACTGAAAAGTATGAAATAACATCAGATTAAAGTGCTGATGGAAAACAAAAGATGAATACAAATGCTTCATTAAGACCAATTTCCAAACATACTACGAAACTTCTATAATCATAGATAACAACTACTGTATAGACTACAACCACGTAGTTTATATTTCTTTATTTATCTCCGAAAAAAAACTATCAATGATTTCATAGATTGATTTTATCTCTTTAGGGTGTTTCCAGATTTTCTTCAATCTAATCCATTCCAACTAAATAATGAACATTAGAGTTAACTGTGACTAATGACCGAAAACACATGAAGTACTCAAAATGAATGTTTTATTAAAGTAGTATAGTTTCCATTAATGATAATCTCTCAGGAAAAATCTGAAAAACCATTTTTTAATCAAAACAATATCGATCTTATCTACAGAGTTTTTTTCCTATTGAATATCATTTAACTTAATGGTTCTTAAAAGCTTATTATTGTTTAAATTTTGTATTGGAAACTGGATTGATAAGTACTCAATTAATCAATCAGTCAATAGAATGGAAAATTATTACAAATAGAACTGTAGGCAGAGATGGATAGTGGCTAGCAGTGGAATCCAGTTTGACACCCGTTTCGTCCTATTTGGGACTTGTCATCTGGATGTACCTGCATCTCAGATATTGGGTTCGAGTCACAGAGTGAACATCAAATTTGAGATGCAGGTACATTCAGCTGATGAATCCCAAATGGGACGAAACGCTTGTCCTAGATTCTACTGCCACCTACTATCCATCTCTGTGAGTTAAGGCTATATCGAGGCGATACGCACAGTATGCACATATGCCAATTAGAGACTGACCAGTTGCAGTCCTAACACATCGATGGAAAGATTAAAAAACAAAACAATACTAAATGATTTTATTACAAATAGAGTTGTTAGCCATGAGCCAGAACAATAACTAGATAAGTAAAAATGGATAGTGCATAGCAGTGGAATACACAACGCGTGTTTTGTTCTATTTGGAACAAGTCAGCTGGATGTACCGACATCTCAGAGTTGATGTTCATTTCAGGATGGACTTGAACCCAGTACTGTTTGCTTGCCACCATCCATTCTTGCTTATAATGCTTATAACTTCAGGCAATATCGAGACAATCCACACAGGATGAACATGCGTCAATAAGAAACTGCTCAATCACAGTCGTAAACGTCAATGGAAGGATTAAAACAAACAATACATAAACGAATTAATAACTAGAAAATAATTGCTACTTATTGGAGATGAAGTATTTATCATACCACTTAGTAACAATTCCCCCCTCCCTGTCAGAATCATAACCGTTGCGCTCATCAAACATCTACATTAGAAACGAAACTGGGAAAAACCCCCATTCAATGGTTTTTATTAAGCTGAACTGCAAGACTTAACTATCCATAGAATGATACAACCTTATTTTAAGCTAAAATGAACAAAGAGATTAAATGAATCTATTCTAGACACATAGATCATGTTTTTTTCTCGAGTCGATACTAATTACTTCTGCCATGCATAGAAAAAACAGTTTTGCTTGTTATAACAAATCACTAGAGACTCAATATATAACTGTGAAAGTATCTTCAATCTTGATATGATTTTCATTGTCGATTCGATGGCAACAAATGACGCTGCTTACATACTTAGTTATAGATTTTCTTAATCATACCAGTACGTGTTCACGAGTGCTAAAGGATTAAGGACCTTTGAATAAGAGTCATGTTATTACTCATTTTGCTGATATTGGAAATTTAATTCATGTGGAATCCTCCATTTTTAATTCATAACACATTGATTAATTCAATCAAAATGCGTACAAGCATACTTTAATAATCAGAAGGGGATTTGTGGAGATTTCAGTATATTTCAAAGTTGAAATCATGAGTCAATTGAAGCTAGACCACCATCGAAAACCTGGAAGCACTGGACGGTTAAGGGCTCTGGCTCGTAATTGGTAGGTCCTGGGTTCGAATCTCGCTCGCGAGAGCGGGTTCGTGGATGCGCACTGCTGAGGAGTTCCATAATAGAACGAAACGGCCGTCCGGTGCTTCCAGGTTTTCCTCGGTGGTCTAGCTTCAATTGACTCATGATTTCAACTTTGAAACATACTTTAATACTTTGTCTAATGTAGTGCAATTGTTATTAGGAATTATAACTGCTCAGTTTGAAGAAAGCAAAGCAAAGGCCTCATTCCTAAAGTTGAACACATGTAACTCAAAACAAATGTCATCTAATTTCAAAGTGAGAATCTTCAATACGAACGTCAAGACAGTCTTACTGTATGGAGCTGAAATGTGGAGAACTACGACATCCATCCTCAAGAAGGTACAAGTATTTATAAACAGTTGTCTACGCAAAATACTCAACATTCATTGGCCGGATACTATCAGCAACAGCGTTTTATGGGAGAGGACAAACCAGCTTCCAGCTCTAGAGGAAATAAGGAAAAGATGTTGTAAGTGAATAGGACAAACACTAAGGAAATCACCAAACTGAATCACGAGACAAGCGCTGATTTGGAATCCTGAAGGAAAGCGGAAAAGAGGAAGGCAAAAGAACACACTGAGTCGGGTATTGTAAGCAGAAATGAAAAGAATGAATAACAAGTGGAAAGAACTGAAAAGGATTGTTCAGGACAGAGTTGAATGACGAGTGTTTGTGATTGGCCTATGCTCCTCCGTGAGGGGCGACAAGCGTAAGTAAGTAAATTTGAAGAAGTTAACGACAACTGTTGTGCGTTCTAATGTTCTTTGATTTTTTTTAAAAATATGTTTGAATTAAAGTTAGTTATATAATATACCCTTACGGGCCAGGGTAGTCTTGCACTGGTTTTCAGGAGAACCAGATACCATTTAAACTTTCATGCGGCAACCCAAACAGTACAGCTCAATCTCTTTTAACAGGAGAGCCAGATACTGCCCAGGCTTAACCCAAGCAGTACAGCTCAATTCCGCCCTATAGGAGAATCAGACACTATATAGGCTTCAACGCTACAATCCGAACAGTACAACCCAATCCTGTGGCGCAACCACTCAGGTATCAAACACCCTGAATTAAAGTAACCTTCCTACATTTTACATCTTATTACATCATTGTTGAATATCTGAACAAAAGTCATTGAATAATATAACTTCTCATAGACTTTATAAAAATGTTAAGAATGAATGAACGACTTTACTTTGCTAAGAAAAACACTAACACATTGAGTCAAGATTTAATACATGAAGCAATTAGAAGAGGATCTCACGAACAGCTCTATACTTTAGAAATGATAAGACACCAAGGGAATTAAGTAAATGTCATGTGCACAACAATATGATCATTTATAAATTATTGGTAATTTTTAATTGACCCCCAAATGCCCTGCTACGGCCGAGAGTGGGGAGAGTCCGTTCTCCCTCTCGAAATGCTCTCACACGGTTACGCGTATGTAGTATCTGCCTGGGAAGTCCTACTCGCTGCTTTCTCACATCACGGGTGTTGCTTACGAAATTGAAAGGACGAAAAACGAATATTCGGCACTTTAACCGGTTTGATGGACACGGAGGGTCCACCTAAGGGAGTTGGAAAACCCTCATTCTAAACCAATGGTGCACATGAGCTCCAGTATCCTGAAGGAATAAATGGCATATGAATCAATCGTTGGTCACTGGCTACTATGGGACTGCATCTCCTTACGATGCTCTACCGCCTTGTGGACTAGACCTTCAGGTCGAAGGCTCCCGGTGTGGTCCCCTAAGAAAACCACCTGCTTTAGTTTGGGCACCTGGGTAGTATCACAGCCCTCACACAAATCAAATGAGATTTGTGTGGAGCATATTTATCTGGTGCCTTCTTGTACTAATATTTATGTGTTTAAATAAATAAATTTTAATTGAAAAGAGCTCATAGTCAATAGTATGAGGAAGTACAAAGAAATAGGAATTCTTTACCTTCGATCAAATTCTTTCGATTTGTTTAATTTTTGTAAGTCATATTTGTTAAATTACCAAAAGGGGAATGGTTTATCTCTAAACAAAATAGTCCAGTCAAATACCTTACATTTGAAATGTACTTTGAATGTGATTACATAGTGTATCATGTATCTTATTTGTTCAAGTATTACAAGAAACTTCCTACGCCCAATCCATATTTCACTGTATGTTGCTGATCAATATGATTTGAGAATGAAATCTCTCTTATAGACAGCCTGTCGGCTTTTGCTGATTGTTAACTTACTAACATTGAAGCATTCTATAACTAATTCTTAAATGGATCAACTTTATCTATACAATAGAGTAAGAAATAGTCACTGATATCATTTTGATAATCCATCAGTAAGTATAATTGATATTTTTGATTAACCATTTATAGATCAGAAGTGGTTTTTGTGGAGATTTCAGTATTTTTTCATAGCTGAAGTCATAAGTCAATTGAAGCTAGACCACCATGGAAAACCTGGGAGCACTGGACGGCCATTTCGTCCTATTGTGGGAATCCTCAGCAGTGCACACTCACGATCCCGTCTCACGAGATTCGAACCCAGGACCTACCAGTCTCACGCCAGAACACTTAACCTCTAGACCACTGAGCTGGCCGACATCCAACGGTGTTTATGTCTAACTTCAACCAATTCATGAAATCTGAGCAATCGTTTACCAATTGTCTTCATTGTGTTGATATCTCTACAACCATTTGTAATCTAATTTTAAATCGTCACTGTAGTGAACAAGAATACGAGTGGGAACAATGTGACAACCATACAATAAACAGTCAATTTTCAAACTATCAATTAATTGTCTTAATCTTGACCATTCCTTTTGCAAATATCAGTTCGTAGTCTCCGATTTATTATTGTTTATACATTCTCATACCAACTGAGTCTCGTTCGTGTTCTCTCCTTATCGATCTTCTACTGAAATATATTCAATGCCCGACTATCGTTATATACTACTTGCGTGGATATAAGTAGCCTATACCACAATCACTATGCAGTTTTATACTTTAATAAAAGAAAGAATAATCACAAGTTCAAATTGTTTTTAAAAAAATGAAAAAAAAACAATAACTATTTGAATTCGATTGTCATTGTATGTCACGTATATAGAAATGTATACCGTTTAAAGTGAAAAGAAGTATCTATACATATATGTGTTTAATTGGTATCACCATCTCATGTGATTATTATTTTTCGATGATGTTTGGAAAGTAAATCAATATTAGCTAGTAACATACTGATAGGATCAAATAAACAATATGATCTTGATCAAATATAATTGAATCAAAAAAATATTGATAATCTAACTTAGTAATCTGATATATTAAATTGAAGTTAGACATTAACACCATCGGATGCCCGCTTACTGGTCTAGAGGTTAAGCACTCGCGCAAAAGACTAGTAGGTTCTGGGTTCGAATCTCGCTAGTTGAGGTCATGGACAAGCACTGCTGAGGAATCCCACAATAGGATGAAATGGCCGTCCAGTGTTTTCAGGTTTTCCCTAGTGGTCTAGCTTCAATTGATTCACGATTTCAACTATGAAAATACTAAATCTCCACAAAAAACCCTTCTGATAATATAATTAATTAGCTAATAATAACCAAGTAGTAAACATAATATAACGACAATTAATCAGTTAAATGAAAGTTTATAATTAGGTTAATATAAAAAAAAACCATGTTAATATTTCAATAAACATAGGTTAAAAATATAAATAGTCATCTCTTAGAAGGTAGATTAACTCCGCTTGTGGCTTATATAGGGTTAATGACAGTTCCAACCACGGGTAAATAAAGAAGGTTCAGCATGAAGTCGACAATCATATCCCGTAGAAAACAAATTTCCTAAAAAACGCCAACTAGAATAAACAAGTCAAACCATTTAAACTCTATACGGCGAGTTGAATGATCTTTATTCAGAAGAATTAATACACCTCATGGTGAAAGACGAGATTGTTCGGAAGTGACGAGGTGGATGCCTAATCTAGCAACCAGTGTAACAATGAACATAGGTATATGAAATGTTTGGACAATGTGGTAGACCGGGAGGAGCAATCGAATAGCAACGGAAATGAGTAGATACAAATTGACAATGTTTGGAATCAGCGATACCCATTTGACCAAAATATTCACGTATCTGAGGAGCATCATTGATGAACATGGAAGATCTGATGCAGATTTTAGGGTAAGAATAAGCAAAGCAAGGACAACATTCATACAGTTGAAGAACATATGGAAATCAAAACAACTGTCAACCAATAACAAATCCACAATCTTCAATACGAACGTCTAGACAGTTCTACTGTATGAAGCTGAAATCTAGAGAACTATCACAAATACCAACAAGAAGATAAAACTATTCATTAACAATTGTCCAAACAAGATACTCAATATCAGTTTGGACGGATACCATCAGCAACAGCCTTTTGTGAGAGAGAACAAACCAGCTTCCATCTAAGGAGGAAATTAGGAAAAAACGTTGTTAGTGTAAGGTAAATACATTGGGAAAATCATCAAACTGCATCATGAAGCAAGCGCTTACTTTTAATCATGAAAGGAAACGGAGGAGAGGAAGGTCTAAGAATTCACTGAGTCGAGGATTGGAAGCAGACATGGATAGAATGAATAGCAAGTGGAAAGAACTGGGAAGGATTGTTCAGGACAGAATTGGATGGTGAATGTTGGTGGTTGGCTCCTCCTCCTCCTCTCTGAGAGGTAACAGGAGTAGTTAAGTAGATAAACAGTAGCTTCAAAAGTTTGCGATTCCCACTTACTTATGTAATCTTAACATTAAAAATCTTTCACATCATAAACTGACTCTAGTTGAATGATAAGGACCGTTTATAGGTTGTAAGTTTGACACAATGTATTAGTGATCTGTGTGCAATGTTTGAGAAAACTTATGTATCTAGAAATACTCTTATTTTTGAATTTATCAAGCAATAATCTATCATCCAACTAACAGTTAATCACTGGAAACAATTCGATTATCATAGTTCATGAATTTAAATCGATGAATACTTCAATTCTAGTCATACGTACTGTTTAAATATATTGATTATCAAAGAAAATTTACTTTTTGAAGTGTCTGATAATATGTCGGATGTATTGTCTTAAGAAGCTTTTGTTCCTAACATTAACTCGTTTAACTTGGTGTTCTACAGTCCTATATAATTTCACACAGTATACTGAATCTTCTATATAAATTTAAAAACTAAAATGAGTAGTAAGTTTAATTGACAAATTAAGTTATAATGAACATAACATCATACTTACTTTACTTACTTACTTACTTACTTACTTACTTACTTACGCTTGTGACCCCCAATGGAGCATAGGCTGCCGACCAGTATTCTCCAACCCACTCTGTCCTGGACCTTCCTTTCTAATAAAAATAATAATTATTATTATAGTTCTATTCAATTTTTGTTCATTCTTCTCATGTCTGTCTCTATTTCTCGGCGTAATGTGTTCTTTGCTCTTCCTCTTCTCCTTTGACCTCCAGGATTCCATGTGAGGGCTTGTCTTGTGACGCAATCGGGTGATTCCCTCAAATTGTGCCCAATCCATTTTCATCGCTTCCTCCTGATTTCTTCCTCTGCTGGAATCTGGTTTGTTGTCTCCCACAGTAGGTTGTTGCTGGTAGTGTCTAGCCATCGGATCCGAAGTATCTTGCGTAGACAACTGTTAATAAACAATTGTATCTTCTGGATAATGGCTTTCGTAGTTCTCCATGTCTCCGCCTCATACAGTAGAACTGTCTTGACATTTGTATTGAAAATTCTGACTTTCGTGTTGTTTGACAATTGTTTTGAGTTCCAGGTGTTTTCAGTTGTAGGTATGCTGCTCTTGCTTTGCCGATCCTCGCCCTCACATCTGCATCTGGTCGACCGTGTTCATCAATGATGCTGCCCAGATATGTAAAGCTCCAAAGCTTCTCCATCAAGTGTGATTCAATTGGTGCATATTGTATTGTATCGGAGAGTCTTGCTTTTCCCTTTGTTTATATTGAGACATACTGCAGCTGAGGCTGCTGCTACCTATGAACATAACACCATAGGTATCGTAATTGATTCGTAGCCTTCCTCGATCAACTTCTTGCTCCAATTAACAGAATATTTTGTTATTACGCTAGTATGATTGCTAGTTTTTGTCCATCGCTTTCATTATTAAATTTTAATGCATTTTATGTACTTACTGCGTTGTCTCTTCTATTGTTCTTCTGTTCTTTCCCCTTAAAAACTCATGCACATCCACTGGTCTTAACACTTCCCTCACAACATTAAATACCTTCAAGCTAGACGTAAACATATCTATGCTAAACGTTACAGTATATATCCAATCGTCCTTCTGATCCAGATAAAGACATAAGAGCTGAAAAATTAACTAGGCGTATCATTGAGTTACTCCAAAAGCGTCTATTGTTTGAAATCATCTGATCACAATATCGTATAATTACTAGTGAAAAAATAGCTCGTTGGTAAACTCTAGGAAGCCTCAAGAAAGCCAGAAAGAGCCGAAGATATTCCATCCAATCACGGCCAGGGGAATATTGTATAATGTCGACGTGTAGCTTCCCTATTGGATGGATACGAATGACCCCCCCTATGTGCCTACTGGTTGTCTGAAATGATGATTTACTTTCAACCGAAAAAGTATGAATACATGAGATTTCTGTACTATATTTTGACACTATTTTGGGGAATAAAATTCCTAATTACTAGTCTTCTCTCTTGAGACGTTGCGGGTTCTGTCGTTCAAGTAGTCTAGTAGTACGCGGCATAGTAAGAATCAAAGCTCTATATATAACAACTAGTATAGACTATTATCTATCTCTTCCCCAGTAGTAGTTAAGATGAAAGAATATCAACTCTTGTAGAGTGATCCTTTAAACAGAACATAACAAGAGTACTGAACGTTTCTATTATGTATCAGACCATTTTGCTTATATTGACTATTCATAAATCATAATGAATAAATGGAATAATAATTAGTTTTCATCCCTATGCTTTTTTTTAGTTTCCTCAAATTGTCTCCAATAGTCAACTTTCTAAAATGTCAACACCTATGGAATTCGAAAATCGAAAAAAATCAAGTTATAACAGAATTAGATTTTTACTTCCCTATAGTTGTTGTTATAGTCTATAATTGATCAATCTTTTTTGGTTTAGGTAGATCCTAAGTGGATTGCATGGATATTGGCATTTTGGTTGCATAAGTTAATAACTCTCGACTCAGTAACTCAGTCAGTAACAGGTTGAATGTTTAAACTAGAAGCTACTTGATTTGAATTTCAGTATAAATATAAAAACACTGGGATCACTAAGGTGGTAATGAAACTATTTAATTTTTGAATTCACTTAGTATTGATTGTTTGAATCTTCTTATTGATGTTTAGTACTGAAACTGGTCAGTCTCTCTCTGATTGGCATATGTGCATACTGTGCGTATTGACCCGATATAGCATTAATTCACAAGCATTACAAGCAAAGATGGATACTGGCTAGTAGTAGAATCCAGGAACATCCAGCTGACGAGTCCCAAATAGGACAAAACGCGCGTCAAACTGGATTGAAGCTAGACCACCATGGAAAACCTGAAAGCACTAAATGGCCGTTTCGTCCTGTCGTGAGACTCCTCAGTAGTGCGCATTCGCGATCCCGCCTCACGAGATTCGAACCCAGGACCTACTAGTCTTGCGCCAGAGCGCTTACCAATAAACCACTGAGCCGGCATCTGATGGTGTTATTGTCTAAATCCAACCAATCCACGAAGTTCAGTAACCGTTCACCGATTGTCTTCAGTGAGTTGACATCTCAGAACAGATGTGTTTGAACTCCACTGGTCACTGTTTCTCACTAGAACTCGAGAAAATATCTCTTGATTTTATTACACAATTTAACTATTCAGATCAAAAGAGGAGTGTTTTCAAAAAAAACTGAAACCGCTAATTCATCTAACCAATCATCTGACTACTTTCTAAATTAATTCACTATCTTTTAACTAAATACTATTAGTATTTCGATACACGATACTTTGAATATATTCCAAAAAAATCAACTTACAATCCAAGTCACTATAAGCAAAGATGGATAGTGGCTAGCAGTGAAATCCAGTTTGACTCGTGTTTTGTCCTATTTGGGACTCGTCAGCTGGATGTTCCTGGATTCCACTACTAGCCAGTATCCATCTTTGCTTATAATGCTTGTGAATTAATGCTATATCGGGTCAATACGCACAGTATGCACATATGCCAATCAGAGAGAGACTGACCAGTTGCAGTCCTAAGTATCAATGAGAAGATTCAAACAAACAATACGGGAATTTAATCCGTCACTGTTATTAGTTTGTGGAATTTTTAGCATTTATACAGTTTAAAGTCTTGTATTCAAAAACGCTAAATGATTAAGTTTCAATTGCCATGGTAACAGAAGTGAACATTGTGATCAAGAAACTAATTATCCTATTTTTTTTAAAAAATTATTTAATTAAATTATAATCATCCTTTTATTTACCTTAATATCTTCAATTTTCTTTGAACTACGTAATGAAACGTACTTAAAATATTGTAGAATTTCCATTACAATGACTTTATAAACACAGTTAAAACTTTAATTCTTAATTTCACTTAGGTTCTTAATAGTTTATACTATATTGTTAAAAATTACACAAGACAGTTTTAATGTGCGAAGCTCAAACATGGACAACTACTACATTCATCGTCAAAAAGATACAAGTATTTATAAACAGTCGTCTACGCAAGATACTGAATGTCCGTTGGCTAGATATCATCAGCAACAGACTTCTTTGGGAGAGGGTAAACCAGCTTTCAAATGAAGAAGAAATTAGGAAAAGACATCTGAAGTTGATAAGACATACATTGAAGAAATCACCAAACTGCATCACGATAAAAGCCCTAACTTGAAATCCTGAAGGGAATCGGAAAAGAGGAAGGCCAAAGATCACATTACTCCTGGAAATAGAAGCAGATATGAAAAGGATGAATGTTAACTCGAGACGTGGAAAGGAATACCTAGGACAGAGTTGGATGGAGGAAGCTGGTGTGCGGCGTATGCTCCTCCACGAGGGTTAACAGGCGTAAGTAAGTAAGTTGACATTAAAGTCTAACTTTGATTAGAGAACCGTTGGAAAGCAGGAAGCATTAAATGATTGTTTCATCTTGGTATAAGATTCCTGATTAATGTACATCCTCGACTCCAGAAAGTATCACATAGAGGACCTTAAATTCTTGCTTTGTTTTCTTAACCTTTCGACTATTGAGTTGATTTCGAATGATTTTTACATATTTGTTTTCAATTAATCATATTCCAGTGTCATCAATGAGTAACTACCACATATTCAAAACGGTTAAATTCTACATATCATAACTTTTCATTAGAATTCTTAGATGAAATCATGAGTCAATTGAATCTAGATCACCATGGAAAACCTGGAAGCACTGCTTTAAGGCCGTTTCGTCCTATTATGGGACTCCTCAGCAGTTCGCATCCATGATCCCGTACTCGCGAGATTCGAACCCAAGACCTACCAGTCTCGCGCCAGAGCACTTAACCGATAACTTCCATTGACTCATGATATCAACTATGAAAAATACTGAAATCTCCACAAAATCCCTTCAGAATTCTTAGAATTATCTCACTGGCATTAGTCACTAATATACATAATAACATTATGAATACAGTAAGTTTATGGATATTGTTCAATTTCATAATTTACATTATATATGTATTGTCCTCACTATAGGACAAACTATATATTGATAATTCTAAATAACTCTATCCATTAACTTGTAATGTAACTAAATAGAAAGAATAACAAAATGTTTCAATGAAACTAATTATTTCCTTGTTTTACTTACTTGCTTAATGGGGGAAGAAAACAAGCACAATTTTTTTTTAAATGTACTTGGTATTGTTTGCTTGTATCGAGGTAATCCAAAAAAGGATAAACATATGCCAATAAGAGACTAATCAATAAAAGTTATAAATATCAATGGGAAGATACAAGAAAACAACACCAAATGAATATAAACTTTACCCCATTGCCTAAGCAAGTGACTATCGGAACTCAGTAGCTAAGTGGATAACGTGATGGTGTTTGAAGCAAGTGGTACACGGTTCTTGTTCCTACCAGAGTGAATATCACCTCTAAGATGCAGATATAACCAGCTGACAATTCCTGAATAAGATGGAACACACGTCCTTGATTTCACTGCTAACCACTATTTATCTAAGCACAAAAATAAAGTTTAATTCTAGATTTTATTTAACGGTTTCTTTCTGTGATTTACTTACATCCAATGTATATTAGAATATAATGAAAAGTATGTATAAGATACCATGTTAATGATAACCATTGAATCTTTTAAAATTAAAAGTTCACACTTTCATAAATGTCTTACAATCAAACGTTGTTTTCTTTTCAACGGGATGAGTTTGCCGACTTCATGCCCAACCCTCCCATTTTTACTCGGGTTTAAGACAGGTAGTAACTGTAAAAGAATTACAAAGGGGGGGGGGTTGGATTAATCAATAGTTAATGGTTTGAATAGTTTTTCTTTCTTTCTAAAGGTTAAGCACATTTATCATTATTTTTTTTTATTTGTTTATTTGTTATGGATATTAATTTAAATGTTCTTAACCTTTCTTCTTTATGTTTTTCTTTTCTTTTTTGTTGTTGTTTTGTTTTTTTAAAATGAATAGTTCTTTTTTCCAGAATAATGTATTAGTATTTGTTAGTAATGTGGAGAACTATGAAGGTTATCATCCAGAAGATACAAGTGTTTATTAACAGTTGTCTACACAAAATACTCGGGATCCGTTGACTAGACACTATCAGCAACATTCTATTGTGGGAGAGAACAAATCAGATTCCATCCAATGAAGGAAGAAATCAGAAAGAAGCTGTGTAAGTGGATAAGACACACATTGAAGAAATCACTCAACTGCATCACAAAACAAGCCCTCATATGGAATCCTGAAGGCCGAAGGAAAAGAGGAAGACCAAAGAACATGAGAAGAATGAACAAAAATGGGATAGAATTAGAAAGGAAGGGCTAGGACAGAATGTGTTGGAGAATGCTGGTTGGCAGCCTATGCTCCATTTGGAGTAACAGGCGTAAGTAATTAGTTAGTAATGAGTTGAAAAATCGAAGATTACTTTAACAAGTGTTTCATTGTTTTGTTTGTTTTTAAAAGTGGTTTTCAGTAAAGATTCTTTTTTTATGGTTTGAAATTAAAACATTTAATTATTTCAAGGTAATAAGTTTGTTGCCTAGTGATTAATTATTTGTATTAAATTAAGGAAGATAATTATTTAGTACTATTGATATGGGCAACTCCCTTATTAGTGATAGTTCATGAACTCTAACGATTGTTTTTTTTGTTATATTCTTAGCTTATATGATTATAGAGTTGAGATCATGAGTCAATTGAAGCTAGACCACTATGGAAAACCTGGAAGCACTGGACGGCCGTTTCGTCCTATTATGGGACTCCTCAGCAGTGCGCATCCACGAACCCACTCTCGCGGGATTTGAACCCAGGACCTACCAGTTTCGAGCCGAAGCCCTTAACCGATAGACCACTGAGCTGGCATCCAACAGTGTTAATGTGGGTTCGTGGATGCGCACTGCTGAGGAGTCCCATAATAGGACGAAACGGCCGTCCAGTGCTTCCAGGTTTTCCATGGTGGTCTAGCTTCAATTGACTCATGATCTCAACTCTATAAATTACTAAAATCTTCACAAAACCCCTTCTGATTATATGATTATCATGAAATATGATTGTTAATTGAGATATACCAATTTATACCATCGAGCAGCTTAGCTTCCTCCTACTAACGTAGTCGGTTTATTCTAGGACATCAATCTTAGCCTTCATGATACGAATCATCTATTTCAAATATACTAGATTTATATAAGAGCCAAACAGATCACATTATACAGTTATACATGATCAAGTAAAAAAAAATGGCTATGATTATGAGAGATTTCACTTCTATCTGAAGTTTGTTTTGATGATGTCATTCAGAAGGATGATGAAAACTCCATCAAACTATAAAGAATTGAAATAACGAAAGTTAACAATAGTAACTCTCTATATATGTGTACAGGAACAGGTCAGAGGTCATTTGATGTAAGAATAAAAAAACATAGATAGATAGATAACTAAGAATATAGACTACTTTTGCTGTATATATATGATTAGAAACTAATCCAGTTTAATATCAGTAAATAAATTAACATCCCTTCTTTTGTTGTACAATAGAAGTAAACAAAAATATACTACTAATAAATCATCATTTGAACTAATATTACTACTAACAGAATTAGTAGTACAATTAATATCTAATCATACCAACAACAATAAATTTATTCATTCTATTAATTAGTTATTTTTTGTTTATTTATGACTTTATAGGCTTAATGAAATATTCTTACCCTTAGTATTCTATTATCCCATATTTACCTCTTATACAATTAGATGAATGAATCAATGAAATAAAACAAATGTACATAATTCTGTTTCTTTAATTTATGATAATGATTATAATGATAATGTCGAAATCAAGATCAAACTAGAAATCAACTATTGAAGAGAAAGTAAAATTAATAGAAAGTGATTTTTATTACAATAAGATGATGGTTGGAAGTGGGCAACAGGAAACCTTGAACTCGGGTTTCGTGCTACTTGAAACTCGTCAGTAAGGTGTAATTGTAATCTTAAGGGAACTGGTGCTACCTGACGGATTCGATACCGTGTCACTCAGTTTCACAGTCAGAGACGTTACCACCGAGCTATTCGGGCCCGACCAACCAGCTGTAGGACTGGGAAGGACTTGACACGCATGACATTGATCATCATCCAGTGATGAATTAATTGTGATTACATCTCAACCCTACAGGAGGTCGGTCGCTGCCCGAATAGCTTAGTGATAACTTCTCTGACTGTAAAGGTGAGTGACACGAGATCGAATCCGTCAGGGAGCACCAGTTACCTCAAGATTACAGGTACACCTTACTGACGATCCAAGTTGCACAAAACCCAGGTCCATGGTTTCCTGTTGACCATCTCCAACCACCATCTTTCACAAAACCCTCTTCTGATTTAAAAAAAAACAAACAAATAACCCAATAAATGTAATGAATAACTGCTGTGATATAAATTAACATTATTATCCTACTGATACATATGTATAATTAACGTTTCATACCATCTGTTCTCCTGTTCTAACACTTATGCATTAACCACATGAATATTAGTGACAGTAAGTGGAGATAGAGAGAGAGAGAGAATATATGTTGTTATATTCATGTTTATTTATAAATAATGCCTGATAGTGTGTACTAACGGAAAATATGTAATTCTGAATAGATTGTTGTACATATTGTAAACCTACATATGGACATAACGTATCACATCTGATACCACTCTATTATTTTTGTACACCTTAACACTATGATTAAGTCAATATAAGGATGATTAGAAAACTTCTTAAGGGTGAGTGAAGGTAGTCAGCAAGAAACCCTACCTGATCAAGGCTGGAAGCTAGTTTATACATATTTGTAACAGGGAGTATCTGGAATCCTAAGCGGAGTGCTATTCTCAGTAAGACACAAACCTAAGTTACTCAGTTTAAAAGTCTGAGAATATCATTGAACTA
Source organism: Schistosoma rodhaini (assembly GCA_944470415.2). Taxonomy (NCBI): domain Eukaryota; kingdom Metazoa; phylum Platyhelminthes; class Trematoda; order Strigeidida; family Schistosomatidae; genus Schistosoma; species Schistosoma rodhaini. The sequence goes on from OX104044.1 coordinate 1,782,382, forward strand.
TTTTGATATTAATTGACCTCTTATGAGACTCAGATATTCACACTGAATAATGGAAACCATGGAAAACCTAGAAGCACCGGACGGTGCTTCCATGGTGGTCTAGCTTAAATTGACTAATGATTTCAACTATGAAAATACTAAATTCTCCATAAAACCCCCTCTAATCATATTAAAACAAAAGGAATTGAGGAGCTGATTTACGGCAATTTAGACTATTTTAGACTACTACTAGAATTCCAACATATATGGAATCTAGGACCTTCATTTGTAGGTATGGCCTCAACTAGATTCCGTTAAACAGTTTTTATTTTCCAGCCTCCTTCAATTCATGGTAGGATTTAATGATTGTCTATTTTCATCGTTGGTATACGTTAAGCTCCTTAGATAGTTAAATCACATTGGTCATGGATTTTTTATCATTAGAACCTGGTGACTTTTTAAACTCCATTGCTAACGAAAAACGTATCATGATCCAGAGGAATTTGTACGGAATATGTTCAATTTAAAGAACGTTTAAATAACAGACTGATTTTAGTTAACTAGACAATAAATATGGACCGTTGAACACAATAATAGTTGAATTAAAGAGTCAATTGAAGCTAGACCACCATTTAAAACCTGAAAGAATAAGACTAGTGGTTAAGCGTTCCCGCACAAGATCGATAGGTCCTGAATTCGGATCTCACAAGGCAGAATCGTAAATGTGCACTGCTGAGGAGTCCCACAATAGGACGCAACGGCCATCCTGTGCGTCCAGATTTTCTATTGTGGTCTAGCTTCGATTGATTCATGAATTCAACTATTAAATTACTACAATCTCCACAAAACCCCTTCTGACAATAACAGTTCCTGAATTCTAACTGTTGTTTAGCTAAAATCAATCAATAATACATATTATCATCAAGTATGAAATTATATTTAAATGTTCAATACCACTAACAAATTTCTACTAAGACTCTGTCATTAGTTAGTTGGTAACGGTAACGTATTTAATTAATTAGCTTTGAAGTCATCAGTTATATGAGTGACAGTTGTAACAGGTTAACCCATAGCAGTTATTTTTAATAAGCAAGGCTTTTTTGTTTCATCGAACCAATGGATGAAGTTCAAGGTCACAAGTGAGATCATTATACGTACCATTGTGATGCATGCTACTGATGTCGAAAGATATAAGTAGTATGTATCATCAGTCGAAAGTGAAATATATGGCAATAGAAGGTTAAGAAGATCAAAGAAAAGAGGACAAGAATGATTAGTGTGGAAACAAAGGAACAATGAATTCTGAGACGATTGATTGACATTTCACAAATGAAGTATTTACTGTATGGTTCTTAGATGATACTAAGACATTCTATAATTTTTTATTCAAACTCATTCGATTGCTCCCACATGTGTTCTCGATCACTACACCAATACTGATAAATCTGTACATATGTTAGCATCGTAAGTTTTAATTTTAACTGGAAAGTGAGGTTTGGGAATAAATTTCAGAATGAAGCATTCAGGCTTAACCGATGTGACCCATAAATTTGTACAGTTCAACAACTCACTTATCCGTCAAAATCATCATCATCAAAATAAACATTCTGTAATATCCATTTATACTAGTTGAAATGGATACCATTACTGGTGAGTTTATGAGTTTATCGAATGATTTCAATGGATTGTGAAAACTCGGTTAGTATTGAAGTGAAACTCATTCACGTCGAATAAACATAATCAATCATGGAATTTGTGTTCAACACAGTTACATGGACATCAGTCAACTAGTTGATTGATGCTCATTCAAACAATACGTCTCAAACCTCAGCTCTCAACAGAATGACATCGTACAGAGACACATGACCTAAACATTCCTAAACCAAATATTCTCAATAAAAACTGATGTAAGATGTAAGAGTAATAGAATGTTATCTATATCTCTTCCATACCATCTCATCTGTCGTTCAAGTGGAACAATCTATTTATCAATTTGTACATAGTATCGTTAAACACATTCTCCTGCTCCCAAATGCCCTGGTACAGCCGAGAGTGGGAAGAGTCCGCCCTCCCTCTACAAATGCTCTCATATGGCCACGTGAATATACAACATCTGTCAGGGAAGTCCTACTCACTGCCCTCTCGTAGCAGAGCTGTTGTTCACGAAATTGAGAGGACGGAAAGCGAATGTCCGGCGTTTTAACCAAGTTGATGGACACGGAGGGTCCACCTATGGGAGTTGGGAAACCCTCATTCCAAACCGATGGTGCACATGGGCTCCAGTATCCTGAAGGAACAAATGGCATATGAATCAATTGTTGTTCACCGGCTACCATGGGACTGCATCTTCTCACGATGCTTCACTGTCTTGTGGATCAGATCTTTAGATCAAAGGCTTTGGGTGTGGCCCTCGAAGAAAACCACTTGCTGCAATTTGGGCATCTGGGCAGTATCACAATTACAGACACATGTATTTATCTTGTAGTTTAAACAAGATGGAATCTGACACATTCACTGAATTGTTGTTATTATTGATTCAGATTATTGACTGTAAGTTATCATGTTCATATATCTGTTACATGATTACAATATCAAAACAGAAGGAAGTTTCATGTTAAAAGCTGAATGATAGTATTCACATCTCATTGATTCCACAAACTTCCTTCTGATGATAAGAATATATTAGCACTGATCATAGATGAATGAATAATTCAATTGTTTATAATAGCCCGCTAATAGCTACTGTTGAATGGTTTGAATGATTTTTTCTGGTTAGCGTTTTTTTAGCGAGTTGATTTTTTACGGGGAAGACGGAGAAGCTTTGGAAGATGTGGAAACCTTTATATATCTGGGCAGCATCATTGATGAACACGGTCGATCAGATGCAGATGTGAGGGCGAGGATAGGCAAAGCAAGAGCAGCATATTCACAATTGAAGAACATCTGGAACTCAAAACAATTGTCAACCAACACGAAAGTCAGAATTTTCAATACAAATGTGAAGACAGTTCTACTGTATGAGGCGGAGACATGGAGAACTACGAAAGCCATTATCCAGAAGATACAATTGTTTATTAACAGTTGTCTACGCAAGATACTTCGGATCCGCTGGCCAGACACTACCAGCAACAAGTTACTGTGGGAGACAACAAACCAGATTCCAGCAGAGGAAGAAATCAGGAGGAAGCGCTGGAAGTGGATTGGGCACACCTTGAGGAAATAGCCTAATTACGTCACAAGACAAGCCCTCACATGGAATCCTGAAGGTCAAAGGAGAAGAGGAAGACCAAAGAACACATTAGGCCGAGAAATAGAGACAGACATGAGAAGAATGAACAAAAACTGGATAGAAGTAGAAAAGATGGCCCAGGATAGAGTGAGTTGGAGAAACTGGTCGGCGGCCTATGCTCCATTGGGGGTACCAGGCGTAAGTAAGTAAGTAAGTAATAGCTACTATGTGACCATTGATGCTAAACATGATCTACCCGTTATTTTATGTTATGTTAATATACAATATAAATATATAAAGGTAATAATCGTATTATTCTAAACGCATTTATCGAAAAATTTCCCTTTTCTAAAGATTAGAAGTTTCATTACAAATAACATAAGTTACATTTGATTCGTATTTCATCACGGATACATCTCTAGTTTTAATGAACTCTTTGGTTGGTATTGTAATCTGTGGGCTAGATGGTTTGGATTTGGAGCTTTTGTTGTTTTTGTGAACAGCATTGTCATCATGCATTTCAAAGAATATTGAAATATTAGAATTTTTCCGAAATTGACCAACAGGCTGTTCTGTTGACCTAATTATTAATAAATACCTAGTCGTTGCTTGTAGATTGATTTAGGGTGTTTTCACTTCTGGCCTGAACTCTGACCTTACAATTATTAATCTTGTTTCTTATCGGCTAATGGATTTGTCCGATTCTGATGTATCTATTGATTGATGGTTTATTTTAGTTCAAGACTTGTAAAAATTCTGTGATTTTCTGTATTTTCTCTACTAAATATTTCTACGTTTACACGGTCGAGTTCATCTATAGTTGTCGATGTGCATCAGTATGAGCGAAATCATGTCCTGTCATTCGCCTTTAAATAACGAACTCTATTTTATGTCAATAAATTAAGCTGTGGAGAAATTCTAGTAGCTTATCACTCTTTGAATTACATGCTGATGAGGTTTTTCATCAGAACAATGAAAGCATTGCAATCAAACTATCCAGTTCACATAAGTTAACTTTGTATTACTTGTTTGAATCTTCCCATTGATGTTTAGGACTTAAATCGGTCAGTCTCTTATTGGTATATGTTCATACTGTGTGTATTGCCTCGATATAGCTTTAAAGTCACAACCTTTATAAGCAAAGATGGATATTGACTAGCATCGGAATTCAGTTTGACGCGCGTTTCGTCCTATTTGGGACTCGTGAGCTGGATGTACCTGCATCTCATAGTTGATGTTCACTATGGGAGGAACTCAAACCCAGTACCTTTCGCTTCAAAAGCCATTGCGTTATTCATTTTGAAGTACTGATATTTTCAGTCATTTAGAAGTGTTTTCAATATAATTTGACGAGCAACTGTAGCATAATTTACATTTTAATTAATTTTTAATCCTAACTAATGTAGTTCAGTAACAGAACGCGGAATCATACTACGGGCAATGAACAATGTTTTGCTTGAAAGAATGTAGATTTTCTTCATCTTCCTAGATTGAAATGTATTGAGGGTTTGAAAGTTATTAACCATTGGCTGAAGATTAATTGCGTTAAGCCTACCGCGCTATTGTAGACTAAGTGAAGCTGTTAGCAATGGTTTCGGTTAGGTGGACTGAGTTTGTTCAAGGCATACTCAGGTGTACCAAATGACTTCATTGATATGCTGTCTATAAATTTTGTAAAATGCATGGATTCAAACAAACAATGCCAAGTGAATTTATACAATGATTTTGTTTGAAGGTGATTCAGCTTTTAAGTGGACTATCAGTGCTTAACTTTCTAAGACATGTGGATACATGCCAGAGACATCCCTGACCAGTAGAATTTAAGTTTTTAAAAACTAGCCCTTAAAAATAAAACCCTGTAACTAGTCTACCACTTCTATCTCCTTGTTGGAATAAGTTGGTAAAGTGCTTGATTTGATTTTTTAAAAAAAATTGCTTTTTAGGTATTATCTAATGAGTTAACTATTTCTAATGAAACTAACTGGTTTGGTTATTATGAAGAACGAGTCAGTAGAAGAATCTTAAAAATTATAACCAATCAATGTTCCTTTTTAACTCATCTTAACATCAGTTCACTCATTCATTACATTATCCTAAATACTTAGTATTATTCCATAAATTCTTTTTCCTCAAAGTTATGTTTAGTTATTCATTAAGATGGTTATTGGAGGTGGTCAACAGGAAACACTGGACTCGGGTTTCGTATTACTTGAAACTCGTCAGTAAGGTGTACCTGTAATCTTGAGGGAACTAGTTCTCCCTGACGGATTCAATACCGTGTCACTCAACTTCACAGTCAGAGACGTTACCATTGAGCTATTCGGACCGCAATCATATTCCTGTAAGACTGAGATGTAATCACAATTGATTGATTACTGGGTGTTGATCAATCAATAGTTATTCCTTACTACTAACATAATTATTATTTCGGCATCTTCGCTTCTGAACTCAGTAATATTTTCATCCTGTTATGATGATATGAAGTATAGAAAGTTGAATCGATACAAACTTATGTTCTAAGAAAAAGAAATGAAATCTTTTAACTAACTATGATACAATAACTTCGGATACTTAGATAAGCAGTCGTGACAATTAGATAAAAATCTATAATGTTTAATACCTTTTTCTTCATTGAAAATTAACTAAATAGTTTAACTGAAAAGGTTTAAATGGTAAATTGTATTTATCAGACGGGGATTTGTGGAGATTTCAGTATTTTTCATAGTTGAAATCATGAGTCAATTGAAGCTAGACCACCATCGAAAACCTGGAAACACTGGACGGCCGTTTCGTCCCATTACGGAACTCCTCAGCAGTGCGCATCCACAAACCCGCTCTCGCGAGATTCGAACCCAGGAACTACCAGTTACGAGCCAGAGCCCTTAACCGATAGACCACTGAGCTGGCATCCAACGGTGTTAATGTCTAATTTCAACCAATCCACGAAGTTTGAGCTACCGTTCACCAATTGTCTTCAGTGAGTTGATATCTCACAACTTTGAAAAATACTGAAATCTCCACAAATCTCCTTCTGATTATAATCGTATACTCACTAGTGACTGACTTCAAGATACATTTCCTGGAGTTCTAGTGGGAAGCAGTGACCAGTGGAGTTCAACCACGTCTGTTGTGAGATAACAACTCACTGAAGACAATTGGTGAACGGTCGCTCAAAATCGTGGATTGATTGAAGTTAGACATTAACACCGTTGGATGCCGGCTCAGTGGTCTATCGGTTAAGGGCTCTGGCCCGAGACTGGTAGTTTCTGGGTTCGAATCTCGCGAGAGCGGGTTCGTTGATGCACACTGCTGAGGAGTCCCATAATAGGACGAAAAGGCCGTCCAGTGCTTCCAGGTTTTCGATGATGGTCTAGCTTCAATTGACTCATGATTTCAACTTTGAAAAATTGTATGTATGTCAAGTTGATTTCTGTTGAGGTATCACTAAAAATCAAGTAAAAATAGACTATTGAATTACTTCATTATGGGACTTTTCAGGAATCCACATTCACAACCCACCCTTCAACAATCAGACTTACGAACTTTATGTCAAGTATCAAGTGGTCAATCATTAGATCAATTGAAAGACAATCCTTGTCACGGTATGATATTGAATGGATAATTATTTAAAACCCCGGAGAATTAAACAACTAGTTTATTCGAATTCGAATCTATTCCACAGTATACTACGACTAATTAACATGAGTTTAATGTTCTAGTCGCGGAGATCAGTCACATTGAGAGTTAGACAAATAACATAAACAAACCTGAATAGAATCAAATAAACTTGTTAATATGAACCATTCAATCCTAGCCCAGTATTTTAGGCGTAATTTAAATACTACAAGATTTCAAAATCCTAAGTTCAATCCCTGGTGTACACTTGTGAAAAGTCTCATAATAGAGTTGAAACAAGTGCCTATTTCTCCTTAGTTTTTAATGATATCCTAACTAAGATGAATATATAACAAATACACAACCTCCTATTAGTTTCATCTTATTTCTTAACTTAGATTATACTAGAAATCAATCTACTTTTCATTTATAATTAACACCAATAGAGATATAACAAATGTATGTTTGTGTATGGGTTACCATATTGTTGGTGTACTGGCAAAAAATAGTTTTCAATGATTCATTAATTCACTTTATCTGCACTGTTTTTGATTTCACACGCTACTGGCACTGGGTAAATTTGAAAAGAAATATTTCTATAAGAAAGCCATAGTGTAAATAATAAATAAGAGTTTATAAGCAAAGATGGATAGTGGCTAGCAGTGGAATCCAGTTTGAAGCGCGTTTCATCCTATTTGGGTTTCGTCAGCTAGATGTATCTGCATCCCACAGTCAATGTTCACTGTGGGAGGAACTCGAACCCAGTAACTTTCACTTCAAACGCCATCGGGTTATTCACTTAGCTACTGTGTCCCGATAGCCAATTGCTTTTGCAATGGGATGGAGTTTAAATTCACTTGGTGTTGTTTGTTTGAATCTTCCCATTGATGTTTAGGACTACAACTGGTCAGTCTCTTATTGGCCATATGTGCATACTGTTCGTATTACCTCTATATTGCCTTAATTCACAAGCATTATAAGCAAATATGGATAAGGCGATGGCGTTCGAAGTGAGTTACTAGGTTGGAGTCGCAGAGTGAACACTGACTGTGGGATGCAGGTACATCCAACTGACGGATCTTAAATAGTACGAAACATGTGTCAAACTGGATTCGACTGCTAGTTACTATCCATCTTTGCTTATAATGCTTGCAAATTAAAGCCCTCAAATGCCCTGGTATGGCCGAGAGTGGGGAGAGTCTGCTCTCCCTCTACAAATGCTGTCAAATGGCCACGCGAATATATAGCATCTGTCAAGGAAGTCCTGCTCACTGCATTCTCGTGGCAGGGGTGTTGTTCAAAAAAGTGAGAGGACGAAAAGCAAATGTCCGGCGCTTTAACCGAGTTGGTGGACACAGTGAGTTCACCTAAGGGTGTTGAAAAACCCTAATTCCAAACTGATGGTGCACATGGACTCCAGTATCTTGAAGGAACAAATGGCGTATGAATCAATTGTTGTTCATGGGCTACTATGGGACTGCATCTCCTTACGATGCTCCACCGCCTTGTGGACTAGACCTTCAGGTCGAAGGCTCCCGGTGTTTTCCCCTAAGAAAACCACCTGCTTTAGTTTGGGCACCTGGGTAGTATCACAGCCCTCACACAAATCAAATGAGATTCGTTTGGCGCATATTTATCTGGTGCTTCCTTGTATCAATATTTATGTGTTTTTAATAAATAAATAAATAAAGGCAATACGTACAGTATACATATATGGCAATTAGAGACTGACCAGTTGCAGTCCTTTAAATATCAATGAGAAGATTCAAAACAAACAACACCAAGTGTATTTGAAATAATTAATGGTTGTTGTTTGTTTGTTTGTTTTTCCAAATAGTTACTACATATCATTGATTATTATATGCTTCATTTTATTTAAGAAAACATATTCATTTATTGATAATGATTGTTTACTCTTTGGCTCTCTCTCTATCTCTCCCTCTGTATGATGTAAAACTATTACAATATTCACATTTTAATCAATCAATCATCAATGAATGAATGAATAAACTTGAAAAATTTATCATTTTAAAAGAGAACTTTACTTAGAATGTTTCACTTTCTCTCCTAATCACTCACTTTGTTACCCTCTGTCACCCACCCACCCTCTCTCTCTCTCTCTCACCCACCCTCTCTCTCACTCACTCACCCTCTCTACAAGATACAATAACAAGTATTAACATAATTCTATATTTTAAAATCTGATTAATATAGTTAATTATAATTGGCAAGTATTCCTTCATTTATCAAAAACAAAAAAAAAATCAACAACAACAACAATAACAAATATTTACATCAAATGAATACGCATTGCTGAAGAGTTATACAATAGAACGAAACGGTCCATTCAATACATCCATATTTTCCATGATAGTCTAACTTCAATTGATTAATAATTTCAATCATATAGCAAAAATAGCGAGAGCGGGTTCATGGATGCGCACTGCTGAAGAGTCCCATAATAGGACGAAACAGCCGTCCAGTGTTTCCAGGTTTTCCTCGGTGGTCTAGCTTCAATTGACTAATGCTTTCAACTATGAAACATGCCAAATCTCTACAAAACCCCTTCTAAAAATGGTTTTATTAACATTATTTTAATGTTTAATTAATATACATTATGAATTGATGACAATTAAGGTAACAAGGTCCATGCTTCATTCAAAGCCTAGACGACATGAAAAATGATTGTGTCACATCCCACTGCTTTTACCAATTTAAATGTATGTGTGGTCACACATACATAGGGAGGAGCAATCGTAATCTGAAAATTAGGGTGGGTGAACATGTACCAAAATGGTTGCAAAAACAAATACAGTCGAATGACCCAATAAGAGTAGAGGATAAACATCCATCATCCTCTGTTGCTAAACATATAATAATTATATCAGAAGGGTTTTTGTGGAGATTTTAGTATTTTTATAGAGTTGAGATCATGAGTCAATTGAAGCTAGACTACCATGGAAAACCTGGAAGCACTGGACGGCCGTTTCGTCCTATTATGGGACTCCTCAGCAGTGCGCGTCCACGAACCCACTCTCGCGGGATTCGAACCCCTTCTGATAATATTCAGGTGCTCACTAGTGACTGACTCCTTGAGGTATTTCCTGGAGTTCTAGTGAGAAGCAGTAACCGGTGGAGTTCAACCAGGTCTGTTGTGAGATAGGAACTCACTGATGACATTGGTGAATGGTTGCTCAATTTCGTGAATCAGTTGAAGTTAGAAATTAACACCGTTGGATGCCAGCTCAGTGGTCTATCGGTTAAGGGCTTCGGCTCGAAACTGGTAGGTCCTGGGTTCGAATCCCGCGAGAGTGGGTTCGTGGACGCGCACTGCTGAGGAGTCACACAATTGGACGAAACAGCCGTCCAGTGCTTCCAGGTTTTCCATGGTAGTCTAGCTTCAATTGACTCATGATCTCAACTCTATAAAAATATAATAATTATAACCAAAATCTGATCAATTATTTTATTGTTAGTTCAATTACTCAAAAGATTAGTGTATGTATATTGATGTTGGATTCCATAAATAGGGATAAATAACTATAATAATAAAGCATACAATGATATAGAATTTACTATAGAATATAAAATTGAAGGTAAATTTCATTTCTTAGATATTAAAATTAAACAATCATCAGTTGATACATTACAAAGACATATTCATTGTGAAAACACCTGGAGTGAATTATATCTTGAGTCTCAGAATGAATATATCAACTCTAAGATGTAGGTACATCCAGCTGATGAGTCCCAAATAGGACGAAACACACGACAAACTGGATTCCACTACTAACCATTATCCATTTCTGCTAATCAATTACTATAGTTTCTGTTCAATTAGTTACAAATAGGATATTAGACGAATCCCTTTTTGACCACGTATCTGGAAGAAGAAATTACTTTCAACACTAAGTGCCTATGTAAAAATGCATATCCGGCAAAATTCATCCATAAATATCCAGTGAAGTATGATAAAAGTGAAAAAAAAAAGGAAATGAAATTACTGGAATAATTAATTACAGAATTAATTCCGCATTGAAAGTGATCTACACAGCAGTAAAACGGTAGACGGTATGAGAAAAGAACTACATACTCAAACAAATTAAAATCGATAATTTCTCTTTTCTCAATAGCTTCAAATGCAGTTACCAATTTACATGTACATGTCAAAGCAAATACATTCGAAGAACCAAGAGAAGAGTACATGTTCACAATTTTGAACATGTTCCAAAGAAATTCAGTTTGCGATGAACCAGGTCTTTTTCGGTTTCTAGTAACCAATTTAGTAAGTAAAATTATCAGTTACATCATAACTATACACAAACTGGATATAATGTATTGCTGTGACTTTCTTCCCAGATCTTCAAAATGTAAACTCATTGTGTTGTACAATCCGTTGGATAGCTATTATATATTTTTTCGTAGAAACAATTTCCCATTCTTCAACATTTATAAAAAGGTATTCGTTAATACTAATTTAAGAATAGATGTACTAGTTTTGTAGAGAATTGATCTCAGTTCAGGCTCCATTGAAGATCAATATGAAGTAGATTGTTGAGTTACCCTAATATAAGACTCAACATCAACCTACATCTACAACCTCTTCTATAATCGAACTCAGGAACTTTATGTCGAATACCAAGTACTTAACCATGAAATTATTGATTCAATGTCCAACATTTCTAACTTTAATCATTTTGTGATATAATGTGACGATCATCCAATCATATTGGTGATAATCATTTTACTCGTGTTTCTTTTTGCAAGTGAGTATCATGTCTCAATCGTGTTCTCCTATGATTCCATCATAAAATCTAGATTCTGATCCCTTATAAGATCGTAGGTGGACACTGATGACAAGTTCATATACGGAAACGGAACAGATGTCAAATGAATTTTTTTTCACTCATACCTCATATAAAGTAAATTTATGACGAATACCGCCAAAATAGGTGAACTGACAATCTGTTGTCTAATGAGACAGATTTCAGAAGGTAAGACCACTTTGTTTAAATGATCATATTCATGGCTTATTGATTATTGAATGTGATCATGAAACAATGAATGATCCCTTACTTGTCAATGTTGTAACATGTTTCTAATAATAAAGTTTTCTCTAAATTATAAACGGAGCTGAAGCTGGGAGAACTACTACAACCATCATCAAAAATGTACAAGTATTTATAAATAGTTGTTTACGCAAAATACTCAAGATTCACCGGCCGGATACTATCAGCAACAGCGTTTTATGGGAGAGAACAAATTAGCTTCCAATCGATGAGGAAATCAGGAAAAAACTCTGGAAGTGGATAGGACATACATTGAGAAAATCACCAATGTGCATTACAAGGTAATCCCTAACTTGGAATCCAGAAGGGAAGCGGAAAAGAGGAAAGCCAAGAAACACATTACTCCGTGAAATAGAAGCAGATACGAAAAGAATGAATAACAACTGGAAGGAACTGGGAATGATTGCCCTGGACACAGTTGGATGAAGAATGTTGGTGAGCGGCCTATGCTCCTCCACGAGGGGTAACAGGCGTAAGTAAGTAAGTAAATTATAAACATAAAAGAAGATGAAAACAGTTAAGTTTATTAAATAAATAATTTCTAAAAACTAAATTTGCTTAATATTCACTTGGTTTGTATACTTGTATCTCCCCATTGTTATTTAGGACAATCTCTTGTTGGCATATGTGCATCCTGTGTGGACAGCCTCGAAATTGCCTGAAGTCACAAGTTTTTATAAGTAAAAGTATACAACACCAAGTGAATTAAAACTTCACCCCATTGTATAATCAGGTGGCTATCAGGACTAAGTAGCTAAGTGAATAACACGATGGAGTTTAAAGCGAACGGTAATGGGTTCGAGTTCTTTCTGGAGTGAACATCAACTTTGAGATGCAGGTATATCCACCTAACGAATCCCAAATAGGACGAAACATGCTTGAACCTGGATTCCACTACTAGCCACTATCTAAATATGCTTAAATCATGGGTTCGAGCTCAGAGTGTAGGATCATGGCTGTGCACTGCTGAGGAGTTCGATACTAGGATGAAACAGTCATCCAATTCTTTCAAGATTTCAATGATAATCTAGCTTTAATCAATTCATGAATTCAACTATTAAATCTAACAATTGTTACATTCAATAGAACAAATTGTTTTCCTATAATAAACCTGTTTCTATTTTGCACAAAAACTAACCAATAAGATATCACTATGTGATTGATCAATAATCACTATCTTTCTAGTTCAATTTTTGAATGAAAAAAAATTTCAAAATGACCGCGATTTTAAATTTTTTTTTGTTTTTTTTGTTTTAGAGAAAAAAGTGCGCAAAGTAAACAAAGAAGAGAAAAACAAAAAAAACCCAAATGATCTTGAATAAAGTTTTTTTACTTCAATGATTTTCATTTGGAAAGTCTGGATGTTTGGTATCTTTTTCATAGAATGTAATTGATGTATTATTATTATTATTAGTTGGATACATGAATATTGGTACAAGAGGGGCACCAGATATATATGCACCACACAAAACATTGACATTTCATTTGATTTGTGTGGGGGCTGTGATACTGCCCAGATACCCAAACCGAAGCAGGTGGTTTTCTTTGAGGGTCACACCCCGGAGCCTTTGATCTAAAGATCTGATCCACAAGACAGTGGAGCATCGTGAGAAGATGCAGTCCCATGGTAGCCGATGAACAACAATTGATTCATATGCCATTTGTTCCTTCAAGATACTGGAGTCCATGTGCACCATCAGTTTGGAATTAGGGTTTTTCAACACCCTTAGGTGAACTCACTGTGTCCACCAACTCGGTTAAAGCGCCGGACATTTGCTTTTCGTCCTCTCACTTTTGTGAACAACACCCCTGCCACGAGAATGCAGTGAGCAGGACTTCCTTGACAGATTTTATATATTCGCGTGGCCATATAAGAGCATTTGGTGGCATGTAATTAATGAGATGAATAAGTTTATTAATGTTGTGTACTTTTGAATACTGAATGAAATTCATGGATTATGCTTCATGATAATGGATAAAATTGACTGAATTGAAAAATACAAACTGAAAGTAACAGTGATATTATTTGTGATTTGAAGTTTCGGTGGTGGTTTATTCTCTGAAATGGATGGTTTAGTCGTGGAACTTTCATCATTCTCCTGAACGATATCATCATCGTAAACTTCAAGTAGAATTGAAATATTCCAATTTTTCCAGATATGACTTCTGGCTTATCTATTAGACGTCGATCTTGATCGATTATTGTTGACGTTTAGCCTACCATTGTATACTTCTTTATTTTGATAGTATCTCCCGATTGATTTGAATCTTAGTCCTATATTTGTCCATCCCCCCAACAAGATCTTGGGGAAATCATAAATGTGTACTACCGAAGGTATTGCATAGTAGAATGAGACAGTTATTCAGTCATTTCTAATTTCGACTGTTTATCCACTTGATTGATATAAACTACTGTCATGGTGAAATATCATAAATATCGTATTTTAATATTATTTATTTATTTGATTTCTTTTTTCTATTGACCTCGGAACTTGTATTTCATTAACCACCACGTACCTACTTACTTACTTACGCCTATTACCCCTCATTGAGGAACATAGGCCAACCGTAAAACTTTTTCATGCAACATTGTCCTGGACAATGTTTTTCAGCTGTTACCAGATGCTACTCATCGTTTTCATGTTTGCTTACAATGTGTATTTCAGCCTTCCTCTCTTCTGTTTCCTTCAGGATTCTAAGTTGATGCGTTGGGTGATTTTCATAATGTCAATCGTATCCGCTTTCAACGTCTTTTCTTAATTCACTCCTCAGCTAGAAGTTGGTTTGTCCTCTCCCATTAAACGTTCTGGCTGATAGTATCCGGACAGTGAATGTTGAGTATTTTACGTAAACAAATGTTTATAAATACTTGTACTTTCTTGACGATGGATGTAGTAGTTCTCCACGCTTCAAGTCCGTAGGGTAGGATTGTCTTGACGTTCGCATTGAAGATTCTTACTTTGAAGTTAGTTGATAGTTGTTTTTTTGTTGATATATTGGATTTATATTGATTTATGTATTAATAAAAGGTTGATCTGAAAATCATAATCCTGAGACTTTTTAGGGATTTTTGAGGTTTATTTCACAATTTTGACTTCTTCTTCAATCAAATTCATGTATCTAGTTGTCCATTTCCATGAATATTAGTGACAAGATAAGATGTCGACTTGTTACTTATTCTTCTTCATATACGTGTTGACAAAAAAGTAGTCCACTTTGTCCAGGATACTATTTTTCAAAGTTAATACCGTAAACTTTGTTGCTACAATAATTTCATTTTTCTTAACGTTTCATGGAATCAGTGATATAGCCTTAATTCACAAGTATTATAAGCAAAGATGACGTTTGAAGCGAAAGGTACACTCTCGAGTTCCAGAATGAACATCAATTCTGACATGCAGATATATTCAGCTGATGAGTCATAAATAGGACGAAACGCACGTCAAACTGGAATCTACTGTAAATCACTATCTATCTTTCTTTAGAATGCTTTTGATTTTAGACAATATTAAGGCCTTCCTCACAATGCATACACATGACCAATAAAAGACTGATCAATTACAGTCCTAAACATCAATGAGAAGATTCAAACAAACAATACCAAAGGAATTTAACTTATTGTTTAATTTTTAGACACTGTAATATCAAATTGTTCAGCTTTAACAATTCGACATGTGTATTGATAAGAGTTATCTATTATTTAGTATCCAACCCTATTCTAAATACACATTATGTTATTCAATTCAGTTAAAAAAACTTTTTATCTGTACAAGCATTTGTAAAAACATATTTTAATATTAAACCATTGATAGTATTCCGTATATTTGGATTGTTGAATTAGATAACCGGGTCTGTTGTGACATAGTAACTCACTGAAGACGATTGGTGAATGGTTGCTCAATTTTGTGGATTAGTTGAAGTTAGATATTAATACCGTTGGATGCCGACTCAGTAATTTACAGGTTAAGCGCTCGCATGAGAGACTAATAGGTCCTGGGTTCGAATCTCTCAAGGCGAGATCGTGGATGCAAGCTGCTGAAGAGTTCCACAATAGGACGAAACGGCCGTTTAGTGCTTTCAGGTTTTCCATGTTGGTCTAGCTTCAATTGACTCATGAATTCAACCTAAACATTAAAAGTATGAAGTTCAGCGAAGGGATCTCTCTTCAACGAATTTATTATCAAGTTGTACAATTATATATTTATCTGAATAATGTTTGATGTTAAAGTAATCGTTCCATGTGGATATATGGTCAACTTTTTGATGGGGTTTCGTTCTCTGATCTAAATGGTCTGGCCTTGTTCTCTGAGCTACCTCAGCTACAAATCTTCTCCACATATTGTCAAGGAATAACTATGGTGATATAATCTAAAGAATATAATACTACATTACGTAATACGAATAATTACAATAGACTTAATAAGTTAATATCGATTAATAATGTGAATGTAGTAAGATGATTAAAATGTTTTTGTTATGACAAGGATCTAAGTCTGCCGATTGAACACTTGAAAGAACTATTGTAACGTTGTACACTTGACGTCCGATAATAAGAAGTAACACCGAGAGACAAGGCTATTAATAACGAATCAATAAAGATCATTTATGAGACGGTATAGATCAATAGAGAACTGATAGAGAATATAAGATGATTTGTTGAGTTAGGATATTATCTCCCAAAACTAAACTCAACAAACAGTCACCTTATCAATAATGTGAAGTTACATAGTATAATCCAACTGTACCATGGAATATGAGTTATACCTGTTTGATATTGTATTCATGTAACAGATATATGTACATGATGACTTACAGTCAATAATCTGAATCAATAATAACAAGAACTTAGTGATGAATGTGTCAGATTCCATCTTGTTTAAACTACAAGATAAATACATGTGTCTGTAATTGTGATACTGCCCAGATGCCCAAATTGCAGCAAGTGGTTTTCTTCGAGGGCCACACCCAAAGCCTTTGATCTAAAGATCTGATCCACAAGACAGTGAAGCATCGTGAGAAGATGCAGTCCCATGGTAGCCGGTGAACAACAATTGATTCATATGCTATTTTTTCCTTCAGGATATTGGAGCCCATGTGCACCATCGGTTTGGAATGAGGGTTTCCCAACTCCCATAGGTGGACCCTCCGTGTCCATCAACTTGGTTAAAACGCCGGACATTCGCTTTCCGTCCTCTCAATTTCGTGAACAACAGCTCTGCTACGAGAGGGCAGTGAGTAGGACTTCCCTGACAGATGTTGTATATTCACGTGGCCATATGAGAGCATTTGTAGAGGGAGGGCGGACTCTTCCCACTCTCGGCTGTACCAGGGCATTTGGGAGCAGGAGAATGTGTTTAACGATACTATGTACAAATTGATAAATAGATTGTTCCACCTGAACGACAGATGAGATGGTATGGAAGAGATATAGATAACATTCTATTACTCTTACATCTTACATCAGTTTTTATTGAGAATATTTGGTTTAGGAATGTTTAGGTCATGTGTCTCTGTACGATGTCATTCTGTTGAGAGCTGAGGTTTGAGACGTATTGTTTGAATGAGCATCAATCAACTAGTTGACTAATGTCCATGTAACTGTGTTGAACACAAATTCCATGATTGATTATGTTTATTCGACGTGAATGAGTTTCACTTCAATACTAACCGAGTTTTCACAATCCATTGAAATCATTCGATAAACTCATAAACTCACCAGTAATGGTATCCATTTCAACTAGTATAAATGGATATTACAGAATGTTTAGTGTGATGATGATGATTTTGATTGATAAGTCAGTTGTTCACTGATTTATTTGCATAGTTGATAGCGTGATTCAATTGAAGCTAGACCACCATGGAGAACCTGGAAGCACTAGACGGCAGTTTCTTCTTATTATGGGATTCTTCAGCAGTGCTTATCCACGATCTCGCACTCACGAGATTCAAACCCAGTACCTACCACTCTCGCGCTAGAGCACTTAACCGATAGACCACTGAGGAGTCCCATAATAGGACAAAACGGCCGTCCAGTGCTTCCAGGTTTTCCATGATGGTCTAGCTTCAAATGACTCATGCTTTCAACAAGGCAAATACTAAATCCCCACAAAACCCCTTCTGACACTGATTTATTATTTAATCACATGCTAAACTGTTTTATTCCATGTTAGCTGATGTGTATCTTATTGGATAGAAGAACCGTACAATATTCTGTCGTCTCTTAACAAGTTGACAATGTGTAACATTCCTGCTTCAGAGGCAAATAGTTCACTTGGAACCGATAGTTTAAACAAAAGGAGACAAGTGGACTTAATATCGGTTGATGCTTATACATTACAACTGAGGGTGTGATGAACAAAGATAATTGGGCGTTTACCTAATCACATGAACAGTGGGCATTGAAGATTTCATATGTGTGATTATATTGAACATGATTGTTGAATGAAGTATGAAATAGAATTAATATAGTTTTGACTGACAGGTAGAAACAATCATCAGTTTGAATGAATCGATAACCAATTCAATAATGAATGATTCACGAGTACAGAGCAACAGTTATTGTTAACCAGGAACTGAAGTTGTGCAGTATAAGATGGGCTCGTAAAAGAAAGGGAAAGATGACTTGTGGTTTAGTTCTTGTGAATCAACTTTCATTGAGAGAATATGATCAACAAGATCGTGTAAGATATAACAGAGAACATTATTTCGAATTCAGTGTTGTGTTGTATTGAAAGCGAATATGTTTGGTCAGTGAGTGTGGATGAATAGGGATTCAAATTCTTAACTAATAAATATGTGATTTACTTTCTTCATATTGATTTCTACTCCAGACTCAATGTGATTGAATCCTTGTAATTGTGTAGAATAAACTATTGTCTTGAGTACTCTAGTTCTCTATTTTTGGTCGTCAGTCGTGTATCTGATGTGGTGTGATCTAATCTCTGTAGGGTGGATCGATCAAGTGTCCAACATGGTGGTATTATAAATCCGGTCACCTAGACCAGTCTCATAATATTATTGAGTGAAGGTAGTTAAACTAAACTCAGACTACGCATACACTTGATGTCGTCCATTGTCCACTCATCAAAGATAAATATTTCAATGACTGTTTGTGACAGAATATATCCGATTACTTCTGCATTCTGTATAACCCAACATAATGTCAAATTGATTATTGAAGAAGAGAATGGAAATTCGCTTATGTGTTTGTCATATTTTATTCTTAACATCAAAATACGATGACTATCTCACTCCAAATAACTCTTACCTCTTTGATACTAACTACAGATCATGTTTAGTTGTTATGATTTTACCTTACAGATATAGAGATTATCATCAGTGGGAAATCGTACACTAGATCATTGATTAGTGATTGAGCACTGAATTTATATTTTCTGATTTGGAAATGTGTCAATCATAGAGTAAGGTACCAGTCCATTGGTTTCTTGTTTCTGATCATCATCATCATCATCATCCAAATCATCATCATCATCATCATCATCATCATCATCATCATCATCATCATCATCATCATCATCCAAATCATCATCATCATCATCCAAATCATCATCATCATCATCATCCAAATCATCATCATCATCATCATCCAAATCATCATCATCATCATCATCCAAATCATCATCATCATCATCATCATCATCATCATCATCATCATCATCATCATCATCATCATCATCATCATCATCCAAATCATCATCATCATCATCATCATCATCATCATCATCATCATCATCATCATCATCATCATCATCATCATCATCATCATCATCATCATCATCATCATCATCATCATCATCATCATCATCATCATCATCATCATCATCATCATCATCATCATCATCATCATCATCATCATCATCATCATCATCATTATCATCCAAATCATCATCATCATCATCATCATCATCATCATCATCATCATCATCATCATCATCATCATCATCATCATCATCATCATCATCATCATCATCATCATCATCATCATCATCATCATCATCATCATCATCATCATCATCATCATCATCATCATCATCATCATCATCATCATCATCATCATCATCATCATCATCATCATCATCATCATCATCATCATCATCATCATCATCATTATCATCATCAATATAGTGTATTCAGGAATCATATGTGTGAAACTATGAGTTGCCTGAAACGAGAATAAACCACAATTAAAATTTGCATCTTTATATTTTATGTCCTCACCTTCTACATAACACTAATCAGTGTTTATAAGGTTCTATCGGTTGTTTTCAACAATTTGGTTGATCGATTTTCCTGATGTGCAATGTAACATTTAGTGTAAATACTTGATTTTTCTTACGTTTTGTTGTTCATTTCATGTTGAAGTGAACTTACATCCCATGTGGGTATATCAGTGTAAACACAGTGGTTTGTTCATATATCCATTCATTGGTATCGGACGAATTCTATCCAGATGATACTTCTAATGTCGTCGAACATCAAAGATGATAGAAGTAAATTTAATGAGGTTTACGATGTGATGATGTTTGCCAATTGTGTTGATATTGTAATTTATTAATGAATTGATGGTAAGTAATATTGGATTGATGTGACCATGAATGTGATTGTTGTTTAATGTTTCTTATTTTGATGTAGGTTTATTTTTTAAGCTGGATGGTTTGGTCGTGGAGCTTTCATAGTCCTTCTGAACAACATCATTAACACAAACTTCGGATAGAAGTGAAGTGTTGAAGTGCTGATAATGTCGTTCAGAAGGACAATGAAAGCTCCACGACCAAACCATCCAGCTCAGAGAACAAACCTATATCAAAATCACTCACCTGAGCTACAAATCTTCTCCACCATCTCAATGTTTTTTATTACTATATAAATGATTAGTTTATTCTGTTGACATGTTATCTCACTGAAGTTTGTTTGAATTCCAGAATTCTATGTTGTGTTGATAACTTTGTTTGGAGTCATTGTTGGACATTAAGGAATGAACTGATTTTTGACAACAGCATCTGAGTTTGTTTATATAATGAACAGGTTAAGTAAATATTTCTGTTGTAACGTGTGAATGCGTGCTTGCGTGCTCTGTTTGATATATGGACGTGCTGATCCCCGCCAGTGAGAGAGGAGTGGATTATCGATTAGAGCAATGATACACAAAACACCGTATTTAGCAGTCTTGTGTACTTATCAGTCCTGCTTTCTGCCTAGCTCAACCAGCTAAGTTCAGAACACCAATAATAGCCCCTGCAATATGAATCATTATTCTCAAACATACGGGGTTTATATACCAAACAAACTGACTACATCGTACCATAAAAAAGGGGACAACATTTGTGTAAGATTTGGCCAAATGTGACTGTGTATAGGGGAAACAGTAACTACTAGACTGGGGATAACTCATGAATGGTAAATCGTATAATAATAGTGTATAGGTCAAAATAAAGCTCATGAGAAGGGGGACACGAATATGAATAGTTTAGTTACTTAGCATTTATAAAATAAGAGATATACATATCATATTGGTCCATAAACAGTCCTCAAAGTTACCATTCATAAATCTCCACGGAATATAGCAATTTCATATTCAAGCTGTTTCATATAATGAAAATGGGTTTTATTGTATGGAAGCTTCTTGTATTTTTTTGAAGGTATGTATGTTTTCCTTATTGAATATTTTCTGTGAATTGAGCATTCTTCATAACCTTTCTACTAATCAAGCTTTCATGGATAACCAAGTTTAGAAGGATTCTCACCCGTTTAAATTGAAGATCTAGACGTATAAAATCCAACCAGATTTAAAAATGAGATAATTATCAACAGAGTCATTGAATCATTGTTACTTTATATCAAATAACTGGGTTAAGTTGAATACATGAACCGAAATCCATGGCTTAAATTTAATGTTTTCATCATAAGACCTATGAATCGGATTTTTGATCCCTAAATTCGTCATAGCTGCACAGTGTTACTTACTTACTTACTTACTTACTTACTTACTTATGCCTGTTACCTCCAATGAAGCATAAGTCACCGACCAACATTCTCCAACCCATTCTGTCCTGGGCCTTCTTTTCTAGTTTTATCCAACTTTTGTTCACTCTTCTCATGTCTATCTCCATTTCTCATCGTAATTGATAAAGCAAGATATTTCTATTCATAAGGTAAACGTTTTGACAACAGGATCTCTTAATAAAAAGAAATTAAACTGAATAATTTGGTTGAAATGATGAATTACTGTGTCTTATATTCAAATATGTGACTATTAGTCAAATGAAGAACTCTTAATACGTTAGATTTAAACAACAGTGATTGAAACAGTTCATTCAAATGGTTTTGAAATACAATAAATTCATATGTAATAGTGGTTGGAGGTGGTCGACAGGAAACACAGGACCTAGGTTTCATGATATTTGGTACTTGTCGGTAAGTCGCACCTATACTCTTAAGGGAACTCATGCTCTCTGATGGAATCGACCCCGTGTCACTGAGGTTCACAGTCAGAGATGTAACCAATTGAGCTATGTATACTGAAATGAAAGTAAAATAGATAAGAAGAGTGTTGTATTATGTAAGATGATGCTTAGCTTATTCGGTTGCATTGGTTTACGCTACATACATCAGTTGATTGAATCCAAGTACTATGCATAACAGTATTGATTTCATAATTAAGCATAAACATGATGGTATATTCAGCTCCTTCTTTCAATCATATTAAGCATGAAATGGTTCCCACGCATTATAAATCTATTGAAGAAGAAAGTCTTCTTTACTCAAAGAGATAATAGCATGTTCGATCAGAGGTAACCATTATGTCATTATTAAACAGATAAGTCACTAGCAATCCATTCACTCAGTCATTTCTTTACATTGACTATGATCTCCACTACAATAAGATTAGGCGCCCGAAAACGGCTTGGTTCCTTTGATAGCTTGCAAACCATAAGACTGTAGCTGTTCCAGATAGAGTATATTTATCGGCGATCTCGTAGTATCGAAAGAATATCGAGACGTGCCAACGAGTACAGGCAATAAGGGCAGAGAGTAAGAAAGTTGAAACCAACAAGATGGACAGCGGAACGAGAAGTGATTTTGATGCAGTTAAACAACAACGAGTACAGTAAAGCAATCACTGGTACAATTGGTTATAATAATAATTGCTTCCATTATACCAACAGTGTTCTCGTCGGGAAAAGCAGGTCACTACAAGATTACAGCTTATCTTTGTAATAAATTCTACACACTATATTTCGTACAATTTTAGTGGTTCGTTATTTTGACTCCACTTAAATCGGACTCATCACTTTTATTAACCCTTGATCTCTCTCCTATTTGGTCGTATATTCGAAAACTGTGTTGTTTATTGATTGAGTTGGTTCACACGCTTCCTCCACCATGCGTCATTTTGCGTCGCTTCGTCCCTCTGATTGTCTATCCAGAACAACGAGTGTACAAAATATACATATTCAAAAATTCATTCTTGTATTTGACCTATTCAATTACGTAATTCACCAACGCAATTTAACTTGATGAATATATATGAGGATTGGTGACATGTATATTTCGATAACAATTATTCGTACGATCTACTTGGGGTCAGATATTCGAGGGCCACTGAACATTTCCACTTTGCTAATTCATATCATTCCAACTATTTAGAGATCTCGTTTACTTATCTCTTCATTAGGATTCATCTCCATTTTCCGTTTGACACAATTATCTTACATTGAGTGACATCCATGTGTGAATAAGTGTATATTTGTAATTGATTGGTTCAACACTAATACTTCACTACACATGCATTCACATTCAGTACTGTTCATCTCAAAATCATCGATATATTGTTTACATCATTCTCCAATTAGTTACTTGCCTGATGAAGTGATTTGTGTGAACGTTTCACCATTCAAGTCGACCATGAAAAAGGAACATTAACTTTTATTCGGTTGACAGGAATTTATCTCGCATTAATCAACAGGAAACTCTGGACCCGGGTTTCGTGCTACTTGGCACTCGTCAGTAAGGTGCACCTGTGATCTTGAGGGAACCGGTGCTCCCTGACGGATTCGATCCCGTGTCACCCAGCATCACAGTTAGAGACGTTGCCAATGAGCTATTTCGGACCGAGATCGAACTCCTGTAGGACTGAGATGTAATCACAATTGGTTGATCACTGGGTAGTGATCAATGTCATGCGTGTCAAGTCCTTCTTAATGCAGATCATATGCTGTCGATCAAGTTGCAATTTGGCAACTAGTCTATATAGCTCGACACTGCGTGCACTATGTCGGTTGACAGGAATTTTGTTCAATGACAATGAATTTATATTGCATTTGTTTTCATTGTGTTTTGTAGATATGTAAACGAAAAACGAACAATGAATTTAACGATTTTGACAATGAGATATTCGTGGTATTGAGTGATAGTATTCCAAATAATGTGAAGTGATTGTCGTTAGAAGTGTGAATTTTTGAGCATTCATTTCAATAGTTGTCAAGTATTGTAGTCTCTTTGATATGTGAATTGACTGACCTGGATGTTATGTGGATTCGTTTGTGATCCTACCAACTAGGTATGTGGAAACCGTAGAGAAACTGCTGTTGACTAATTTCTACATTTGAATGATTCTTAATCTGTTTGTTGCCTGTTTGATTGATGGAAACTGTCTTCAAATGTTAAATGTTGAGTTCTTTTGAGTGAATAATGGAAACTAGTTTAGAGGTGATGATGTTTGACTGGTGATGAGTCCGAAATAATAACAAATTATCCTAATATTGGTTGTCCGAATGTTATCAGTTCTTACTGAAAATTCAACTTCTTATGTTACATCGTTATCCGTTATGATAATGAACATTGGACTATCGATCTTCAGGTAAATATTGTGATATCAGTTCGTTTCATTGTTGTAATTACGGATCAGTTTAAGCTGAACCATGACTGAAAACGTGGAAACACTGGATGACTTTTCAGCAGTGCACATCCACGATCCCATACTAGGATAAAACGGCTGTTCAGTGCTTCCAAGTTCTCAATTGTTATCTAGCATTGATAGTTTTATGATTTCAATGTAGCATGCATGAGACTAGGGATCATTGGGTAACAGTTTCTTCATAATGTAAAACTATAATAGAACCGATCAGCTTTTCATTTATTTAGTGAGACTCTTCTGGTATGTCAGTTGATACTAAAAAATGAATAATAACCCGTATTATTTGATATATATGAATCAGTGGTTATTTTGCGACATACATTACATAGCATATAGTGGAACCGTAGAAACACACACACACATGGAACATTTACACGTCGTGACCATTGGAGTCCAATCCGTGTCAAATAGAGACAGGTATCTACTTCAAACAATAGATGAATAGTTGTGCAAGATAATGGATCAATTGAAGTTAGACAATGCCATCATTGGATACTGATTCAGTGGTCTAGAAGTTAAGCGTTAGCGTACAAGACCAAAAATGTTGGGTTCGATTCCCACATACGAGATCATGAATGCACACTGTCGAGGAGTCCCATACTAGGACGAAACGTCCATCCAATACTTCCAGATTTCCGACGGTACTCTAACTTAGATCGACCCATGAATTCAACTATTAAAATCTTACAAGTCAATCAGTTTCAATATAAATTCAATATTGAAACTTCATTCATTGTATTTCACTTCATTTTAGTTATTTCAGTTTTTATTTCTTTTTACATCATGCTGATTTACATAATTTTTGTTTTAAAAATTATTTCTATGTCCATACTTCATTCCTTTTTTTTCATTATTCAAATTGAATATAAACTGACAGTAGAAAACTTAATTAAAACAAAATAGTTTATGCAGAGATGGATAGTGGCTAGCAGTGGAATCCAGGACGCGCGTTTCGTCCTATTTGGGACTCGTCAGCTGGATGTACCTGCATCTCAGAGTTGATGTTCACTCTGGGACTCGAACCCAGTACCCTCGCTTCAAACGCCATCGCGTTATCCACTCGGCCACTGAGTCCTGATAGCCACTTGCTTGTGCGATGGGAAGATCCAAACAAACAATACTAAGTGAAAATAGTTTATGTTACAATTATAATAAAAGAAAAATTTGATGTTGTGTCTACTTGGAGATGTTAGTAAAATTGGGCGAAGATAAATAATGGCTGGTAGTAGAATGCAGGAGTTTCGTCCTATTTAAGATTCGTCAGTTGGATGTTCCTGCATCTCAGAGTTGATGTTCACTATGGGACGAAACCTGAGCCCAGTATCGTTTACTTCAAACTCTATCGCTTTATACATTTAGCTACTGAGTCCTGATAGCCACCTGCTTATGCAATGAGGTGAAGTTTAAATTCACTTGGTATTGTTTACTTCAATCTTCTCATCGATGTTTAGGATTGCAATTGATCATTTTCTTATTAGCATTTGTCCATCTTGTGCATATTACTTTGATACTGTCTGAAGTCACAAGCTTTATAGACAAACATGGATAGTGGCTAACAGTGGAATGCAGTTTGAAGCGCGTTTCATCCTATTTGGGACTCGTCAGTTGAATGTTCCTGTATCCTAGAGTTGATGTTCACAATAGAATGATACAAGCAAACAATAGCAAGTGTCTAATAATCGGTTGTATTTTCTTTACAAATCATTTTGAATTGTTACTTATTCACACACTGAACACTTTTGGAAAAAGGTAAAGGTGGATTAGTTGAACTGTTTGGTTTATGTAGTTATCATTGTATGAACAATTGAATCTAATAATTTAATACCGTATTAAATGACTGGAGGTAGTCTTCAGGAAGATATCTTTGATCTAGGTTTTGTGTTAGTCGACATTCGTTAGCTAGGAATACATCAAATATTTAGTTAATTGATTCTTACTGTGTGATTTGATGAACGCATGTCACCTAGTTTCATAATTTGGTTTAAACTGACACTTTGTGAGATTGTAAAATCTATTACAATCAAATAATTGTAGATTGACGGTCTTCCAATGCTTCCAGGTTTTCGATGTTTGTCTAGCTTCAATTGACTAATGATTTCAACTACAAAATTACTGAAATCTCCACAAAAACCCCTTCTATTAATAATAATAACAAATGTGAGGGGTACTTATATCGACATAAGTAGTATATATAGTGAGTCAGGAATAGAATATCTGGCAACAGAAGATTGTGAAGATCAAGAAGAAAAGAACAGAAACAAAAAGCAATTGATGTAGAAATCCAAGAACAATAAAGCCTCAGACAATGAATGAACATTTTACAAATAAAGTATCAGAGTATGGTTTTCTATTTGTACCAAATACACAATTGGTTCATCTTGTAGTGAACAAGAAGACGAGCGGGGACAATCGAATGTATTTAAGCACAAATTACAGGCTATTTCAGTAAAATCTGACAGTAAACACTTAGTATTAGTTGTTTGAATCTTCTCATTGATGTTGAGAACTGCAACTGGTCAGTCTCTTATTGGCCATATGTGCATACTGTGCGTATTGCCTCGATATTGCCTTATTTCACAAGCATTGTAAGCAAAGATGGAGAGTGGCTAGCAGTGGAATCCAGTTTGACGCGCGTTTCCTCCTATTTGAGACTCGTCAGCATCAATTGGAAGATTCAAACAAGTAATACCAAGTGAATTTAAACTTCACCCCAACGCACAAGCAAGTGGCTATCAGAACTCAGTAGCTGAGTGGATAACGCGATGGCGTTAGATATGAAAAGTACTGGGTTTGAGTTCCTCTCACAGTGAACATCAACTGTGAGATGCAGGTACATCCACATGACGAGTCTCAAATGGGATGAAACGCGAGTAAGACTAAATTTCACTGCTACTCACTATCCATCTTTGCTTACACACAACCAACAGTTAATTTGCAAACTATCAATCAATTGTCTCAGTCTTGACCGTTGCTTCTATAAATATCTATTCATCTTCTCTGACTTCATTCTTCATACATTTTGGTACCAACTACGTCCAGTTCCTGTTCTTTCCTTATTGATCTTCTGCCAAAAATACATTCTATATCTGACAATCACCGTATACTACTTATATGAGGATATAAGTAAACCACACTACAACCTCACCTATGTTCTCGTTCACTACAGTAATAATAATAATAATAATAATAAAATCTAACTTTTAACAGTTTATAAACGTTAATCAAAAAACTAGTGGAAAGTATCCTTATGATATGAGTGAATGGACTGTGACGGTGTAACTTTTTTTTTCTTTTTTCTTTTTTTTCCTTTTTTCCTTTTTTTTTCTTCTTTTTAAACGTCAAGTCAACAAAACTATTTAATGCTTCAATTTATATATGGTCGGGTAGTTCTACTCTTAATGGTATCAATATAGTTACTAAGGGTTATGGTTAGTTATGGTTAATGATCGTTTTATTATTTTTACATTATTAATCATGCAGAAAATTTTTATTAAATTATAATTTTTTGTTTTATTAAATAGTTAAATAATTAAACTTATTCAATGAGGATTGGCAACGCAAAGGCCACGCAGTTCTACAATTGAAGAATATATGAAACTCAAAACAACTATCAATTAATTTCAAAGTAAGAATCTTCAATATGAACGTCAAGACAGTTTTACTATACGGAACTGAAACATGGAGAGCTACTAAAACCGTAGTCAAGAAGGTACAAATATTTACGAACAGTTGTCTATGCAAACTACTTAACATTCACTGACTGGATACTATTAGCAACAGCGTTTTATGGGATATGACAAACCAGCTTTCAAATGAAAAGGAAATTAGGAAAACACGTTGGAAGTGGATCGGATATACATCATGGAAGTTACCAAACTGCATCACGAGACAAGCCCTAACATGGAATCCGGAAGCGAAGCGGAAAAGAGGAAAGTCAAAGAACACATTAAGCCGGGAAATAGAATCAGATATGAAAAGGATGAACGTTAACTGGAAGGAAGTGGAAAAGATTGTTTAGGACAGGGTTGGATGGGCGGCTTATGCTTCTCAACGAGGGGTAAGAGGCGTAAGTAAGTAAGTATTGAAATTATAGTGAGAAAGGTCAAATTAGCTTTCAAATAATGAGGAACTCAGGAATAGACAATGGAAATGGATAGAATGCATATCGAGGAAATCATCAAACTGCATCACAAGGTAAACGCTAACTTAGAATCGTGAAGGGAAACGGAAAAGAGGAAGATTGAATAATAAACTGAATCGGGGATTGAAAGTAGAAATGAAATATTAAAAAAAAAAAAGACAACTGAAAAGGATTAACCAGGATAAAGTTGTAAGTAGAATGCTTGTAGGCGGCCTATACTCTTTGATAAAGTGTAACAGGTACACCTTGCTGACGAGTGCCAAGTAGCACGAAACCCGGGTCCAGGGTTTCATGTTGACCACCTCCAACCACCATGATAACTAATGACATTAGATGATTGTCATTCTATATTCCAAATTGATTATAGTTGAAATTTAAATCTTTGAATATAAAATCAATTCGTCTTAATGATGATACCTTTACAAAGTAATTAATCAACAATTATCAGACGGGGGTTTTGTGTAGATTTCAGTATTTTTCATAGTTGAAAGCATGAGTCAATTGAAGCTAGACCATCATGGAAAACCTGAAAACACTGGACGGCCGTTTCGTCCCATTATGGGACTCCTCAACAATGCACATCCACGAACCCACTCTCGCGAGCGAGATTCAAACCCAGGACCTACCAGTCTCACGTCAGAGCACTTAACCGATAGACCACTGAGCTGTCCGGCATCCAACGGTGTTAATGTCTAACTTCAACTGATCCACGAAGTTGAGCGACAATCTTCCATGGTCTGAGGTAGATACCTGTCTCTACCTGATATGGATTAGCTCCACTAGTCACGGCAATTTCATGGATTGGTTGAAGTTAAACATTAACACCGTTGGATGCCGGCCCAGAGGTTTAAAGGTTTGTCATTAGCGCGCTGGACCGAATGTCGTAGGTTCGAGTCCAACATGTGGGATCATGTATGCTCACTGTTGAAGAGTCTCATACTAGGACGAAACTGCTTTCCAGTGCTTCCATGTTTTTCATGACGATCTAGCATTAATCAACTCATAAATCCAAGTATTAAATTTGTTTCTCTTCATCGATAAAAATTCACATCCTTAATATATTGGAACCTAGATAGAAGACAATATCTCACCATATTATAATATCCAACAGTAGTAGTAGTAGTAGTAGTAGTATTAGTAGTAATAATAATAATAATAATAATAATAATAATAATAATAATAGTAGTACAGTGAACAGTTTTAATGTACATTTCATAGTAGAATTACTCAAGATAAAAGATTGAATGTTAATGTAACAAAAAATTCTTTCATTATCTGAGGGTAGATTAAATCCACATGACGTAATTACATTTTTCAAGTTAACATTATTATCCATCGAATATATACAATCCATGGTGAATAGCCTATGCTCCTCAACGAGGGGTAACAGGCGTAAGTAAGTAAGTAAATATAGAATCCATATACCTTTTAAATTATGATCGAAATAGTAAAGTGTGACTTAAATTAGTTCAATTAATATATACAGTTAATTGATTATTACTGTTTTCTACTATTTTCCGATGAGGGTCTACATACTTACTTACTTACTTAATTTCGCCTGTTACTCCCAATGGAGCATAGGCCGCCGACCAGCTTTCTCCAACCCACTCTGTCCTGGGCCTTCTTTTCTAGTTCTTTCCAGTTCTTGTTCATTCTTCTCATGTCTGTCTCTATTTCTCGGCGTAATGTGTTCTTTGGTCTTCCTCTTCTCCTTCGACCTTCAGGATTCCATGTGAGGGCTTGTCTTGTGACACAATTGGGTGATTTCCTCAAAGTGTGCCCAATCCACTTCCAGCGCTTCTTCCTGATTTCTTCCTACGCTGGAATCTGGTTTGTTCTCTCCCACAGTAACTTGTTGCTGATAGTGTCTGGCCATCGGATCCGAAGTATCTTGCGTAGACAGCTGTTAATAAACACTTGTATCTTCTGGATAATGGCTTTCGTAGTTCTCCACGTCTCTGCCCCATACAAAAGAACTGTCTTGACATTTGTATTGAAAATTCTAACCTTGGTGTTGGTTGACAATTGTTTTGAGCTCCAGATGTTTTTCAGCTGTAGGTATGCTGCTCTTGCTTTGCCAATCCTCGCCCTCACATCTGCATCTGATCCACCGTGTTCATCAATGATGCTGCCCAGATATGTAAAGATTTCCAAATCCTCCAAAGCTTCTCCGTCAAGTGTAATTGGATTGGTGCATATTGTATTGTATCGGAGAGTCTTGCTTTTCCATTTGTTTATATTGGGATCTACTGCTGCTGAGGATGCTGCTACACTGGTCGTTTTCTCCTGCATTTGTTGTTGCGTTTGCGATAGAAGAGCCAGATGATCTGCGAAGTCTAAATCGTCAAGCTGCATCCTGCCTGTCCACTGTATCCCGTGCATTCCTCCAGATGTTGACGTCTTCATAATCCAGTCGATCACCAGGAGAAAGAGAAAGGGTGAGAGTAGGCAACCTTGCCTAACACCGGTCTTTACTTGAAACGAGTCGGTGAGTTGTCCTCCGTGGACGATTTGGCAGTTTAGTCCATCATAGGAGTTCCGTATGATGTTGACTATCTTCTCAGGCACGCCGTAGTGTCGAAGAAGCTTCCACAGTGTCGTCCTGTCCACGCTATCAAATGCCTTCTCGTAGTCGATGAAGTTGATGTACAGTGATGAATTCCATTCGATTGATTGTTCCACAATGATACGTAGAGTTGCGATTTGATCTGTGCACGATCTATCCTTACGAAATCCAGCTTGTTGATCTCGAAGTTGAGCGTCCACGGAATCCTTCATCCTGTTTAACAATACTCTGTTGAAGACTTTTCCTGGTATTGAGAGGAGAGTGATGCCTCTGTAGTTGTCGCACTTGCTCAGATCGCCTTTCTTTGGTATCTTGATGAGAAGTCCTTCTTTCCAGTCTGTTGGTACATGTTCTTCGTCCCAAATCTTACCGAAGAGGATGTGGAGTATCTTGGCAGTTGCTGTTACATTTGCTTTCAGTGCCTCTGCCGGGATGTTGTCTGGTCCCGCTGCTTTGCCACTCTTGATTTGTCTAATGGCCATGCTGATCTCTTCAATTGTTGGTGGGCCAATATCGATTGGGAGGTCTGTGGGTGCTGCTTCGATGTTGGGTGGGTTCAGTGGAGCTGGTCGATTCAAGAGTTCTTTGAAGTGTTCTACCCACCCGTTTCGTTGTTCTTCAATATCGTTGATTACTTTGCCTTCCTTGTTTTTCACTGGTCTTTCTGGTTGACGGTAATTTCCAGCAAGTTTCTTTGTTGTATCATACAGTTGTCTCATGTTTCCCTCTCTTGCAGCCTTTTCCGCTGTCATCGCTAAATGTTCCACATATTTACGTTTGTCGGTCCTGATGCTCCTCTTCACTTGCTTGTTTGCCTCTGTGTATTCGGCTTGTGCCTTGGCTTTTTCTGCTCTTGTTCGGCTGATATTGATTGCTACCTTCTTGTTCCTCCTTGCTTCAATTTTATCCAGTGTACCAACAGTGATCCATTCCTTGTGATGGTGCTTGTGATGGTCTACATACTACTTATTAAAGTGATGACCAGGACAGAGTGGGTTGGAGAATGCTGGTCGGTGGCCTATGCTGCATTGGGAGTAACAGGCGTAAGTAAGTAAGTAAGTAAGTATATATTTGAGTAGTATTTTGAAATCATATGGAAATAAGATATGGTCTAGAAATGGAAGTTTCTGTTAACTATAGAAATTTGTTTCAGTTACAAATGTATGTCATTCTGATAGAAAGGAAAAAACTTAGAGATCCAGATATAGTTTTGAAATTTACAGTTGATTAACCATTGAACAGTAACCAATATGATATTTAGCAAAGATGGATGGTGATTAACAGTGAAATCCAGTTTGAACCGCGTTTCATCCTATTTGGGACTCATCAGCTGGATGTACCTACATCTCAGAGTTGATGTTCACTCTGAGACTCCACTACTAGCTATTATCCATCTTTGCTTTCAATGCTTGTGAATTAAGGCTATATCGAGGCAATACTCACACAATGCTTAATGTCAATAAGAGACTGATCACTTGCAGTCCTAAACATCAATGGGAAGATTTAAACAAACAATACTAATTGAATCAATGTGATATTTGCTTATTCCTTACGGATGAAAAATTTTATCATTCAGGTTGTAGTGTAACCACTAGTCTAAGTTATTGGATATCAAATGCACTATGTTAAGATTTTGGGTTGTTGGAGATAATTAGAAAACATTTTTTAACTTAGGTTTTTGCCTGTATAGAACTAGTCAGGAAAGTAGGTTTGTATTTTTGAGAGAACCTTTACTGTCTGAGGAATTCGATAGGCTTAGAATTCTCAATTGTATACCGTCATAACTTTTGACAAAATTAAATATTATCAATGTGAAGGGTTTATAAAGACCGTTCAAATTCATAATTCACCGGATGAACTGACCTAAATTAGACAACCATTGGAGTCCAGGAAGTACTGGACAGCTATTTAGTTTTATTATAAGACTGCTCGAAAGTAAATATTTATGACCCCATCAGGGAATGAAAGTTGGATTTTCATGTCTGATGATGAGCATTCGACCATTTGTCTACTGAGTTGGCATTTACTGATTTGCATTCTTAACTTCAATCAATCCATGATAAAGCACAACCAAATTCCAGTGTCATGGTGGATAATCACGTCATATTTGACAAAGCTGAACTTCACTGATTATGGATTTGCACTGGAACTCCTGCAATCGCATCCCGAAATTAGTATATTAGTACATGAAGTTCGTGAAGAAGCTTACATCTTGGACAGTCATTATCGAAACTAACTTTCATGAAAGTTAGAAATTTAAACTATTAGATTCAATTTTAGTGGTCTAATGGTCAAGCACTTACCGTGAGACATGAATTCCTATGTTCGATACCTAGGGGATAGTCCAATACTCGAATAAAACAATTGTCCAGTGCTTGTTAGTTTTCAATGATTGTTTAAATAAGATTAATCATTGATGTAAACTATAGGGCTAAACATATCTATATTAAGCGCCATAATGAGTACATCACCACATAAACTGTCTTATGCCTGTGGAATGTTCAACTGACTTGTATTTGGTACTGTAACCTCGAATCGGACAATACATAATGAGAAATCAAATACTAGTGATAAGGATTTATTTGACCCCGGAAATAAATCAAACTAATATCTAAATATACTATTTTATATATGTAAGCAAAGATAGATAGTGGCTAGCATTGAAATCCAGTTTGAAGTGCGTTTCGTCCTATTTGGGACTCATCAGCTGGATGTACCTGCATCTCACAGTTGATGTTCACTCCGGAAACGACTCGAACCTAGTACCTTTCGCTTCAAACGCCATGGCGTTATCCACTCAGCTACTGAGTCCTGATAGTCACTTGCTTGTGAGTTGGGTTGAAGTTTAAATTCACTTAGTATTGTTTGCTTGAATCTTCCCATGATTACATTGAATAGTATTTAACATTATTTAGTCAGTATATACTACGTTAATACGCATTGATCTATTTTGGCACTGATTACATTTTACTATATCATCATATTTCACTATATCAATTACTTTTATGACCAATTATACACTAACTTATTGAATGAAACAATAATAACCTGGGAAAAATTGGATAGAGCCAAAAAAGACCCGAAATTTGTGTTGGTGATGTCGTTCAGAAGGACGATCAAAGCTCCACGACCAATCCATCCATCTCAGAGAACAAAACTCCATCAAGACTTTATCATTATTAGAACTCGCACTAGTCCAACAGCTACACAGAATGTCAAGGTTAAGAATCTGTTGATAAGAGAGTAATAAAACTTAGATGGTTTTACCATAGCCAATGAGTTTTTTAACGTGTATAGCCAGTTGTTTTTTTACCAAAACTGAAGTTAGTTCATTCATTTGATAGATAAGTATATGTTTTTATTACTCAGTAAGTCATAATTTTATGATAGCTACCACTATAGTTAAGGAAGTCACCAATGTGTATCACGAGGCGATCCCTAACTTGGAATCCGGAAGGGAATCGGAAAAGAGGAAGACCAAAGAACATACTAAGTCGAGAAATAGAAACAGATATGAAAAGGATGAATGTTAACTAGAAAGGACTGGAAAGGATTGCCCAGGACAGAGTTGGATGGAGAATGTTGGTGGGTGGCCTATGCTCCTCGACGAGGGGTAACAGGCGTAAGTAAGTAAGTACCACTATAGTTTACATTTGTATAGAACTTCAATGGTATAGTCACCATGTAAGTCTTAAGTTGAATAGTAACATTTCCCCTTTGAAAAGTTTACGTCTAGTCTGAAGATATGTGACTTACTAGAAAGAGTGACAAAGAAACTTGTGCTTAAACGTTTAAAAGAGATATGAATAAGAAAAGAAACGCTGGATGGAATAGTCAATTGGTTTAGACTTTCCAGTTAACTTCATGGATGGAACCCTTAGTTACCTTTTAAAATGATTAATTTCGAATGGTTTTACATACTAAACATAGTTTTTTTTGAAGTTATGCAGTTAGAGGTAGTCTGTAGCAAGTCCTTCTTCACCTAAGTTTCGTGCTAGTTGATCTTCGTCAACAAAGTATATCCGTTGACTTGAGGAGACTGATTCTCTTTTTTTAATTTGAATCCTTTTCAACCTACTTCACAGTATTAGACGTTACCACTGAATCATTTCTGCTAAGATTAGCGTTCTAAAACATTTAACCTGATCGATCACTGAGTAGTAAGTGACTAGGCTTGCAAGAGTTTTCAACCAACTACCTCAAAGTGCTTATAATCTCATCAGAATGCATGTGATGTCGAGTAACTTAGACTAGTGATTACATCACAGTTTGATTGAGAGCATTTCTTTGACACTAGGAACTAGAAAAATAAGACATCCATAACTACTCATTGGTAAATCTATGTACACGTATGACGCAATACCCTTCTGTAGTAAAACAAAAAAGACAGATTTCATAACCAACCAAACTTTAATATCCGACTAAACACTGTTTTACATCTATCCATCAACTCATTATGTGCAAAATATTTTCTTTCCTATGTTTCCGTCCTTTTCTGTCTTATGGTTAGATGAACAAATTTCTACAGGTTGATCACTGAATAGTAAGCAATGTTGCTTTCGTTTCGTTTTTACCTTTTATCGAATTCTATTCAACAACTTGTAATGTAACCTTTAATGACTTTACACCATGAGGACTGTGTAATATTAAGTGGTAAGGTGTAAGCGACTAGAAATCCTACTTGGTGTGGATTTTATGCTAGGTGGCAATACTCCATAAGGAGCATCCGGAAATTCGAGAATTCTTGTGGGATTCATAGTCGAGTCATACAGTGTCGCAGTAATCGAGGTTACACTGATTTATTGGGTCTATAAATGATCTTTATTTAGCATGAGGTATTCAATGAGATATCTTATAAAGAAATCTGTTTTTCTGTAATGAGGTACTCTATGTTTTTCTTATCTAGCAATCACAAAATATTTACATTGAATAAGTGACTTACGTTGTGGTGTGTGCTACTGATGTCGATAGATATAAGTAGTATGTATTGTCAATCAAAAGTAAAGTACCTGGGAGTAGAAGGTTAAGAAGACCAAAGAAAATAGAACGAAAACAAAGAATGATTGATGCAAAAACTAAAGAACAATGAAATCTGAGACGATTGACTGGCATTTTACAAAAGGAACAGTCAAAATTGACATAATTGATTGACGTTTTTCAAATAAAGTATTTATTGTATTACTTACTTACTTACGCCTGTTATTCCGAATGGACCATAGGCCGCCAACCAGCTTTCTCCAACCCAATATGTCCTGGGCCTTCTTTTCTAGTCCTATCCAGTTAACACTCATCCTTTTCATATACGATTCTATTTCCCGGATTATTGTGTTCTTTGATCTTCCTCTTTTTTGCTTCCCTTCATGATTCCAAGTTAGGACTTGCCTTGTAATGCACACTGGTGATTTCTCTAATGTATATCCTATCCACTTAAAACGTCTTCTCGTAATTTCCTCTTCAGTTGGAAGTTGGTTTGTCCTCTCCCATAAAACACTGTTGCTGATGGTATCCGACCAGTGAATGTTGAGTATCTTGTGTAAACAACTGTTTATAAATACTTGTACCTTATTGATGATGGTCGTAGTAGTTCTCCACGTTTCAGCTCCATACAGTAGGACTATATCGACGTTCGTATTGAAGATTCTCACTTTGAAATTAGTTGACAGTTGTTTTGAGTTGTATATGTTCTTCAATTGTAGAAATGTCACCCTTGCTTTGACAATTGTCCCCTTTACATCTGCATCAGATCCTCTTTGTTTATGAACGATAATTTCCAGGTACGTGAATGTTTCTACGTCTTCCAGAGTTTCGCCATCAAGTCTGATTGGGTTGGTGTTCTCCGTGTTGTATTTAAGAACCTTGCTTTTTCCTTTATGAATGTGGAGGCCTATCGATGCGGAGGCTGCTGTTACATTTGCTGTCTTCATCTGTATTTGTTCGTGTGTATGAGATCGGAAGACTAGTAACCTATGCCTACCGTTTAATAAATACAGTAACAATGATAACTTTTCAATTTTCAACTTCGACTGTTTGTTTTTCTTATTTTCACAATAATAAGTAGTAGTCTAATGAGAAAAGTAAGGTACCATTAATGTAAATTATACAGATTTGATAATGGTAATAGAGTAGTATTTCTCTTTTTCAGTTTCTTTTTTTGGGGGGGGGATTTTTCAAATGTGAACGTGTATTCATGTTTATTTTAATGTTACAGAACTTCATTTCCATCTGATTCCTTAGAATAAAACAATCAATATTTCTCTATTTAGTTATTGATTGACAAATATTATTCTCGATCAGAAGGGGTTTTTGTGGAGATTTCAGTATTTTCATAATTAAAATCATGAGTCAATTGAAACTAGACCACCATGGAAAATCTGGAAGCACTGCTTGATGGCACTGGTAGATCCTGGATTCGAATCTCGCGAGTGCGTGATAGTGTATGCGCATTGCTGAGGAGTCCCATAATAAGACGAAATGGTCGTCTAGTACTTCCAGGTTTTCCATGATGGTCTAGTTTCAATCGACTTATGAGTTCAACTATGAAAATATTATTCTGCAAGTATGGAACTTTTTCGATTTTTAGTTAGATAAACAGGTATAATATCCTTCACTATTTATCAAATTGTGGTGTATGGTACCTATGTCGATAGATTTAAGTAGTATGTAACACTAATCAGAAATGAAGTGATTGGCAGCAGAAGGTTTTAAAGATTGAATTGAAGAAGATGGGAATGTAATCAGAGAGTAATTAAAAAAGGGAACGAAGTTTGAGACAATTGATGGAAGATTTACAAA
Source organism: Schistosoma rodhaini (assembly GCA_944470415.2). NCBI lineage: Eukaryota > Metazoa > Platyhelminthes > Trematoda > Strigeidida > Schistosomatidae > Schistosoma > Schistosoma rodhaini. The sequence goes on from OX104044.1 coordinate 1,820,710, forward strand.
TAAAGTATTGAACGTGAGATTTTCACATTTTACCGAAGAGTTCAGTAATTTTCTATTAAGTAATATATTGATTGTCCCCAACTGAGTTCTTGTTCACAACGTTTGGTGTAACTGCAAAAGGGAGACCAAGAAGAGCGTGTTTCTAAGAACGCCATTGAGGGACCAGCGAAGGAGGTGTTAGTTGGTGTGATGTGGTGTAGGGAGACGACGTCGAGTGGAGTGCTCCTGTGAGTCATCGTTGGCTGTGATGGTTGCTGTTGACGGAGAGAGGTGGTGGAGGGTGCGGCTGCTGGGCGGACATCGAATGTAGTTGGCCCAGTAGGTCTCTAAAGAGCAGACGTTATTCGTCACGGGCACCGGGTGAACATCGGATTTATATGGTCTGGCAGGTCAGAGAGCAGATGGACTCGATGTTTTTACGGGAAGAGTGACACAGACTGCAGCAAAGCGGAAGGTAGCGAGCAGAATAACTAGAACAGCGACTGTCTAAGGAGAGGGGGACGAGTATAGTGTATGCTACTTATGTCTGTCGACTTAGGGTAGTATGTAACATCAATCGGAAGTGGGAAACCTGGAAGCAAAACACCAAGAAGATGGAGTTGAAGAGAACAGAAAAAGAAACAGAAAGGAACTATGAAAAGACAAGTGACCAGCTCTTCATACTATCATTTTTATTATATGTTTTATCCTTATTAGATCTAAAAAGAAAAAAACTTTTGCGGTGAAACAGCCCACTGCTAGCCACCATCCATCTTTGCTTAGAATGCTTGGGATTTAAGAATTTATCGAGGCAAAACACACACGATACACATATGCCGATAAGAGACTGATCAATTACAGTCACAAAAATCAATGGGAAGATTCAAACAAACAATGCCAAGTGAATTTAAACTTCACCCAATTACACAAACAAGTGGTTATCAGGACTCAGTAGTTGAGTGGATAAAACTGTAACATTTGAAGCGAAAGGTACTGGGTTCGAGTCCTTTCCGGACTGAACATTAACTCTGAGGTCCAGGTCAATGCAACTGATGAGTCGTAAATAGGATCAAAATCTCATCCTTCATTTTACGACTAGCCACTATCTATCTTTTCTTACAATAAGACATTAGTTTATAATCCAAGGGAAATTGATCATATCATATTATCAAAAGGAGGTTTTGTGGAGATTTTAGTAATTTTATATAGTTGAAATCCATGAAATCCCCTTCTGATAATGATCATATGCTCACTAGTGACTGGCTCCATGAGGTATTTCTTAGAGTTCTATTAAGAAGCATTAACCAGTGGAGTTCAAATAGGTCTGTTTTGAGATATCAACTCACTGAAGACAACTGGTGAATGATTGCTCAATTTTGTGAATTAGTTAAAGTTAGACAACACCACCGTTAGATGCCAGCTCACTGATCTAGAGGTTAAGCGCTCGCGTCCGTGACTGATAAATCTTGGGTTCGAATCTCGTGAGGCGGGAACGTGGTTGTGCACTGTTGATGAATCTCACAATAGGGTGAAACGGCCTTAAAGCAGTACTTCGAGATTTTCGATACTGGTCTAGTTTCCATTGAATCATGATCTTAACTATATCATATCATATTAATTAATGTATACAAAAAGCTAGTTCTGATGGTTTCTCTTTTAAGAATATAATGTCAAATTTGTTAAAAGTAGTTTTTCTTCTTGAGATCATGTGGACAAAAAAAAAATTACTGATTCTTGTCAATGATCATAAAGAGTTAATTTTAACAATATCCTTTAACAACTTCCTTAATCTATCAAACTAATAATAAATAGTTTTAAAGCATGAGTCAATTGAAGCTAGACCACCATGGAAAACCTGGAAACACTGGACGGCCGTTTCGTCCTATTATGGGACTCCTCAGCAGTGCGCATCCACGAACCCGCTCGCGCGAGATTCGAACCCAGGACCTACCAGCTCAGTGGTCTATCGGTTAAGGGCTTCGGCTCGAAGCTGGTAGGTCCTGGGTTCGAATCTCGCGCGAGCGGGTTCGTGGATGCGCACTGCTGAGGAGTCCCATAATAGGACGAAACGGCCGTCCAGTGTTTCCAGGTTTTCCATGGTGGTCTAGCTTCAATTGACTCATGCTTTAAAACTATGAAAAATACTAAATCTCCACAAAACCCCCTCTGATAATAATAAATAGAAAACTATTTCAGTAGTATATAAGTAGTATAAAAATAAAAGATCATTTATAACATAAAAACTAATGATAACAATACAATCTTAATCTAACATCATCTATACATTACTGTTTACATTTTTAATAACTTAATTAGTTTTATATATTCTCCGGAAACAAGTATAGAATCCATGTTAACTTATAATAATCTATAGATTAATCTAAACTGATATATAATACATTAGCCTGAGTAAAAAAAAAAAGGGACATTATTGTTAAGTGTTTTCATATTGATTAGTTAAAATGAAATAATGAAATGTGCGTATAAATGAGGAAGAAATCAAGAAGTCGATAGGACAAACATTGAAGAAATCGCCCAATTGCGTCACAAGACAAGCTCTCACATGGAATCCTGAAGGTCAAAGGAGAAGAGAAAGACCAAAGATTATATTACTTCAAGAAATGGAGACAGATATGAGAAGAATGAACAGAAATAGGATAGAATTAGAAAGAAGGGGTGAGGACAAAGTGGGTTGGAGAATGCTGATCGGCGGTCTTTGCTCCATTGGGAGTAACAGGCGTAAGTAAATAAGTAAGTAAGTAAGTAAGTAAGTGTATAAATGAAGATAGTCAATTGAGACCAAAATAATCTTTCAAAGTTTTTAGATTATCACTGATCACTACCAAAAGAAACTTAAGAAGACTGTGTTAAATATTCTTTCTTCTTTTTAAGATTACTGAAATAATACTAAGGAAGAATGAGTATCAGAACGTTCTGTTTTATTTAGAGACTCAAGGTCAGAAATGATCACGAAAAAGGATGTGGTCAGTTGCATTCTGAATCATGATAAATTTAACTTTCCTTAGAATATACTAAAATATGAGGGTAGTCTGACTACCAGATTAGAGTAGGCCAGGTTAGAGGGTCATTAGCTCATTTAATAAATATACAAAAATAAGTTAGCTAAACAGCTACACTGTTTCAGTTTAAATTATTATGCCTTAAAGCTAATAAATGAGTAAATAAACCAAATACATATCATATCATTAAATAGGATATATGAATATAGGTATTTTCATTGTCGAAAGCATGAGTCAATTGAAGCTAGACCACTAAAGAAAACCTGTTTCGTCATATTATGGGACTCCTCAGCAGTGTGAATCCACGACCTCACTCAGAGAGATTCGAACTCGGGATCTACCAGTCTTGCTCAAGAGCACTTGAACGATAGACCACTGAACCGGTATCCATGGTGCTAATGTCTAACTTCAACCAATCCACGAGAGACTGGTAGGTCCTGGGTTCGAATCTCTCGAGGCGAGGTCGTGGATGCGCGCTGCCACTGAGGAGTCTCACAATAGGACGAAACGGCCATCTAGTGCTTCCAGGTTTTCCTTGGTGGTCTAGCTTCAATTGACTTATGCTTTCAACAATTAAAAAACTGAAATCTCCATGAAACCCCTTCTCAGAATATAGGTATATTATGGACCCTTAGGAATCGCTGGTATAAATAAATACACAACAAATCTCTTTCATATTTGTAATATATCAGGGAAATGAAAACCTTTCGTATAGGCTTTATGTCTGTACCTGTTAACATTTAATAATGACTTACTATGAACATTAAATTTTTGTCAGAGTCTACCTCTGAGAATCATGGATATACAGGAGACTACCGAAACATTCATACTGTAGTAAACAAGAACACAAGTGGGGACAATCGGATGTGTTTGACAGAATATCTTACTAAAATCTTACAACCACACAGTAAATAGTTAATTTGCAAATTATTAATCAACTGTTTTAATCTAGACCGTTCCTTCTGTAAATATCAATCCATCTCCTGTTTTATTGTTCAGACATTTTCATATCAATTACGTTTCGTTTCAGTTCTTTCCTTATCGATCTTCTATTGAAATACATTCTATGCCTGACCATTGTCATATAATACTTGTGTGGATATAAGTAACTTACATCATAATACCACAGAAAAGAACACAAATAAAGAAAAGGATTCATTTGAGATAACTTGTAGTAACCTGCTTTTCTCGACGAGAACGCGATTGGTAGAATGGAAGCAATTATTATTATAATCAATTAAACCAGTGATTGTTTTACTGTACTTGTTTGTTTAAGTGTACAAAACATATACATCCTTTCGTCGTCTGTGACCTTGCACGAACTCACATACGCTCGGTAGTTCTACTTGTAAACTTTGGCACGATCTCGGCATTCTTTTGATACCACGAGATTGCCAACAAATATATCTTAATACAACCATCAACTGCCTTCTGATGTTTGGCTTACGGAGGGATCCAACTCAATATCTGAGACGTAATCTTCCTGTAGTGGTAACCATAGTCAATCGCGACTCGATGCCTACTACAAATTTATGACAAATCAAGTAATTGAGTATAGTTAGATTTATCTCAATGTTAAAGTAATCACTTTAATATTGTGAATTCGAATTGTAAGCAAATATTAGTTATATGAACTAATGATGCATATGAGTTTTTTTAATATGCTGTGATGTTTGCTACCGATGTCGGCAGATATAAGTAGTATGTAGTACTAATCGAAAGTGAAATACCTGAAGGCAGAAGGTTAAGAAGAGAATGAGAACAAAGATGGATGGTGGTTAGTAGTGGGATCAAGGACTTACGTTTCGGATGTTGGCTATCAGTAGGATCCAAGATGTGTCTTTCGTCCTATTTGAGTTTCGTCAGCTGGATGTGCCTGCATCTCAGAGTTGATGTTCACTTCAGAAAGGAATCGAACCCAATATCAGTCACTTCAAACGCCATGGTGTTATCCACTTAGCTGAATCCTGATAGCCATCAGCTTGAACATCAACTCTGAGATACAAATACATCCAACTGACGAGTCCCAAATAAGACGAAACACCCGTCCTTGATTCCACTACTAGTTACCATTCCCCTTTACTTATAAAATTATTAATGATTACATTTTCTATTATTGATCATTGAAAAGTAGGAAGGTCACCTTAATCTTAAAAATAATAACAATAATAATTAGTATTATTGTTTAAGTAAAGGATGTAGTGTACTTTACAACAACAACAACAACAACAACAACAATGTAAATAATAACAACAAATCTGTTGTTTAAATTCACTTAGTATTGTTTTGTTTGAATCTTCCCATTGATGTTTTTAGGACTGCAATTGGTCAGTCCTAAATAGGATGAAACGCGCGTCCTGGATTCCATTGCTAGCCACTATCCATCTTTGCTTACCATGCTTGTGAATTTAGGCTATATCAAGGCAATACTCACACGATGCACATATGCCAATTAGAGGCTGACCAGTTGCAGTCCTAACACATCGATGGGAAGATTCAAACAAAACAATACTAAGTGAATTCAAACTTCACCCCATTGCACAAGCAAGTGGCCATCAAGACTCAGTGGCCGATTGGATTGGTCTGTTGTATGCTCTGGTCTTGTATGTATATAAATGAATGTCTGGAATATAATAACTCTTGAGGCTAGTTAATATTGGGTCAACCATCAGCCACATTTGACCTTACTTATTGTCCATACAATCTACATACACACACATACACAACAATTCCAAACCCACTACTTGACATTACACTTCCATATAATTTTTCATATCCACAATCTGACACACAGATTTAATACAGTGACAGATCATGCAAAATCACATTGATCAAGAGTAATTCGACATTGACATATTCAGACCTACAATGATTTTAAATTCTCTTAGTATTGTCTTGTTTGAATCTTACCATTGATGTTTTAAGACTGAAACTGGTCAGTCTCTAACTGGCATATTTGCATACTGTGCGAATCCCAAAGTGAACGTCAACTCTGAGATGCAGGTGCATCCAGCTGACGAGTCCCAAATAGGACGAAACGCGCGTCAAACTGGATTCCACTGCTAGTCACTATCCATCTTTGCTTATTATTATGATTTTGATTGTACTAAACATATTTTTCATTGTTTCCTTTGTACTATTTAAACTTGTGTTAATTTAATGTCGGTTATTTATTCAATCTGAAGAAGTAGTTTACATTAAGTTACGAAACATCAGAAATACAATTTCTCTACTTTTTGGGATATAACAGTAAAAACATATTTATTAATAAAACATTCTATTCATTTTGTAATCATTCAATGAACAATCAAGTTTTCTATGCCCACTACTTCAATTATCCATGATACTCGTTGACCAATTATCAACTCACAGTAAAAATCTGTATACAAATAGGCATATGTGATCAATAGGTTATTTAACAGTTGACTTCATGAATCGACGTAAGTTAGACCGTCATGGAAAGCCTGGAAGTACTGAAATGCTGTTTTGTATCAATATGAGACTCTTCAGCAGTGTGCATTCACGATACCTCTAGCGGGATAAGAACCCAGGGACAACGGTATAGTACGCGAACGCCTAACCTCTAGACCACAGAGACGGTATCTAACACTGTCAATGTCTAACTTCAATCAACCCATGAAATTTCCTCACCAACCACCACTGTCTTCACTGAGTTCCTATCTCACAATAAACTAGGTTGAACACAACTGGTCACAGATTCTCACACAAAAATTCAATAAATACATCTTGAAGACAGTCACTAGTTAGCATATGATGATTATAATCGGAAAG